>VZTB01008486.1:83253-104824 GCA_013397245.1 Thryothorus ludovicianus
TTTTTCTTTCTTTTACCTCAGGGTACCTAATACACCTTTGTTTTCCTGTGGTAAAGCACAGTGAAAGCAAGACACTCCAGTCTGTAAGATCAGTGCTGTACATCTGCCTAAAGCTGGCATATCCCACAGTGAAACTGAAGTATTCTGACATTGCTGCCTTTTTTATTATTATTATTATTATTATTATTATTTGTTTTGTTTAAAAAAAAACCAACCAAAACTCAAAAACCTACAACCTTGTATGTGCTAATTACCCCAGCTAAACAGAGCATCTTGAGCAATGAATGCTTTGTTTTAGCTGCAGAATTCCTAATTTATGCTGGCATGGAGGTCCCAATGCTGGTAGTAGAATTTCTCTCTTGGAAGTAATCAATCTCTTCCCATAGGCAAGCAGTGTCCTTTCATTTCCTGGTTGTTACTCACCTGCATATTTCAATTTCATTCACTCATTTGGCATTCTGCTGTTCTCCTTCCCAGATGAACCTGCTCAGATTCAGTCACTTTTGAAGTGCTGGTCCAGCTGTGAGCTTCCTGTTTCACTGTCACCTGCTCTCCACTGAAGCAGATGTGATTCACTCAGGACCAGCATTTGGTATCTCTGTGCAATTTATCCTTCCACCTCCGAGTGGCAGCCTGAGACTTCCTAGTTTCCTGCACTTAAATAGACAAACTCCGTTTCCCATGATTCTTATTTAATCGTTTCTCTTCTCTGAATAAATAGGTGAGGATTTTAACCTTATTCCTGTGCCACTCAGCTTCTTCATTTCATTGTAAAGAGGAAAAGAAGTCTGTACATCAGTGTAAAAAAAAATTATTTTCTTCATTCCCGCTGCACCCAGAATTTCCTGACTGTACTCTTAAAGAAGATGTACTGGGTTATTTTAGATACTTGCCAGCACATAGACTCACTCTTGAAAGCTGCTGCCCATAAAGCTCCTTAAAAGGAGGGGCACAGGGTAAAGCCCTAGAAATTCTCAGAGTTTGCTTAAGGGAAAAATCTTGTCAGAATGAAGTTGTCTCCTCCCTTGGCCCCTACTCCTTTTGGTGGCCCAGCTGGGTCCATTCCAAAAATCACAAAGTTTTGGATGTGTAACTCAGCAGCTGACAAAGGACAAAGGGATGGGTGGAATAGCTACACCCAGTGCTCTTCCAGGTTTTGGTTAATTCTTGTGCCTCACTGAGCTCTTTTTGCCATTAATTCTGCTGGTCATGAAGCTGGAGGTGTGGAGTGGCCCCAGGACAGCTACAGCAAAGATCCCACCCCTTGCAATTTATTATTTCAGTGGCTCGTTGGAGTGATTAATTGGTCACAGTGAAGTGCACTTTGGAAAAAAATCTAAATAGTCTTCAGCTAAAGAATATAAAGGTTTAAAGGCCATATTCTCAGGATTTATAAGGGATTTTAGAATATATTTATTTTAAAAGAAAAATAAAAGCCCACACTATGAACTGCTAATTCATGCAATGGACTGCTCAAAATTGAAAAGCTCTGAGGTTAAAAACAAGATTCAGGAAGTTGTGAATTTTTTTCCCAGGCTAGTACTTATTGCTGTACCCTTCTGCATCTGTTTCACTGAAAAATTTCCCTAAAGGAACTGGAATAAAATTTTATTTGGCTATTGGGGCAGAGGGTGCAAATAAATAGTGAATTTAGTTGTTTAAGTCCTTGGTGCAGAAAGGGGCTGAGAATCTGTGTTACAAATCTGTCAGAGAATGAATTTAAACTTCTGTCTCTCACTATAAAAATGATCTATCAGTTATGGGATCTTTGTCCTCTAGAATCAAATTGAAAAGGTAAAAAAATAAAAAAAAGGCAACTAGAATGGGTTTAAGTGTTTAGGAAAAACATGCTAAATAGTTTTGGGTTTGACCCAAAAGAAATACTGAAACATAGGAAAAAAAATATTAAATATGATTATTCATTCCCTGGACAGCAGAAATAATAATCTGAACTGCTTCTAATCTGCAACTAAGGTCTCAAAATAAAATTCACGTGTAGAAGGTCAGTTGAAAATTAAAAATGCAATTTTTTAACTTTGTTTTATTGGAACACTGTGACTCAGTCTGGGAGGTTTATAAAAATTACAAAATGCTGCACAGCCAGAATTACCAAGGTTTCAGCTTTAACATGTGTCTCACTATATTGATTGTTTATTTTTCAGCCTAGTTCCCACAAGCCACAGGGAGAGTAAAACTCTCAGTAGCCAAAAGAAATTTTCCACTAATGAAAACAGAAAAAAACCCTTGATTTGACAAAGCTTTTGGAAGTTGGGATGTTTACAGATAAGGAGGTAAAGTGAACAATATTTTTGCTTCTTTCATCTGTTTGATGTGTAGGGTAAAAATAACTAATTTCAGCCATAGTAAAGTTATCATGAGGCAACTAAATGAAAAATATTAAGTTTTTATAAGGCTACCAGCTACCACTTCTGTATCATAACTGGAAAACACAGGTTTTGGAGTTTTGTTTGGGATTTTTTTCTCTCTCAACCTGTACTTCCCTAAGAGATAGGATGAACAAAACTGAAATGGTGAATAATGAAACTGTAGGCAATGACAAGAAGGAATAAGCCTCCAGAGAGCCCATGTATGGAGTCACAATTAACACAAAAATCTAATTCTGTGGCACGTCTTGAAATTATTTGTTCACTGCCAATGGGGCTAATAAAAAGGTTTTGAAGCATAACTACTACTTGCATGAGTAGGGCTATTGACCTCACTGGGTCTAATTCAATTTAGTGCTTCATTGAGTGAGTAAGAATTGCAAAACAGAGCCACCTGTTAGATTTAAAAATGGGCTATTTTGCAATGCTTTTTTTTTTTTTTGCTTCTTTTTATTTTTGTTTTTTCCCAACTGAGTAACTTACAAGTTCTCATCCGATCCTGCATAAATCCCATGCTTCTGGAAGCACAGAAAAATTTCATCACAAGAACAATAAGCAATAACTTTTAACTTTTGTGTGAAATCATTTCATAATTTCCTGCCCAGAGAGACTGACATTTACTGACATCACCATTAAACACAGGTTAAAGCTATGCCTGTTTTGTTCAGTTTATTAGTAATAATAATAATAATAATAGTGAGATTTGTCTACCTGGTTAAGCATCATTTGTCTTAATGTTTCAGATGTTTGCAGTGGAGAATGACTTGTCTGAATTGAAGTGGTGATGACAGAGAGGAAGAAGAGGTGGCACAGAGCTGCCCCTGCTCCATTCATCATGTCCAGTGGAAACAATGACAATTCCACACTGGGTCTTGGCAAATTACAGAGCTCAGCAAACAAATCAGAGGTCTTGGAAAAGCAAACTGAAATCTGCCTTTCACAGCTCTAGAGGTTACCTGGCTATGCTGAAAGAAGTCAGGAGAGAAATGTCTCAGGAAGGAGATTTTTCCCTCTACCTCGTGCTTGCAAAGTGGTTTTTTAAGCCTTTGGCTTGGCTGAGTAGTTGTGTTGGCATCACTGTGTCTAGCTATTTTTTTTTTTTTATTTAAGGACTAAGAATTGCAGGTTCAACTTCATGAGAAATTTCCAGATAAGAGTCTAGCAATGACATCAGCCTTGTAATTGCAAGAAGAGAGGGCAGAAGGCACACTGGGCTGTCTTGTTCTTGCTGCTGGATTTTTGCAGCAGGCTCTTAGTTGCTATATGGTTATTCCTTTTGTCTTAGTGTGATTTTTTTAATTAATGTTGGTTTTGTCTCATTATGACACTCTAGTCAGATTTATTTAATTTTTGTATTCAGAAGATAAGGACAGACCTGTATCAATTGTGCAATTTATGAAGCCTTAATCCTTGCAAGGAGATAAAATTCGCAGGTGCCACTAATGTCCTCAGGTTAGGTTAGATTCCTAACTGGATTTGTGTATCATATATCAGTCAGACATTTGTACCAGACAGAAAACTCCAATGTTTTCCTGATGCTGTGAGCCCTCAAAGCTTATTGACACCCAGATGCAGTCAGAAAACTGGTTCTGGTGATATTGCCTAAGAAACCAGGCTGACAGCATCTTTCAATGCTTAAGGCTTTCAAGCATTGTCTTGTCATCTTACTGTGCCCTGTGAAGAGCAAGGAGAGCTGCAGAGGTGTCAAGAGGCAGCTGTGCCAGCCCCAGGGCTCTGCAGGGGCTGTGTGGGACCTGCCAGACACAGAGGAGCCCTGCCTGTTGCACCATGCCCTGCCCTGTTGCAACACTGGGTTGCATGCATCCACCTGTGCCATGGCTCTGAGTTGCTCTAGATGATTCCCTGGCCAATATCAAACCATTTTGTATCTCCTTCAAGTTGTGCAAGGGCAGCTGAGGGGATCTTTCAGTATTGGTGTGCAGTTTTATTTCCAGGGGTCGTGGCACATCCCTACTCAATCCCACGGATGTGTTGCTAAATCGGGTGCAAAGAGGCAAACACGGATATGGGGTTCTTCCATGGAAGGATTTAGGAAATTTAGTCTATAGGCAGTGCTGGTGAAATATGGATGACTCAAAAGACACCCTGGGGGTGATTAACAAGCTAAGAGCTGGTACTTGCTCTTGCTTTGTTGCTTTGGTGTCTCCCTATTTGTTCCTGAAGTCATCTACATATCCAGTGCAGGAATTGCCTCCAACATCCATGTGTCCACATACATCAGATATAATTATGAGCCATCAATGGTACACAGAATTGGTGAGATGGATTTCTGCTGTAAGGGAAATGATTGTGAGAACAAGAAAAGTTTTTCTTTTATTTTACTTTTTTAGCCCATTACCAGCATGCTCTGCTGCCAATTTAAACACTATCAGAATCTTGGATTTTAACAGGAACAGACTTAGGTTCCCAGTTTTTTCAGCTCTTGTTTGATGTGGGTGTTTGTCCACCCAAAACAGGCATAAAGCTGCCTGGCCTTTGTTTAGGCCCTTTTTGTTCCATGTAGCATGTAAATGCAAATCTGTCATGAACTGAAATTATCAAGGTCTTGCAATTAGATTGCAAGACCATTTCACAACTCTGCTGTAAGTAACTGTACTCTGGGATGAGCAGGAATCCTACGAAATCCCACTGGATTATGACATGACAGTTTTCTGGGATGAGCTCTTATGCTTTCTTGCAACATTTATTTTTTTTTATTGGTGGGTAATCCAGTACTTCTATTATAAATGGAGACACTGTCAATCCAGTGTTGTTATTTTAAATGGGGACACTGTGAGCACTGCAATGACACTACATGTCTGACTGGGCCAGAGGTCTAATGGAAGGTCAGAACAGCTTTTCAGGTGGCACATTTGACAGGTGCTTGATTTGCTGTGACACTCGAGGACGCAATTCCCAGACCAAGAAAGCTCCTTGATGGGAAGAGGTTGCTGGGTGTGGAGAGAATGCCTTGCATTTCCATTTATCCATTTATCAGCAGCCCACAGGGGACAGGAATGCAGGAGGTTCCACCAACCATTCTTCATGCAGGGTTATCTGTCCAAACCCTGGACACAAAAGATTTCAGGCTTTCTGTGCTGAAAGGGGCTGATCCTCAAAACCACACTGCGTTTGACTTGAAACCATAGAAAAAGCCTCCAAATTTGAGTGATAACACTGAAATTATGAATATGCAGTTGAATAGAAGTGTGTTATTTCACAAAGTGAAAAATTTAAAATTTAAAGTTTTGAAACTATAATAATATATATAACAAGAGAGTAATCTTCTTCTTCTTCTTCATAAGTTTAATTTTATGCAATTACTTAAAATCCGCAGTGCAAAACATAAGTAATTAGTTAGGAAGTTAAAAATAAAAATAAATTAACATCTCATAATTAAATAATTTAAGCTTATGGAAACCTTAAAAGCATAACACTGTACTCCATTTCTACTCTGTTGACATGTAAAAGCACTCACAGTCAGTAAAACTGTAAAATAAATGAAAAATAATGAACATCTAAATCCAAACAAGAATTCTATCTCTCACACTTTTAATCCTAACCCTAACAAAAATGACCAAATCAATCCAAAGAGTTCACCTCATCTCAGTCTCCTATTTTTCTTTGCAAATATGAACTCTTAGTCACTTAAGACCAACAACTTATTTTGCCACTATCATTGACATTGTTATATTCACAATTCATTTGTCAAGATGCCTTAATGAAACCTAAACAAGACTGATTCACACAGAAATTAGGTATTCTTGCCTAGTAAAAGCACCAAAAAGATAAAACTTTAAAAATCTGATTTCTGATGCTGAACCTTGTGAGACTGTGAAGCAAAACATTTTGTTGTTTTACTGATTCTGTGTCATTTTAGTCAGTTAAGGGGTTATTTTCTTTACTCAAAATACTAGTCTTATTAATTTAAGTTTAGATCACTCTTAAGCAGGACCCAAAAGTTTTCTAGTGCGTTGAAGATCTCTCACTTTGCAAATTATTTCAAAGAAGAAAATATATTTTAGCAATTTAAAATGTGTCTAAGATAAACAGAGTGTCTAAAAATGTGTCTAAACTAACAGAGTGTGTTCCCCTGTGTATTTTCCCAGTGGTTTATTTAACATTTCATCTCCTGCATTCCACATACTCCAGTTCTAGGCTGCTCTTTCTGTATATAACTCACATTTCATTGCCAGGATAACACAGTAATTTTTTCTAATTAAAGAACTTCAAGTATTTTTATTCTCCCCACCTTTCATTCTAACTGCTTTTCCAAACTGAAATCATAATATAGCTTTCCTTTAGTCTGTCTCCACACTAATTTTAATTGTTTTGGGAGGAAGAGATTCTGTTAAATGCTACCAGAGATGCTTCTGCTTTTACTTTTTGTCACTGAAATATGAAGCATGAGAATTTGATCCAGCAAAGACCATATATGCATTTTCACAATTAAAAACCTTTTTTCTTAAAAGAAAGGATGTGTGTTAGACATCCTTATTAGTTTCACATGTGATTATTAAAGCCTGACTTTAAATTTTTAAGACTAAATTTTAAAATTTTGAGTTTTAAAACTAAATTAATCGGCTTTCTAAGTCTCTATTTCCCATTCATTTTAATAGCATGCCATTTATCCTGCTGCAGACCCGAGTTTAAAGGGACAGTTCACTCCAGTGAATATTTGGACACGTGTCTGTAGTACCCAGCTCCAGATAAATTTGCATTTTATTACTAAAATTCTTTCCATTTCTTTACAGGTATAACGTTGTGTCCCTCATGCTACTCATACAAGAAGAGATTAAAAGAAATTTTAAAAAGTGTTTCTGTTTAACTCAGGGCAATACTACTTGTTTTCAGCTAATACAAATCTTAGCAAGGCCAACCGTGTAACTTTATGGATTAACCTGTTAAAATTTCCGAAACATTTTGGCAGTTTTTATTGGGGTGACATCACTCTGCACGGAGTGTAATTCGGAGAAAAGGCACAGGGTTTCTCCCTGGGAGGTATTGAGGCGGTAATATATCTTTAAGTGTCTCCGCCTCTGAATCCACCCACTTTCTTGATAGCTGCAGCAGTGGTGTTGACTCACAGGAGCCGTGTTCATGCAAGAGCCAGCAATGAGCAGTATTTTTCAGAGATTTTAAGAGGACACCTCCTGCTATGTATTTCGCGTTCTAGCTCGCTGGGACTGAAGCTGTACGAAAGAAAGTTTTACGTTTTGAAGATATTGCAAAAGATAGTTCCTCCTCTGGAAAATCCTGACAGACCAGTTGGATACCTTTCAGGCCTTAACCAAGAACTTTATCTTCTCATCCCACTGTCTTTTTTACAGTATAAAGACCCGAGACACCTTTAAGAACTGAGAATCTGACTAATTTAAACAGATGGCTAATCCCAGTGCTGTCTGCAATGGACATCTACACCATCATCACCATCATCAGAAACAGAACAACCTCTTAAAAAGTGGAATATCTAAGAAAAATGGAATCACTAAAGGAATGAAGGTAAGGTTTCATTGTTTACCCTAATTGCCTCAATATTGAAAACAAATAGGTACTTGCAACATTACTTATTAAGCTGTTTTTTATGGTCCTCTTAGTGTCCATTGAACAGCTTGTATGGATTAGGCTTGTGTGTTAAGTTTTGTAATCGTGGGACCTAAAGCTGCTTTTGTCTCTCCTGAACTGCAGAGAGAGTTGGGAATGCTCATGCAAATGCTGTTGATCCCATGGTCTTACTTAGCCTCCAGTTCCTATCAAACACAACAAACACATGTAGTAACTTCCTTCTGAAGCTTAACCGGTGGTGGAGTTGACTTTGCAATGTATTAATCACGAGTGGAAAGCTGTTTTGCCAGCTTCGAGTATGTGTGTGGAGTAATTTTTAGAGTGTGATTTGTTGCTGTACAAGTGTAACAACGAAAACACGTAGGCAGGGAAAGCTGCCTTTTCTTGGTGTTTGCATTTTGCAGGGCTGACTTCGCTGATCCCTGTGCTACTCTCCAGCCTTGTACCGCTTAAAATCCAAGTTAGTTTACTTTCTGTTTTCTCAGGCTGTTCTCTTTGATGCAGCACTTTTCACATACATGAATATTTCGTAGAACTGTTGGCGTGTAACATCCTGAAGAATAAACAACAAAACTAAAAGTATATTTTTACCAAAAGAGCCCAAATCTTAAAGGCTGTCTGTGTGTGCTACCTGTCCTGACCAGGAGCTTACTGTCTCTTGCAATGTCCTGATTCTGGATCTTGATGTGATCATTAGGAGAAAGTCTCATAGTGCCTGTAAGCTGGCTGGCTTTACAGCACAGTGTGGTGGTGGCAGGGGGGATGGAGCAGGTGGGGTGTGGAGCCTGAGAGCTCCCCTGACCATCCCTGCTGGAAGCTTTAGGGCTGTGGTGAGGGCTCCTTGGCTGGTTTACAAATAAACTGCTATCTTTTCTCTTTCTCTAAATGGGGCGCTCGCACGCCTTAGCGCTCTAATGAGGGCACGCCCAGTGTCATGCTTAATGGTTGTCTGGCTTTAGGTGTCTCCCCTGGTACGAGTGTTTCCCAATCCCTGGCTTGTGTTGGATGAGGAAAGCAAAAAATCTTGCGCAATGATTGGAAAAGGCCTTTCTTGGATTCGCTTCCAGAAACCTCATTCAGTATCCACTCATCTGTCACACGCACCTCCTCGTCGTTTGGTACATTAGCTCTTTGCCACAATGGTGCTCTGAATCTTTGCTCTTCACTTGTGACAGGTCTCAAGGACTAAGCTTTGCCATTCAGTTACTGTTAACCTGCTTACAAATGAGTGATTTTGAAATCCCAGGAGGCCATTAATTAGGATTTCCTCCTTAGTAAAAAAGAGAAGCAAAGTAAACAGCTAGAGAAGTAATGAATAATATTGCTGAGGATGAGAAAAAAAAAAGGAAATAAATATTGGCCTGAAAGGGGTGGCAAAGAAATGAAGGAAATATTCGTAGATGCACCACAGGCACCACGTATTTGGAGAAGAAAGTGCTTTACCCTGCTGTGTGACACCTGACAGCAGCACTGAGCCACTTGTAAATACCATCCATGGCTGAGGGAAGTGCTGAGGAAGTGAAGACTTAGAAAGTTGAGGAGGCCTATCAGAGGCTGATTTGGTAAGTCCGGGTTGAGCACCATGTTCCGAATACCGTTTCCCCTTTCTTCCTGCTCCAAACACAGATTGGGAAAGGAGGAAACAATAAGAGACGAGAGTCCTGAATGAACCAGGAATCTCATTCCTGGCAGGAATCTCCCCATTCCTGTCTGGTCTGTTTCCCCGCCCCAGCTGCCCCACCCTGTTCAGTGCTTATGCCTGATGCTATTTTACAGGGGCAGGTACTGTTCCTGCCTCCCTGCCTGTTGTGAGCTCCACACAGCCCTCCGTGCTCTCCTGTCTGACACTCCTCTCTGGGATGTGCTTCCCACTTGGGATCTGAGAAGCAGGGAATGTGCACAAGGAAGCCTGAACAAGGCTTCCAGATTTCTCTTAATTCCAGACATTCTTCCTCTTTTGCTCTTTAGCCACCTTGCCCCTATTTCCCTTAACACTCTGACACACACATCTGTGTACTTTACTGCCCATGAAATAAATTAATTGGCCATTAAAAACCTTATGAAGCAGAAATACAGTGCTAGTATATTCAGGGGATGTGACTAGTGATGCTGGTTCTAGACTTGTGATTGTTCCAAAACTTTTGGGCTTAGCTACAGCTGTGCTGCGTTGCAAGGAGGGGAGGAGGGAGAGATGCTGTGGTTTGAGGGGGGCAACTAGTGCAGGGACTGCAGTGAGAGAATGGCACAGTGAAGGCTTCTAAGCCTATAGCAATAGTTTTGCACAATTGACTGACTGGAACATCAGGCTATGCAGAAATCAGCTCTCTAAACCCTTTTTTTTCCAGGGGAGCCCCCAGGAAGCACTGGCTTCAGGAAATGCTGGCTTTGGAAACATTGCTTTTGAAAACACTTGCACAGGAACAATGTGGTTTTTTTGCATCTTAATGATGTAAGAACATTCTGTGTGTCTGTGCGTGCTTGACAGAAATAGAGGAGCAATTCTGATACCACAAAGCCCCCCGGGTTTCTAAAGAAAGGATTTTGTTTAATGGGTTGGGAAAGGTAATTAGGGACGATCAAATGTGGGGGAGCAGGGAGGCTCTCTTTGCTTCTAGCAATCTGTGGCATACCAAGGACAGAGAGGAGGTAGCTGAGTGATAAAGAAGCAGTGAAGCATCCTACCAGAAGAGAAAGCTGTTAAACAGCTTTTGGGGAAGTGCTAGAGTGCTTTGGGGAGGGACTGCTTGTTCAGATAGCTTCTGCGATTATTTTAAGTCTGATTCACTCAATTCTAGCTGATAGCTCAGACTCTCCACGTACTAATGGGCTCCAGGCTTAACCATGTCCCCACAGCCACGCTGCATCCTGGTTTTCCTTGGAAGCTGAGCCATAGTAAGGCCTAAACTTTTGAAAGTAGGCTGTGGACTGTATCTTCCATTTTGTTAGTGCTTTTAACAGAGACATGCTTCGTGTCCTTCCAGAATCCATAGTCTGGACTTGCCTTCACCCAAAGCACAATTCAGTAGTTAACCTGTTTATTTAGGTAACTGTATTGGCCAGGAGAAGTTATTTTCCTATTGATGGTTTCTTTGCTCTTATATTGCTATTGATTGGGTACCAATAATAGGGGACATTGGATTTTTAAAACAATACGTGTTTGTCTAGTGGAAACTTTTTTTCCCTGTAAAACACATGCAACAGTTCCATTTCTTCTATAGATTATTTCCTTGGATGCCTTAGCCTCCAAGGCATGATAAAGCTATTGGCAAACTCATTCTTTTTATGTTCTGCACTGGGAATGGCAGGGCTTGGCTTGACAAGTGTATAGGCTTTTCCAGGGATTTCAGGCTCCTGTGTGAAAGCAAAAAAGAGCCTGGGATGAGATCCACACCAGTAACATCTGCCCTGCTTCTCTGATGGCCCAAAACTGTGATAGTCTCCAACATTTGGGGGCTCTAAAATTCAGAAGCTATTTATGTTTAACCTCTCTCCTGTGACATCCAGACCTCCTCCTAGCTGTTCTACTTAGATATTTGGTTCAATATTCCACCATCCAGTCTCAGTCCCTTACACGACCTTGAAACCTAGATTTTTCCTCTCTTTTCTGCTCTACAGTGTCATTTATTGCCTGAAGAGCATCTTAAAGAAAAGATTGATTATTTAGAAAGAGAGTCATAAAAGGAATATGCCATGCAGCTGTTCTCATGGCAGTAACTTTCTTCTATGTAAAGGCCTCCTGTAATTTCTTTGCTCTCTCTTCACAAATACAGACAGCACTTCAAGTATTTTTGCAAACCTGGTGTAAGTGGGGCATTTTAGATGCCTACTCGATATAAATGTTAAAGGGTCTGGTAGGGAAAAAAAAATTAAATTATTTCTCACAAGCAATAAGGGTGATTATTATTAAGGGAAGAGCTAGGAGAGAGGGTTAAGGTTGATCAGGCCTTTCCACCTGTTTGCAGCACCAGTTGTGCAGCATTAATGATCTACCAACATAACAGTTGTTTTTTTGTTTCTGAAACAGCTTCACATTTTGATATTGGTTTGGGTTAAAAAAAATTTGAAAGGGAGTTTCATTGAGTCCAGCCTCTTTCACTTGCAGCAGCTCAAGATTTTGGGCATTTTCCGTTGTCCATGTGTTCATGGAAAGTGCAATTGCAATTTGGCCCCTGGATTTCACAGCTGTGGTGACAACAGGAAAAACTGAGATTTGGTTTTCAGTCAGTTTTTCTGCCAATTACTGTACCTGTTGCTTCAGCTGCACCACAGATACCTCCTCATCCTCAGTTTCTGCCTTCTTTTCTCCTTGGTTTCAAGCCTGAGAAATGTGTTGCTTTACACCTGCTTTCTCAGATCATAATCACAGGTCTCAGATCCACGCCCTTGTTTCTGTCATCTGCCCTGCTATGTGATGAGCTCAATGCATTGGAAGCAGGAAACACTGAGGACATCTCTCTGCAGCCCAGGTGTCACCACTGTGTGGGCACATGTAACAGTCTCTGACTCTTGGAGCAATGCTCTGAGTGTGTTGCATGAGACTTTACATGCAAGGCTGAGATTTTTCACGTGGCTCAATGTGTATAAGGCTGGTCTCAAGTCGTTATCCTCTTAACACCTGGAAATCTCTAAATTCGGGTAATTAAATTTTGGAAGGTAAAGCCCTGACAGAAATAGCAGCTAGCAATTTACTTTGGCTTGAAAGATTCAGCATGTCAGGTGTTTAAGGTCAACCTCTTAGAGCAGTAACAGCTCATCCTTCTGCTCATGAAAGCAAGTAAATGTGTTGGGAGACCGGCTCAGCTACACACACACAACCCATGGCTGAGCTCCAGTGCAAAAATAAGTAGTATACAAGACATAGAAACAGGAATGGCCTCTGAAAGAGGAATTTTGAAACATTCTGGGGGCATGTAGCATGGAATTAGGAAAGCCAAAGATCTCAGGGAATAAACATTTGCAAGGAATATCAAGGGAAGCAAGAACAGCTTTTACTGCTGCATTAGTAGGAGATGAATGAACAAGGAAAACGTGTCCCATCAATAAATGGGATGGATAACTTAATGACCACAGATGCGGGTAAGGTGCCCTCTGTGCTTTCTTTGCCTCTCTTTTCACCATCAAAGTTGTCCAAGCTTCTGTGTTGTCAAACCAGCAGCAGTGAAAGAAAGTTGAGTCACAGGTCTCTTGAGAAATGGCAACCCATAGAAGGGCGTGGGATCAGGAGAGAAGCACTCCCTTAGCACTGTGATATCACACACTGTCAGCTCTGGAAGCTCCCAGGTGTCTGAGTCCCTGATAACTCAAGACAAATGTCCCCTGCAGGTCATGTCTAGCAGAGGTTGCTTCTGGGAGCATGGAGAGGAAGGTGATTTGGGGCAGCAAGCACAGATGTGTGCTTGCTGAGATAAATAATGTGCAGAGATAAATAATGTTTGACTGACTGTCTTCTATGCTGAAGTGACTAGATTTGTGTATGGGAGGTGAGTGATAGGTGTCACCTACCTTGGCATTGGCCACACAGCCCTCCTGTGCTGCTTGGGGCATTATGGTCTCGATGAGCAGGCTCCTCTCTGGGATCTGGCTGGATCATCAGGCTCAAAGGCTGGTGCTTAGTGATTCATACTGTGCCTGCGTGTTTGAAGGTGTTTCATGTATGTGGAGGGGGAATCAAGATATGGATAACAGCAATGGGACATACGGAGCCTTTCAGGGCTCAGCTGGGCAAAACCCTGAGTGCCCTGCTGGGAATTTGGTGTTGGTCTGCCTTTAAATATGAAGATGAAACACAGACCATCCAGTTGAGGTGAGTCTGTGACCTTTCAGTGCAAGCAGGCAACATTTCTGGGGTGAGTCAGCAGCAGTGATCCAGAAATGGATGGAACTGATGCACAACCTCAGTCAGGCTTCTATGAATATTGGTCTGGCAAGCAGCTTATTCATGCCCAATAGAGGTAATTAGTAATAGAAAGCCACGGCGTGGCTACTGCCATTCCTGACTATTTACATCCCTCCAGCATGAGAATTAATTACCTTTGCAAGCTTTAAGTGGTGGTCTGGCTTTCAGAAATGAGGAAGGTGAAATGCACCTTCCACCTGGGATGCTAGCGAGGGATGTGGCTGGATGTGTTCCATTGCAGAAGCAAGTTCATGAGGAATAATGAGCTGCTTAGGGCCTCTTTGGGTCTCTGTGTGAGCTAGCATATACAGGGATAACCACAGAAGACTGAATGAAATAAAAAGAGTAAATTTATTTCTGTTGCCTTGTCAAACTGGGGATCCCCAAAGCAGCACCTGGGCAGAGCCCCCTGAGCAGAGACACCCAAGAACTCAGTTCTTGCTTGGTCCTTGCTAGAGGATCTCTGAAGCTGCTCTTTTCTCCTGCATTTCAGGGGCTGTCACAGGTGTAGATTGCCTCCCTGCTTGGATCTTTCCAACAGCAGGGAAGGAATCTCAATGTTTGATTGAGTGCCTGTAAGTCTGTCTCAGGCCTGTGTTATTGAAACACGGTCATTGAACTTAGCCAACACACAAAACAATTGCTATAAGTATTTTCTTACACCTCAGCTGCAGATCACTTCAGCATGTTTATAATTTTCCTCAACAATCTTCTGTTGTGTTCCCACAGTTTCTATAAAATCTGACTTTTCACCAGGAAAATGTTCAGCATCGTGCTGCCTCTCTCACAGCTTGCTCTTTGCATGTGTGCAGTGGTGTTTCAAATCATGGTTTATAGGGTAAAAAGACAACCATAAAGATCCTAATTCACCATGATATGCAGGTCTGTTTCTTCTGCCAACAGACACATGAACTCTCGTGGATTTTTGGTTTTTCATTCTCTTTTTAAAGAAAGGTAACTGTTGTGGCTAGGACTGTGGCATTAACCAGCAAAGCAGGAAATTAAATTTCCCTACAATGACCAGTGGCTCAGCCAGAGAATTCCTGCCATTCCTGGCAGCTAATTTTTCCACAGAAAATACTTTGAGAAAGCAACTCAGCCAGGAATATTGCGGAGCTATTGTCTGAGAGAGTTGTCATAGTGGGATGGATGTGGAATTGGGAAGAAAATGCCACTTCAGAAGAGCAGGCAGCAGGACCAGCAGTGTTTTGTGCCAGACTGAAGAGAAACTGAGGTGTTTTGCACTTGAAGATATATGAATTGGAACAGATGACCAGAACATTCCACGAGACACTTTTAGGAAAAAAACTGCAAGGTGAAGAGCTGAAAATTCCAAGGTAGATGCCCTCTATGTACACCCATGTCTTTAGAACAAAGTAACATTTGACCTGTTCTGGCCAGGTGTGTTTTTCCCACCTGAGGTATTTTGAATTTCTAGAACATCCAACATAGATGTAACACAGCAATGCCCTATCTGTTCTACTGGTCATCTCAGGGTTTTTTTGGGAAGTCATTCAGCTGTATCCTTGCCTTCATTCATTTGATCAAGCACAGGCACTGTCATTTCCCCCTCTTCCAAAAAATTTGCTCTTCCCCATCAGCCTGCCAAGACATGAGGATTTATTCACCTAAAAAAGAAACACGAGAAGACAAATTTGAGATGCAGAGCTGAGACTTGTAGCCATTTCAGCTGACATGATGCTTCACTGTGCTTCCTCCAGGAATTTCCATTTGAGTTTCTGCTTTCCTGTTGCTGCTGCTGATTCACACGGCCTGAGGAGCTGCCATGCATCTCCCCCTGTGACTCACATGTAGCTATCTGAGACTTGAGCCTGGCTAATCTCACAGCCCACAGCTGTCAGCCTACACCTGGAATCACAGCAGCCAATTTGTATGTTCTTGAGCTTCCCAGGGCTGTTCCTGGGGTAGGAGAATGCCTCAGCCTAGCTTAGAATTTCCATTTCCTGCCCATTCGTGGTGTTCCCACAAAGCTTTGATTGTCTTCTGGAAGGAACCTTTCTTACCCTGCTGCCACCAGGTTGCTTCCTGCAGGTGAAGGTGAGCTGCAGCCAGGTTCTCATGCACACTGTTGTGGAGGACCCCTGTAAGGATCAGATGTTTCCACTCAGTCCCAGCAGCCACGTGCCCGTGGCTGTGGTGATTGACACGAGACCTTGGAGGGTCAGGAAATGCAGCCTGAGAAATAAATTCAAGACCAGCTGTGGCTGTCACAATGTTCCTCCTTGCCAGCTGTCCTCTGAAAGAGCTCCAGCCCCGTGATCCCATCGAATGCATTTCCTGCTGTCCCAACACCAAACTGTGAAACTGTTCAAAGTGAACAAGGTTTTTTTGAAGGCATTTCGTGGCCCAAGAAAGCATTTGAAAAATTGTGTTTTTTCTACTTTTTGAGAATCGTATTCATGCGAGTTTCTGAGTCTGAGCTTTTGAACTTCCAACCATCTCTTGACATCAGTCAGGCTCAGAGGGAGCGTTTTGCTTTGTCTCTGGCACTAAATGTGTGTCTGCAAGTCTCTTGAAGTCATCCCTTTTTTATAAAAGGGTCTTTATAAATTGTTCCCCTGTGCAACATTTTCCTCACATCACTGTTATATAAACAGCTTGCTTGTTTGCATATGTGGGTGGTAAAAGTGTCTGGGAGGTTCTAGCAGATAAAAGGTTGTGTTACTCTTGAAGGGAGAAATCTTCTTTTGATCAACTTTTGATTGTTGTATTTTGATCAGAAGGGAAACAAAACTCTGTTCTAACTGTTTTGATGCAATCACCACCCCTTTTCCTCTCTTTGAATCACAATCACCTTCACCTGTGGGCCTTATCCTTGGTTTCTTTGCACTCGCTTTAGGTTACAAAAAAACCCTTGGGGAAATAAGCCTTTAAGTATTGGATTGGTGCATCTGTGGGTGAATAAGGGGCGTTACAAAGCAGATTCTCATTTCTCTCTATGTACAGCCCAGTTTTGTCCCAAATAAAAAATTACTTTATCAAATGATCTGGGAGGAATCCCATGTGGATAAAACTTCTCTATTGCTACTTTTTGGCGCTCAGTACATATTTTAACAATGTCTTTTCAGGTTGAATTCAGAACCTTGGCTTCTTAAATCTATTTGTTAACCAGGCAGGAAGTACAGATGCCAAAACAAAAACGTGTGTTTGCCAAAATCTACTAACTTTAAAGAAAAGAGTTAGTATTTTTGTTGTTTTTCACTCTGAAACAAGTATGCTGTTGGTATATGCTAAGTCTAATTGCTTTATCTTAAAATCTGTTTTCAAGGGTTGGAAAATGTATCAATTCCATAATTTGTGTCTATTTTCAAATGGATATTAATGGAACTGGTATGTTGATGTGCACAGTGTGAAATGTTGGATATGCTATGAACACTAGCAAGTTGGCAAAATAATTATGAGGCTGTATCCTGAGACAGGAGGTTTGTGCTTTGGGAATGGAGGAGCAGCTTTAATAAAATCTGGTTTCACCTTGGGTTGAACCTGTTGTCCAAGACGAGGTGTAATTTATTACCTCCCTGAAGAGGTATTAATTTACCTCCTCGCATCTTTTACTCACCAGTGAAAGGTAAAGAAATAAAATTGTGCACATGATGACTGTCTTGAGCCAAAGATATTCAGGATCAAGAAGGGCTTCAGGGAGGCTGGTTTTTGTCCACATGTCTTTTGTAAGGATGGGGAGATGAGCAGGTTGGCCCCTCGGTCCTCTAGCAGAGGATTTGTTGTTGCAGCATCAGTTCTGAGGATAAAGGAATGTCTGAATGATAATTCCAACTCCCTGCATGTCCAATGTCTTCCCAAGCATAAAAGGTCACCTGTCCCTTTCCACCTCTTCTCTGCACTTCGTTAGCATCTTGGCTCTTACTAAATTTCTGTTGAGATGAGAGAA
Source organism: Thryothorus ludovicianus (assembly GCA_013397245.1). Classification (NCBI taxonomy): domain Eukaryota; kingdom Metazoa; phylum Chordata; class Aves; order Passeriformes; family Certhiidae; genus Thryothorus; species Thryothorus ludovicianus. The sequence continues at coordinate 101,009 of VZTB01008486.1, forward strand.
ATCTCTTCCTTTTACTATCTTCCTCTACAAACAGAGCCCTGTCATCAAGTCATTTATTTGGTAAAGAAGTCACAGTAGGTTTTTGCACCAGAGAAACATCTTTGGAGCTTCTACAAGAATGAAAGTCAACAGGCACTCTAGTAGGAATAAATGAGACAGCATTGCCAAGCATGACAGATCAAAAATGGAGCCCTTTTAGCTTCCATCTCATTCCCAACCCATAGTATCCATTCATTTACACTTTTGAAAATCTTGTATTAACTTCCTTATACTTCTACCATGGCATAATTAAACCAAGCAAGTCAGAAGGTAAAAATTAGCTTTACCTGTCAATAGGTAGGAAATACTTTAAAATCTGCAGAGATAAGATTAGCAGGTTTTTATATCTGTGATTCAGTATAACCAAAGACCTTTAGAATTCTTTCATGTGGGCTGAGAATCACATGGGTTTATTTAAGTAAATTGAAGCATGATTTTAGTTGAGGATTTTGGGATCATTCTCAGAGACTTGGGCTTTTTTGGCTGTTTCAATGTGTAGCTGCTGAGAAACAACAGTGTTGTAAGCTTGTGATTTTGTTATAAAGATGTTAACATCTACAGGAAACAAAATTTCAACAGATTGCAAGCTATGCAGATTCTTAAACCTCACGTAGGCATATTTGGTTTTTATTCCCCACTGAACACTTCAAAGGTGTCTCAAATGTATGTGATTGGGGAGAGGAGTGTTACATGAGGGGAAAAGCCCCACCGACATAGTTTGAGCTTTCAGCATGGTAGCATTATAAAATCTTGGCTGGTTTCCTAAAGAAACAAAACTTATTTACTGATGCTATCTGTCTGTCAACTCCTTAACAGCTTAATGGTGAGCCATTTTTGTATCATCCACTCTTTGCTCTAAGTAGACTTTTGGACACAGGAGAAAGGCCCTGCACCTCCCCTGCTGAAATAACAGAAGCTGCAGTGTGAAATTCCTCCAGTGACCTGGGCAGTCTGTTCCAAATAAGAGAGAAGCTTGTCAGTGTTCCTTTATTTTACACGAAAGCCAGCATGAGACAAATAAAAACCCACAGAATTTATTATTCCCAGAGCTCACACTGCTCTATTTACTTCTGCTCCAACTCATTTCTGCATGGTGTGTACCTTACTGTTGCATTTCTCTGGAGTTTGTTTAGTCCACAAACTTTCTGAGATAAAGACACTTTAATTTGTTCTCTGCTTGTAAAATACTTGGTACACATGGGATCAGTGTCTGTTAAGGGTACCTTTATTTGCAGGGATTTTTATTCAAGTCTGCCACTTGTTTCAAATACCAGTGATTTGTCAACAGTATTGTGTAAAGCAGTTGCCCTGTCTCATGTTCTAGTTAAGTCAGAATGAAATGTGTTTTGGTGTCATTTCTCATGGGACATTTCTGTTCCACCAGTCTATCTACAGAGGAAACTTGAGTTCATGTAAAACGTTATTGTTTTTCCATAATTCACTTCTAACCCAGTCAGGCATCAGTTCCTCATCTTTAGAGCAGTCTAGTCCAAAGGGGAGCAGTTCCAAACTCATCATTGTCATCTTGTGAGGTGAACCCTTTGCTTTATTTGGTTCTTTTTCTTAGAGTCGGGATTAAAAGTACAAGAGACAGAATTTGTGTTTGGACTTGGATGTTTATTACTTTTTATTACTTTACAGCCTCACTGTGAGTGCTTCTACTTGCTAAGTTAACAGAGTAGAAATGGAGTTTAGAGATGTTTTCAATGTTTTTTTAAGCTTATACTACTTAATTTTTATTTTTAACCCAATAACTAATTATTCATGTTCTGCACAGTGGATATTTTCAACTAATTACACAAAACTATTTAAACTTGTGAAGAAGGAGAAGAAGAAAATTACACCTTTAAACCTCTATCTTGTTATATATGTATATTACTATATCTTAAAACTTCAAACTCCAGATCTTTCACTTTGTGAGATAACACACTTCTATTTAACTACACACTTAGGATTTTAGTGCTATTACTCAATTTTGGAAGCCTTTTCCATGGCCTCAGCTCAAATGCAGCATATTTTTGCAGATCAGGCTCTTTCAGCACAGAAAACCAGAAATTCTCTGTATTCAGGGTTCTGACAGTCTGGCTGGTGTTGCTCCTGTTCACAAGGGCTGTGTAATTTCAGTTCACCTCCTGTTGATCAAGTATCTCACCTGCCCAGCAACAGCATTCTCGTTGGGGCTGTATTTCAGGACATCAGCTTAAACATAGAAATGCAAACCTCTCACTCTGTGACACGTAATTTGTGTGAGCTCAGGCTGGAGGTTGATGGACAGGCATTTCAGAGGGCTTTGAATACTTCTACCTTGAAATTAAAATGAACATGATAAGAATATTTTATTTTTCAGGGCTACAGTAGTGTGAAAAGACTTTAAACAGAAGACTGACAGAGGGTAATTTGAGAGTTCTTTAGTTTTCTTTAATAATTGAGTGAGTTTTTGCTGGAGAAGCTAATCAAAACACCTCTGCACTCTGACACTTCTCAATAAGTAACCACCATGGTTGACTGACAATAATTTGTTCACAGACTCCACTGTTTGCTTATTCCTATATTTCTTTTTTTTCCAGGACTGTACATCTTCCTGGTTTATGGCTACATTTCAGGGCTACATTTAATCACTGCTGCACAGTGTGTGACATTCTTGGCTGTGCTACATCCCCTCTTAGATGTGTGGGCAAAAAAAAAAAAAAAAATAGACACTTTCCACAGGATTCATACAGGGTTTGCAATGCAGTATTTCAGCAGAGGTAACAGAGATGGGCATCGATCATCTGTAACAAATCATATTTGCCAACTGCACATTCTTGGAATAGGAAACAGCTTTATCTGTGAGATTATGGTGGTAAAAAGATTTACCAAGTCTGAGGATAAATCTTCTGGCACAATTTCTTGAAACTTGTGGTGGAGGAAAATGAACCACTGTTACTTTCCATGCTATCGAATAGAGGAATTTTTTTTTTCTTAACTTGAAGAAGATGCTGGAGTCTTGTTTCTTTATTAGCCTCATTTAACCATGGTTAAAACAAGCTGACACACGTGCTTTATCTATTCACATTTTCTGACAGGTCATTGCAAAACTGAATAGGACTTTGTGATTTTGGAGGGTTGTTTCAGTCCATATTGTTCAAAATGTAAGGTTTAGCAGAGCTCATAAACAACAGTGTTTTAATAATTGAGTAGGTAAGAAAACCAGCAGTGTTTTGAAACACTCTGAGTTTTGAAAAGATAATTCAATTGGGTGGGGGTGATGGCAGGAATACAAAAAATGCATATACATACAAGGCTTTGAAAAGGAAGGATGTCTCGAAAGCTGTCAAAAATGGGTCTTTATGTATGGATACTGGTCACTTTTGCATTAATCCTCAAGCTACCTCTGATCTGATTTACCTAATGCTGATTAGTCTTATATTAAGGATGATCATCAGCTGAATACAAAGCTGCTTATGTCATAAACAAACACTTTGGTTTAGGTCCTACTTTCACACCCTAGAAAGATGTACTTGGAACTGAGACATGTCTGCAGCAATTTAGAATTACTCAGGTGTCCATACTGGGGACAGAGAATTGCTGTTGAACTCTCAAAACCCCTGCTCACTTTCCAGCCCAGGCCAGTGCAATCTGTGTGAGTGGAGGGACAATGAGCTCCCTCCATGTGACACTGGCCAGGCTGGGTGGCAGTGTGCGAGATTAAGCAGTGGCAGGACTGGACAGTCTGGCTCAATCAGTGTCCTGAGCTGCTGACAGCAATGCCAAACAGTGCCCAGCAGTGCTCAGCAG
>VZTB01008487.1:9862-43724 GCA_013397245.1 Thryothorus ludovicianus
CAGGTAAATTTTTATGTCATTTGCAGATATCTTGGCATAATTTTTGTTCCTTAAAAAAAAAAAAAAAGGTAGGTTTTTTTATGCATAGTAAACTTGATTACAGTTTTGGTTACTTTCAAGGAAGGGGAATTTTAAAAACTCTCCAAATAAAAAACAAAAGGAATGTTGAAAGTGCATCACTGAAATACTGTGAAGGGACGGAATTAACCTCCATTTTCAGTAATAGATTTTCATACAAGTAGGTTCTACATTATACTTCTTTACAAAATAAAGATACTGAAACTTCTTTATGTAACAAATAGATATTATTTTTCTTAACTTCTTCTAGATACTGTAGAATCCATGCTTTTTTCAAGGCTTTCAATTTTAAGGATTGTCAATCCTATGACCATTTTAGCTTTAGTTGAATCATTGCACACATAATCCCCTGAACTAAGGATCATTTCAAGCAATTATTTTCTAGGTGAGATAGTTTAATTTGCAATAAAAATATTCTAAACTGCAACTCAGGAAAAAAAAAATACTATAAAATTTTACTTGGAAATGTCTTAGTTATAGCTAAAGTCTGCCTACTCCCTACAGTGCAGAACAAGAAAAAGAAAGTGCCTTCCTTTCTTCCTACTTGGCCAGCTAGAAATATCTGATTGTGATTTCAACCACACAGAAAGATAAAGGCAATGCTTTCACCCTTTCAGTACTAATGGCAAAAAAGGAAGTAGGTTCTTAGGAGAACAAATATTCTTTCGTGTTTAGGACAGCCAGTCAGGAAAGTTGAAATCTCTTTCCTGAGAAAGAAAGAGTGAACTCATTTTACCTAAATGCAAAGAATTTCACCTCACACTGGGTGATACTTAATGTTGTGATCAATTCCCAGAGGCTGTGTTGGAGGTGATTTTCAGTAATTTCATTTAATTTTATTTGGTTCTCAATAGATAAGACTAAAAATATCCCAGCTTTTTGTCTTCCTATCTCTCTAATTGGCATAATTTCAACTCAGGTCTTTAGATCTCTGACTTTAATTTTTTCATGTGTGTGCCAGGAGTAGTTTTTGGCATCTGGCACTTTAATAATAATATTTCCAGTGACCAGGCTTTGGATAGAATCAAAGAATTGGCACTGTGTTTTGTAATTTTCGCAGAAGCATTTGATTTGATTGACTCTAGAATGCTGATTAGAAGAGATAATGCTATGATGCTCTTGAGGATAAGTCACTTAGCTCAGATTCATGACTGTTTAACAAGAAGAGCACACAGATTTGTTGTACAGGGCAAGGAATCTGGCTTGGCTGAAATGGACTGTGATGTCCGCCAAGACTCAGTCTTCAGACCATGTTTATTGAATTTATTTGTCAATGATTTATTCTTGATTGTATTAAATCTATTTTACAGCTATATAGATGATGCAATGTTACAATATGGTTCTAATTCATTGGGCATGGTAGAGAAGGATTCACATAATTTATGGAGTAAACTTTAAAAGGAAAGCATTTTCTAATGAACAGGAGAACTGCTAGCTATTAATATTTCCAAACAAACCCCAAACACTTTGCAGTCCTTACTCAGTAAAAAAAAAAAGAGAAAACACTACACTGAAATACATACTTAAGTCATGACTTAAGGATTGGATCAACACTGTCTAACTACTCTTGAGCAATTTTGTGTTGAAATATTGATAATTGGAAGCAGGTATCACTCTAAAAGGTAAGAAGTCCACAGAATATATTGCACTTAAGCAATAGATGAAGCAAGAAACAAAAAATCTGTCATGTGCTGTCAGAATAATGTTTAAATTTAGAAGCAAGACAAACAGACTGTGATATCGATGAAAAGCTATGTAGATGTGTTTCATATTAATGCTATGGATAGATAAAATCCAATTTCGCTTTAGGCAAATTTTCAGATTTGTAGCTTGACAGAGTATAAGAACACATCACTGCAGCTTTTATGTGAATAAGTCAACTTACTTCCTCCTCAGTGAGTCTGGAAGTATGCAAATTTATTTTATGTTTGGAGAGGCCCCTGGTTATATGAAAACAATGTTGTTGTTTCTTTTAGATTTTAATTTAATATTCTGAGCCTTGGAGGGAGAAATCATCATAGACTCATTTACCCTACAGTCAGTGTGACAATATGGGAGGATATATTTAATGCCTTAGCAGTAAGCATTTTGAACAGGCATCCAAAGGTGATAAGAACTGAAATAATCTTTGGAAAAATTCACTTGCATCTTAATTGAATATTTAAAATCTTTCTCAAGGTATAAATGAGAATAAATTATGTAATGATGTAGTAAAAATTATTTGATTTTTTACTTCCTTCTGCTTAATATTACCACATATTCTTGGATAGGAGTAGGGCAAGTTTCTTGCTGTGAAAGTCATTTGAGATGCAATACAAAGCATTGTACATTAATGAGATTTTATTATCTCCTGTGCCGATATTTTTATGAATGAAAATTTAAAGGTATTTATATATTTCTTTAAAGCAGGTGCTGATTGAGACCTTCATTTCATATTGGCATCTTCTTTCGTATATAAAATTTTAATGCTTTATAATTTTATACTAATAAAATCAAAGAGGTTTTATATGTAGTGAATAGATCATATATATGGATACAACACATTTCTTCTTCAAGGCAGAAATATTTAGATGCATCTCCTGTCTCTTGGTTTTATGTTTCAAGTTTTGGTTTGAGGGATTTTTGCAATTTTTGACCGGTGGAGAGATCCCACTGGATAAATATCTATGCCACAAAAATCTGGTTATGCTTTGCTTAATATTTTAAAAAGTAAACAGAATTTCCTAAGTCTTGGATGTATGCATTACTGACATCTAAGCCCTCTGTAAGTACTCCAAATGTTAAAATATGCTAGTACTAAAAAGGATGCAAAATAGATTTATTTTGAAAAATAATGCTCATTCCATTTATCTGTAGACACGATTGCCTCATCAAACTTCAGCCTCAATAAGAACAAACAAAAGAGGTTTACCTCCAAATTTCAGTTTGATACCTGCCATCAAATAATAAAATTATAAATGAAAATATGTTTCCATATACACATAAAGCTGAGAAACCCATAATATTTCCCTAACTCCAAGTGTATTAAAGTCAAGGCTTAGATCACACGATCTCTCTCATGGATGCTTATCAGGGTTACTGCTTGCTCTGCCCTCCATCCTGTCTTCACTTGACTTTTAACTACATTGTCTTCTTCTTCTTCTGCCATAATTGAGCAAAACTGAGAAAATATTAATTCTGCTCACTAGAATATCTTATTCAAAACAAAGCATTTCCGTAATAGAAGAACTCTTCTGCCATTGCATGCTAGAAGGGAAGAATCCTACCTTGGGAGAATTTTGCTAGCGTTGCTCTTTGCAACTAACCTGCAATCATATGTACATAAAAAGGTGCTTTGTCCTAAAAGTGGGGAAAAAAAAAAAAAAAAGAGTATGGACTGATTTTAAAGTCAGGACTTTAAGAAAAATGAGTTCTTGCAGTGTTGATACTGACTAGTGAAGAAGGAAAATCCTAGTGGTCAAGAAAGTTCCTGAATTTAAGATTCTGTTACATGGAGCTAACTATCCACGTTGGCCTCAGGGTTAGAGTCAGAGGTGTCCTTCATTATCTTTTACCTGACAGTTTAGTTGCCTTAGTCAAGCTACAAATATGCAGACTGAACTTGACAAGGGTCATTTTGAACTGAATTTCTCCTTTTTAATTGCCAGCTGTATTAGAAATTCCTTTGGAGCTCAAAATTAGGGATTCTGAGCAATATAGGTTGGCAAAACTCTACTCTTAAACAATTGTGTTTTTAGATTTTCAGATTTTATCAAAGACTTAATGACATTATAAAGTTTCTAATTTGAAACCAGTAGCAACAAGTACAAGTGCTCAAATTTGTTTTGATAAAACGTTCTCTGATACCTTACCCTTCTACAGCAAGATGAAAAAGGCATCAGCCATGTTTTTGCTACTTTTTAAAACTTTCTTTTTATCTTTAGATGATATGGTTTCCTTCAAATTCTTTAAATACTTGTTGATATACTTGGTATCTTTGCCAGTTACTTTGAAGATCTTTTGAAAAGATTGGTCTTTGAGTGATAATGAAGATAAAGGTACAGGGTTTTTAACCATTGTATGATTTGGAAACTATCACTACTGACGGTAAGCATGAAAAGAAAATCTCCTTCTTAAAAAACAGATTTTTTCCTTATAAATTCACATGGCAAAGACCTCTTGCACATGCTGAATTTCTGTTAACTGTGAGCTAGGTTTTTGCATCTGCGGGAGATCAAGTTATAGAAACCGGGGTTTCAAGAGGTTTCTTACCAGAATTGAAAATGCTGTGAGCAGGTCACAGATCTATTTCAACACCTCTCAGGCAAACTAATTTTTCTGCTCAGTTTACACCTTAATTTACATTTTGTGCAATGAATCACTGGGATAACCCTAACATTTGCATGCCATGACTTTTGAATGTTTAAAATAGAAGCCTTCATGTTGAATTGACAAATGGTTTGTATTAATATAAAATTAGATTTAGGAAAATCATTTAATCTATAAATGACATCTGGTATTTACAGCTTTAGAGTCTGATGAAGATAGATGCACTAACTTACATGTATATAATATTTTGTAAATTTGCAAATGCATATTTAAATTGATTGTATCCCTCTCCAATCCTTCAAATGTCACTGGCCCTCCAAGGACCTAGTTCAAAGCTCACTTTCATTAATGGAAAGACTTACGGTCTAAATGTATGCCCTAAAATTAAACAGAGACTCAGAACATCCCCTAGCTCTGGAATGATACTTTTTCTACTGTTCAAGTATTAGTGTGTTCTTCAGCCTAACTTGGGCCTGTGCCAGCTGGTTTTTAGATGCCATATTCCTGGTAGATCAGGAGTCAGCATGAGTGAGTGAAAATCTTGAACAGACACTTTGCAGCCACCTTGTTCTGGAGGGTAAAAAAGTTAAGTCATAAAAGTGTGGGACTGTGTCAATTTGCCTTCGTATCTCTTTCCGAGTACTCACAATGTCTAAACCAGCAAGTTTGGGGTGCTGGGTTTTCCTGGGTTCTCACAGCCTTGCACTGTGTTGACTTTCTCACATAAGGCTGTGCCTGAATAGAATTGGTCAGAGGCTCATTTTGATCACAAGAAATTCTTCATCAGAATGTCCCTTCCAGTCCAAATTAGTATAGAATTTCTAGTTAAGAAAGTACACAATTCCATTAACTCATCCAAGAGCAAAAACTGATGAGAGGAGAGTAAGACCCTGGCTTAAAAGAACCAACAGCTGGGGAACCAGAAGTGTCCAGCCCACTGGAGTCATCTTCTGTGACCTAACATGGTGGTATTGGGGATCTCAGTGTCACACTGAGGACCGGTGCCATTGTGCTGTTGTACTTTAAGATTCAGAGGCAAATGGACCTTTCAAATTTGAAGTGATACTTTTGAATACTCAGAAGATTGGAGTCCATATCCCTTTGGCTTGGAAAAACAATATATTTAAAGACAATATATTTGAATACTAAAAATCCCTAAAAACTCTGGACTTCACTTCTTTGTATTGTATTTCTTTTTCTGATTCAATTAGCATCTTAAATGTTTTTGATTGACTTACTCAGAAACTTGTCTTGAATTTTGAAAAACTTTTTAAGCAATAGGAAAGATAAGGGTCATATAGAAGCTCTCTCTATGCATGTGTGTATGTGATTGTGTATAAAAACTCCAGTAAAGAAAATTGTATATTCTTCAATAAAATTACATTTATTAATTCTTTCTAGTGTATCAGTATTTATTTCTTCTCTTGATGTTAAATATGATCTATTTGAAGAAGCAAGGGACTATTCATGAGGTTCTTTACAATGAGTTCATACAGTTTACTATAATGGCAGGATTTAATCTCTGCAAGTTTAGACAGAATTTAGGCCTTTAACATTGTTTTACATGAATGTAGAATGTAATTATTTATCTTTTATACCTTACACATATTTCGCTTGGGAACATAAAAGGCCTTTACAGTCTTAAACTTATGTTGGTCTGCAACAAACTGTACTTCTATTACGAATATTTTCTAAAGAAGATAGTGACAAATATATTATAAAAGTTCTGAATAAACTATAGTTATAGTTATGACTGAACACACACAATGTGGAGTCTGACACAGCAATAAGAATTTTGTTTGGCTATATTATGGCAAAAAGAAGGTTGCATATTTAATGAAATCTTGCCAGAGTGAGAAATAGTCTCAATGCACAAGAGTCAATAGAGTCCCTGAGACATCCCTGCTGGAACGGGAAAGGACACATCATTCCTGCAGTAGTGCTCATGATTCCAGTGGCCAGCATACTTCCTCATGTATTCCTCAAGTGCCAAGAATTGTCTTCCATGCTCCAAAAAGGCCATGTCTGGGAGAATGAGTTCCTTGCTAATCTGCAAAGCCAGAAACAGGGTGCATTAGGGAAAGGAAGCATGTGTTTTATCTTGCCAATGATGCCATTGCCCTGTGTGCTCTGAATGCAGTTCTGCAGTGCTTTTGTAAGGTTTCTGGACAGTTTTGGACTCTGAAATCATGTCTTCACACACTTCTGCTTCTCAGCTCCTTTGCCAAAACAAAATAAATCAAAAGAATATTAATGCTAAGACTGGGAATATTCATGGAACTTCTTCAGATTGGTCAATCTATTTTCCCAGTAGTCTAAAGTCTACTTCTTTTATCCCTGTTGAAAAAATCAAGGGAAAATAAATTTTCTAACTTGAGCAAAATCTAGGTTATTTACAACCATAGTAAAAGAAGGACAAGTTTTGCCCTTGTAAGTGAATAATCTCTGTAAGACATATAGGAAATGCTATAGGCATTACATTTCCCTTTTCTTCATTTTGATTCCAGTATTTGTGTCTTAATTCAATGGTTCTATTCAGCTTCTGATTGTGTTTCTCACTTTTTTCTATATTTTATCTAAAAATTTATTTTCTCTTTTTCTTATATTGTCTTGTCCTATTAGGAATCCGCAGCTCATCCTGGCTCTATTGGACTTTCACTCACAGAACTTTGAAACTGGCTGAAAATGGACTAAAAATATCATCTGTTCCTGGTTAAAATGTGACTGTTAATTCCATATTCATCAAATGGATACTGTTTACATCTGTTTATACTTGGACATTTTATGACATGACCTTTTGGTTTTGCTTTCCTGCTACCTCTGACCTTGCCTTTACAAAAACTGCCCCACAACATCATCTGATGTGAGCAAAAATGAAGTTCCTTGTGTATCAGAATACCAGTTTCATGCAGCATGGATGAGAATGCTGTTGTCTCATTTAAATAATACCTCTTAATAAGATTTTCTCTGAAGAAGCAAGGGGAAAGTAAAGTTTTATCTGTAAATTATTGGCCAAACACTGTTTTCTGTATGATGTATAGAAACTGTAAGGAAATGCAATCTATTTGGAGTACTTTTGTCAAGGTAAAGAGATCTTAAGTTCCCTATGCAATTTTCAAAAAATTTCTGTAGCAACCTAGAGATACAAAACGTTTTCATATCACTACTGATAAAAGAAGTCTTAAAAAGGAAAAGAGCTCTCAATAAACTGAAAAGAGACCTGAAATCATTATTGTAAATATCACTAACAATCAATTAATGATATCTGAAATAAATGTGCATAAAGGAAAGCAATATAAAAATGAAATAAAATGCAGCTAATACACCCAAAATTGTAAAATTGTTTTAAGAAGAGCCTTTCTCATTACAGCTGAATGTGATTTTCCAGATAAAGGCATTGTAATATGACCCTGTGTGCTGTTCTGTGTGTACAATAAAGCAAGCAAAATTAATCCCTTCCCCTGATGACCTCTCGAAATGAAAACCCATTATAGTAATAATATTTGTACTTAGGCCTTGATGTTTTTGTGCTGAATCTGAATGCCATGAAATGATTGTATACAGTGGCTGATGAGGACACATGTACAGATAAATACATAAATAATCCTCTTTATATAGGTGCAAGGTGACTTTTTAGATCTGGTATGGAAAGTAGTTGAAGCCTAATAAAACTGGTAATCATTTTCTTTACTGCTTAGGCCTGAATCTTATTATGTTGAAAGGTCTATTAGGAATGTTTCCCTTTTTAACATGGAATGTATGTAACTGGATATTGTGCACAATTTTCCTGTTTGCAAAACTTGAAGTAAGCATTGAAATTTCTGCCTAAGTTACCGGTTTTGGCATTTGCCAAAGTACATATGGTATCAAATACTATAATAGATCTTTGTTACCAGTCTGTGGTTCGGTTAGCAAGCCCCACTTAAAGGGTAAAAGATCTTTTAAAAAACAACATTATTTAGCTTGGAACAGGAATCAATACTCCATATGATATGGTAATGAAACACAGACTTTGCAGCATATTGATGGACAGTGAGAAAGTGTGTGTGGTGAGAGGAGTGGGTGTATTTGTGTGCATGTTGGAGGGACCACAATAGTATTAATAGCCTGTAAAGGAGGTTTCTGACATTTGGTAAACACATGAGCATGACACAGAGCACAATAGGAACTACAGTTCAGAAACAGTGATACGCACATTACTCTGGAACGCCATTAAGTGCGTGTAAGCTTTCTTCTGTCAGCATTTGTATTTTCACAGGATGTAGTAGCAGAGCATTGGCTTTGTGGAAAAGGGGGTCTAAAAGTCATACACATATTGTTTTACTATTTTGTTTTACTTTTAATGTTCATGTATCTTTCTGATGTGGGCTGTACATTCAAGGAAGTTCAGTTTTGCACTGTCTGGGTTTCTATTTGTCTAAGTGGTAATAAATTCCCATTGATCAGGACTTAGTGGAAATTAGAACACCCTCCATGTGCCTCAGTCAGGGAGGCTGCTCCCAGCAGACTCTCACTCACATTAAAAGCCCACTGGAATGTTTCAGGATGGTCGGTGTTGCTGCATATTACCTCACAATGTCAATACCAGAAGGCCTATTGATTTGGATAGCTTTCTTTAAATAAAAGAAATTCTTTAGTATTTGAAAATAGTAAAAATGGCCACCAGAGCAAAAATAACACTACTTTCTTAGGCTGTGCATCAGCTTGGAAAAACTTTGAATTATTCTGCACTGCATTTATTTTTCAAAACCATATACTATGTGTTGTGATTTCAATATATTAATTATAAAGTCTTATAATTGTAGACTTCATCAAAAAATAAAACTTGAATGAAATTGATTGTTTTATTTTAGATTAAGAGTGGGATTTCTTTTAAGCAGTGTGTATACATGTTTAAAGAGGGTGACCTGAAAAAGATACACATATATGAGACTTACCAGTCTTTCAGACCTGTACTACTCAATGTCAGACTTGTGCTCTCAAGCAGCAGTGGCAGAGAAGATATGGAGAGGTCTCTTTCTAATGCTGAGTTCCATATGAGTGTAAGCAGACTGCTAAAATGTGAGAGAGAGGAGATACGAAAGCAAAATGACAGACATGAATTGGAAGGCAATATATTCTATGCTAATATCTGCATACATGAAAATCTTCACAATTATTTAATACCTAAATCAGTTGCTTAAATCCATATTATCAGAAACTTAAGTCAAGATTCATCTGCACAACACAAAGATTGCTAATAAAGAGTGTGTGATTCAATTTCAGAGGTGGTTTCTTCTTTCTAAAGAGGTTAGGAAGGCTGCAACTCAGCTATGTATCTATGTGTGCCATAAGCCAGAATGAATATGTTTTCTCTATATCAATAGTTTATAATCTAATAGTATTTCCAGTATTTTTACCCAGATTGTTTCCCACCCCTTCTTCTGGATTCCGTTTTCCTTTGCCTTATCCTTCAGAATCCTTCCTGATTTTTCCTCATCCATGTGTCTATGACTTACTGTCAGTGGCTGATGAAGCCTATCGAAGGGATAAAGCTTCTTGGGATGGGTGAGAATATATAACTGCTTTTGCCTGGGCATTTCTCTTCAGCATCTTTCTGGAGCTCTACTGCACAGTTTTCAAATCCTAGTACTACTCTATGAAAAAAATGCAACTTTCTCTTCTCTCTCAAAATGTGGGGTTGTTTTTGTTTTTTTTTTTTCAGAAACAGCATCAGTCATGCACAGCCAGTTAAATGAACACTTGTATTCAAATAACTTACTGATTATGCAAAACAACTCTGCCTGTTACGATACACATTCTGTGCAGAAAATTGCTCTGTTATTTGGACTGCTTTTCCCATCACAATGAAACATACATCTGCTTACAGCTAAAAGTCCAAGGGCCTGATTTAGTAAAAATTAGTGATCCATCAGATTGATGGGCAATCTGCACTCTTGGTGCCTTGAAATTTCTTGCATCAGTCACCAGATCATGATTTACTAATAGGGTTTCAGGGCTTGCAAAATAGCACAACTCTAACCACATATTAATATTTAATCTGGCATTTTAAGTGCACCTAACAAAAGACCCCAGAGCTGCTGACAGGACCCTAAATTGTGAATTTCTTTAAAAGGAATTGAGCATTTCCATAGTGGTTTCATGTAGAAATCTGAAACAAGAAGAAATACCTGACTTAAGCCCTGCTCATGAACTTACAAGCTTCTGAATATATTTTCTTGAAAACTGTTTATAGTCTGGGGTTTTCTTTGTAATCTAGCTTCATTAACATATGACAGAACTTCCTTTGGCCATTTCACTGTCCATAGCTTGTGATTTCAGAGAAATTTCATTTCTATACCGTGTGCAATTAAACAGTCTGTTCTTTTGATGGTTAATCCACTTGGCAACTCTAGAAAGGTACTAAATGAGGGTAAAAATGTATAAGTCACAAAGACCTCTTTATAGCCATGAAATTTAGTAATTGAATCTGCACAAACTTAGTAAATTAGGCCCCTCTGTGATTTGTGTAGCATTTTTAAGTAGCCAGAATAGGCAAGAAGCTGAATTACATATTGACAACGTTTCTACCATTTCATAGTTTAAATAGAGCAATAGAGTGATTTAATAAACAACTTCTGCTGCTGCTGTCAGATGAATATTCTAATTTTACAAAATGTATATAGTGCGTGTCTAGGAAAGGGTTTATTGTTTTCTTCCATTTTCATAAGTCATATTTTATGAAAGATGTTCCCAACACCACCTGTAATAACAGAATGTTTATTAGTGTGCAAATGAGGGTTATAAATGATGCTGCTTATCTATGGAACAAAACACAAAAGACAACTTATTAGCAAAAGACAAATTGCTCAGCAAATTTCAATGAGCTGCTATGTTTGTCATGAAAAAAACCTTTTATTTGCACAGATCAATGTTTTTATAATCCATTTAAAATAATATACTTGCCACTAGGTGGCTATTTCTGATCAGATCATTTTACCATTTTAATTACATTTTTAATATCCTGGCTGCATAAACAAAGATAAATTACAAGCCTTGCACAATCTGGCTGCTAGCTCAGGCACAATCTGTAATAATATCAGCTTTTGTTTGTGCCTCCTCTAATTAGATTCTGAAATCTAGGCTTTATCAATCAATAATTTTAATTTCAGAATTGCCTTTTGATCTTACATTTCATGTTTGTTTGCAGAAAATGATCAGTAGGACAAAGCTGATAATTTATGCAGAAACAATCTCTCAGCAGAGTTACAAGCGCATTCCTAGCCATCAACACAAGCCCGCAGACTAAGCTTGACACAGGTCTAATTAGCATGCAGATATGTGTCTCCTCATTGGCAATTCAAATTGCTTTTTTATAATGTACCTCAAATTGTGCTACTCAAACATTGTATTTGATTTCCAAAGCCCCCTGGGCATCCCATAATGTCTCCCTTCATCCTGGGTACGCAACATTTATTGAACAATCTGCTCCGACTCTGGCTATCTTTTCGGAAGCACCCAAACATCATAACCATGGGACCAGGTTTTCCTCCTCGTCCGACAGCAACTTGTTCTTCTGCAGAGCGGCGGGTGCCACGTCCGTAGGTTCAGCGATGATATGTTACCTTGTGAGCTCCTGCTCCCACGGTGGCTGCTCTATAGAGGGCTTCATTCCTGTGCCACTCATCTAAAAAGGGGGAGGATGTCTACAGAGCGCACATTAATATGCGGCACATAACCACGTCTCTGAATGCCAGCCTTCCATTCTTCATTAAACAAAATGGCTGGATTGCAGTGATTGTTTTCCCCTCCACGCGCGCGCGCGCGCACAGGCACACACACCATGCATGCAGGCACATACCCACACACCCCCCACAAGCACTCTGGCTCTCTCTCCTTTCCTCTCTCATGCACATGCACTCACTTTCACACACACACACACACACACACACACACACACACACACGTAGCGTGTCGTTGTCAGTGCAGCGAGTTTCGTGTGAAAAGTTATCTGCGGCATGTCTGACACGCGAGGAGATTCCTGCCAACGTCAGGGCCCTTTTTTGCCATGCAGCAACAAGTGGCAGAATCAATGGTGTACAGTTATTCAGCAATGTAATTCATTTCACTGGCTTTGGCTCCCAGCCAGATCCGCCATCTGTCTCTTGCTCTCCCTCTCTCTCTCTCTCGCCTGAATTTGTCCTACATTTCGTAATGTTACGTGCTTGCCATCCTTATTCTATGTCAGAGGTACAGCACGAGCCTCACCCCCGTTCCGACGTGGAGTTCTGTGAGTTCGGTGGCACTTTGGATATTCCACTCCAGTGCCATAGGAAGAAAAGGGTAAGGAAAGAACAGAAGTATAGCTGCAAAGAGAATGGTGCTCTTCTATCTGAAAGTCAGTGTCTTTGCTTTTTATTTAAAGCCTTGATATGGATCTGTCTCACATGGGAACTTTTCCTGCTTCGTTAGACTATCTTCGTTTTCATTATTGGATGCTGGCACTGTACGCCACTGCACAGCTCTGTGGAATGCCTGCTGTTGGATACTTGCAGATCCCTGCCACCAAGCAACCTCCTGCATTGGAAACCGGGTGACTACTCCAGGATCTTATGCGTGCTTGCTGTTTGAAGCTGCAGAAAAGTGAATAATCAATTAAGTATTGATTTCTTGTAAGATTTGGTAAATTTCAAAGGCAAGACAAAGAGGATGGCTTAAGGAAAGCACTGCAGGGACTTGGCGTAAATTAGACAACTAACAGCAGTGCAGAATAAAATAACACCTCAACTGAATATTTCCTTGGAAGAATTAGCACTAGCTATTGGAAGACGATGGTGGATTTAATCAAGACGGCAGGCACGCTTGAGTTTTAACCGTGAACCTGAAAGAGGAGCTAATTATAACCACCTTTTTATATGGAGCTAATTTGACTGAATGGATGCAAATGTGCTTTATTTATGGATGAAGAAGCAAGCCTTACAGCATTGACTTTGGGATCATCGCATATGCTAAGCTTTACAGCTTCTCTAAAAGTCAAGCCTACAGTACATTTTTATTTACTGAGAAGGTATTTATATGTAAGCATAAGCTAGCCGTACAAAAGATTCATCAGAACAATGTACTGTGTGGCACCGAGGATCTAATTATAATTTTGCAGCATTTCATGTTTCCTCTAATTTGGTCCTTTTCAACCCTTGCTTGTGATGGGCTATAAATGGGACAATAAATGTATGATTTAAACTATTGTGATTTTCATTGTATAGTTTATTAATCGTACTGTAGTTTTCTTAACGTGTTTTTGAATTATTCAGCAGTAATTTATAATGAAAGAAGCAGAAATGGTGGGGTGGTTTTAAATTCATTTATAATCTTCTCACAGATCTAAATGTACAGGTTCTACCAGCTGATGAGCTCTATAATTATGAAAGAATGTTAAAATTTTCAGATAAATGGGGCACTGACTTTACAATGGGCACAATATTGTATAATCAGTAAAAGGAGGATTGTTATGTTTTGACTCTGTGGAGAATGGTCTTGGTTAGTTAACTCCTTCTATGCTGATAATAGTAAGCAAATGTATCTTATATAAGAGAATAGGGGGAGAATGTACTGTACTGGTTTGATGTTTTGCTAGTCTGAAATTTTAGCATATATTTTTTTCCATTATTTCCATTTCTGTTACTTTTCTTTTCCCTATTTGCTTCTCTGGGTTTTTTCGAGGCTTTTTTTTTTCCTCCTGTCTTGCAATCTACATTCCCTGAGCAACCACAGGAACCAAGTTACATTAAGCTTCAACACAAAGACGATGTAAGAATAATGAATCCTCATTTGCATCGACATTTGTATTCAGATTTGCCAGGCTATAAACTTGGCAGATCAAGCGGAATATTAAGTAGAGGCTTCCATGGTAAATTGCGACTCTTGCAATTGCTGAGTAGTTTTTCCTGTTTTTTGCATGCGTGTGTGTGTGTCCGTGTGTGCGTATGTTTGTGTGTGTGTGTGTGCATGTGTGTACATATGTGTGCATGTGCATATCTGTAGTGGCAGGTAAAGTCTCATGACTCCTTGGTTTCTGAGAAGCACATTGGCCCTCTTTCTCTTTCAGTATACGATGTCACATATGCAAAATGAAGCAGGAATGCACAAGCAGTAAGCACTTTAGCTGAAGATACAGTGTGACATGTGAATTAAGTATTAACTTGCTTTTCTAGAGACTGTGTGAAATAATTCCTTAAACGAATAGATAAACACTATTGCAAAATCACACAGATCATTTGCATCAGCTAGAGGTTTGATTTCACTGCATGTAGAGTCCAAAGCAAAAGCTCTGAGATAGTGTTGAACCTACCTGCTGCATTATGCTGTTTTATTTGTGGTGATGCTGCATCTATGCACGTATGTTTCCATGAAAAACTTTGGTCTTGGTGCACCCACCATCAGCTGCTCCTCACTTTGGTTTGGTTGAACTGTCTCCAGCTTTACAATAGCATGTGCAAGAACTAAGTTCACCCTTCTCCTCCAGAGTTGGACATCGAACCTTTTCCTTCACTGGTATTTGCTGAAGAAAAAGTGGTCCTGCATGATTCATTTCTTCGAGAATTTCTTTCTTCTCTTTCTGGTTGAACCTCTTTCAGAATTAATAACTGCAAAAATGCAGCATTTACCTTATCATTCTCCTGTTTAACTTTGTGTTGCTGAAAGTAATTTATACATGAACTTTCGAAACTTCATCTGTAGCATGTGCTATATTATTTCAGAAGCAGTGGAAAAATGCTCGCTCAACAAGTGCTAAAAATGCTCCAAGACTCACTTTTGCTACCCACAGATAGCAAAGATTTTAAATTATTTGTCTCAGGACTTCAACAAAGTCCTCTCGAGAAAACTTAAGACTGTCACTGAATTAGGCAATGCAGGAAATGATCAGGCATGCAGGAAATACTTCCAGTCTCTTCTTTTTATATGCACCCCCTTCCTACCACATCCATAACCACAGACCTAGCAAGAATGTCAGTACAGTCCACAGTGTGTGTTTTCACAATTTATAGTTGGCTTCTATGTTAAAGTGGTACTATTATAGAGAAAAATCCTGGAACTTGTTCCAGTCCTTTCTAAACAAGTTAAAGGACTGACTTTAAAAACTTAATCTGTTGATGGTCATTTAGCCAATCCATTGAAAAGCAAGTGCAATGCAATGGCTGAACCTGTTGTAAACAATATTATATTGTATAAGTATTGGCTACAATTTCAGTTGAGAAAGCTGTATCAGCTTTGTTTTCTATAAAAATACACAAAACCCTAATACTGTTTGGATTTACTTTAATTTTGTTTTTACACTATAATGGGATAATTGATCTTGCAGGAAATGGTCTGTTGTAATGCAGTGCTCACTAAAGGAGGAAGATGATACTCTGTTCATTTAGAGCAGCAACCTGTGGCAAGCAAAGGCAACCATGCATCATTACTTGTTTGCTATTTTTTAGAAGCTTTATGACTACATTCTTTTATTATGGATGAAAACATGGACTATGGTGTTTCCTTTCTGAGCTACATTTCCAAAATGGTGCTAAAGGTAGAACTTACAAGATATGTTTCCATACTTTCCTTCCTTTTGAACATCACCTTGATGAAATTATATTAAACTATGTTGTTTGGTTTAATATATGTACCTCCTATTAATTGTTTTGAAATTTACCTTAAAACAGCTAAAAAAGTGTCCTTTTCTGAGAAAGGAAAAGCAAAACAATATCTCAGTAGCTTTCATAAAAAAGAAAAATAAAAAATTGAAAATATATTTAACTTCCAAATTTATAAGGAATAACAGATTAATAGACTGCAAAGTTTTTTGTTGGATAAGCATTTGCGATAGTATTCACTAAGTGAATCCTTTGAAAAATTAATTCCTTTGGGGGTTTCTTTTCTGAGTCCCCATAAAAAATTCCCCAATTTCTTGCTCCCTGAATATAGAACACCAAAAAAAAGGACAGATGAATGAAAAGTACTTTAAGCTCCAAAAAATTTATCATATTTATCTGACAAAAATATAAAAACAACTGGAGGGAAAAAGAAAAACATGAAGCTAATATTTCCTGGGAGAAATTTCAATCTGTTGTCTGGCCATTTATATGTACAGTGTTGTTAAGTAAAATACTAGAGTGCTATATATTTTAAAAATGTAGTGTGGTGTGTATTCACCACCACTGGACAGAGTGATGGCAGGCAGGCAGTCCAGTCATAGCATGTGGATGCTTTAGAAGGAAAGCTCAAGGCCTGTTACAGTACTTCAGTCTAGCTCACTGTGTTGCTATAGAATTTAAGATTCCAACAATACAGGGATCACTACATATAGTAAGGGTCAGATCTGCTGACCCATAGCATTTAAAGGGAAGCTATAATTTTTACCAGTAGTCTTCTGATCAAAGATCCTTTTGCATAACCTATTGTTGTGAGAAGTATCACTCAAGTGTCGTATTTCTAACTGGTAGCTTGGTTGTCTGTTTCTCTCATTGGTGTGGACTTTATCTTGGGACTGAACTGTGAGTTTTCTGCATCTGCAGGAATGTAGTTTCTTAAATATAATTTTTCATATTACTTTTTGGATGAAACAGCATTTTGAACTTGTAGAATTTAACTGTTTCTCTTCTATAGCTAGTAAACCATTTCCACTTCAAGTTTCTAGTTTTGGTTTCCTAGAGAGAAAGAAGACAGGAATTACTTTTAAAATTGGCAAATAAGTGTATATGCAAAACAGAGAGTAGAAGAGATAACAGATTGAGACTTAGAAGCGACTTTTTCACTTTCTTTTTATAAATGATAAGATTTAAAGCTTTCTTTCCAAGGTGAAACACCTGTTCTCCTGCTTTATAATTCCTTCAGTGGTATGTCTTTTCAGACACCGAATCTGTAATTTACAACTAACAATTGAATGTTTTGTGCAAGATTTTCTAGTTTTGCAAAGGACTGTGGTGTGAAAGTGAAATGTGCTGCATGCCCTACTTTGGCATCCAATAAAAAGTTCAAGTTTTCCTTAATAAAATACATCTGCTTTCAGTATCAACAGCTTTCACATGGCAAAGCTTTTAATTTAATTACCAGAACTGAGTAAGCTATTATCTGTTTCAAGCTGTCCTTCAATTACTAGAAACAAAATTTTGAAGACTATAAATATTGTTAGATGAGGTATAAACTGGATATGCACAAAATTCCCTCAGACCTGAGACCCTTTTTTGTGGTTTGTTACTTATTGAATCTCATATCAAATCATACTGCAATCCTGTAATTTGTGTTTATATAGGATCTAGCATAATAAGATTCCAGTTCTGATCAGTATCATAACATAAATAATCCTAGAAATGCGTTGTTTTAGACAATAGGCAAGCCATGGTGGCTGTTTATTTGCATGATCAACACTGTCTCATTTAGCTTAGTGGCTACTGCTTTTGGCAAAAATCTGTGGACGTTAGTTGTGCTTTGAATTTCATTGGGAATTTTGCTTAATGAGAACAGATTTTGATGTAAGGTCAGCTCTCTTAAAACCATACCAACCCACTCTTCATTATGGTCACAGTGAGTCATAGAAGAAGAAAGATGGAAATCATTTTACTCTGTGCTGAACTTCGCCAGCTCTATGGTTGAATTCAATGCTTTGGTAACAAAACTCACCAAATGAGCACAGGGGAAGGCTGTGGAAAGGAGAATCTAATTTTTGAATTTTAGGTTATTACAGTGGAGAAGTTAGAGATGAGAGAAAGTTTCTGTGCAATGGAGGAACAATACTGGATGCTGATAAAACCAGTGCAAGGAGATGGGAATTTAAACAGTGTTTTTACTGTTAACCTGATGTCCACAGTTAAAAGAAAGAACAAGAAGCAGAACACAAATTCCAGTCATTGCAACTTGCAATGTATAACTACCAATTTCTCCTGGATTCATAATTTACCTTGGAACCTGCAATGAATCATGGCACATAGAAGCAGTTTGAGGCTGCAGAAGATAAATCTAATGACACATCAGCTATTACTAATTTAGGGTTGCCTTCTTCTACTCTCAGCAATGTAAGTGGGAGCTTTACTGTGGACTATGCTGGGAGCTGTATTTGGGCTTATTCACAATACACTGAAGTTACTTTTGCTATACTATGCCAAGTCGTAAACACTGAATAGGACATTTTAAATATCTGAAATATTCTAAAGCCATATTCAATTTCATATTTTTCTATCCTGACCTAAGCATTTTCTTATTAATAGTTAGCATAGAGATTGATCCCTGCAGGTTAGAAAAGTATTTGATTTTTCTTTTAAAAAACTGTGATTTTTGCATGTGGGTTGTCTAGATAACAAATACAATTTCCTCTAAAGCACTTACCAAATAGAAATAATATTCTGCAAAATAGAGGTTAAAAAGGATCCAGCTATGGAATGTGTCTTCTTCATCTTATATTTTCCAAATTCAGATTAGATATTCTTTGCATTTGTGTCCCAGCAAGCCAGTAATGATGCTGAAAATCCTTACAGCCAGAATGATGCTAGTGAATGTTTAAGCCATAATAAAAACATGGGCATGAGTTGGCATCCCTGTGATGCCTTTCAGAGTCTTTTTGACAATTAACATATCCAGTACACCACAAGACATAGGGGCAGGATATGTTGAAACTGCGGGTCAGAAATCTGAGTTTGGGGATAAAGGAGAAAAGTGAAGGGGAGCAGACTCACACATGTTGTTGCATCACAGAAAATTAAGTGGGGAGTCCTAGCAAAACAAATTTCCCCATAGGTCCACTTAGATACCACAGGTAGAGGAGATAGCAGTCTTTTAGGAAAGTATTAGGAAAATGCAAGACAATACAGAGCTTTACAGTACAGGAAAACATTATTTGGATTGTTAAGCAGTGCAACTATTTTAGAAAGAAAAAACACAAAGTACTTCCTGGAATGAACAGCTGAGTTTTTTTACTCTGTTTCCATAGCTTCACAAATTTTTTTCAGTACTACTTTGTATTGCACTTTCAGCAATATCCTGTATGATTTTTAAGCTCCCACCATCAAAATTGTTTTCCATTTCTCATACATACTACTTCAAGGGTGCTTCTTCTTATACATAATGACTAGTACTGTCTGGACGACCCGCTGAAAGTGTTTCAGAGTTTCTCAGCAGGATGAAAGTTAAAAACAGAAAGAAGTTGTAATCTTCTTGATTATTTGCAGGGAGATCACAAATTGAGGGAGAAGGTTATCTTGTTCTCAATAAAAATGAAGGATTGTGAAAAAAAACTTGCTTAGCATCCTGTGGGGGGTTTTAACAAGTCACCCGCTAGTTTTATCTCAGTTATGGATTCCAATCTTTTGTTCAGTCATTTTGTTCCAAATGAGTCTAAGTTCTGGTGTTTCTTATTACTTGCATTTTCTTTCCAATTTATGTTTTAATCTATTTCTACAGCAGGGTACTTCCAGATGTTTAGTTTTGTGCAGTGTTAAGCATCTTAAACATATGCAGATCTTCTGACCTGAGCACTACACAGGCTTTGCTTAGAATACCTTAGTACTTTTTGAAGACTCAGTTACCATGTTCCATATAATTAAAAACAGAGTAAAATGATGGTTATTCCTGAGTTTTGCTTTTATTGGCATTTTGCTTTAAAGCAAAAATAAACCCCTAAATGAGCTAAATGCAAGATTTTGAGTCTGGCCAGATATTTGGGATTTTTTTATTCAGATTGGTAGTGCCCATTTAAAAGAGTCATGATTGACAATATTTTCAAAAATTAGGCCTCTGTCCCAGTCGTTGAAAATGGTAATCTCAGACTTTAACTATCCTTTTGAAAATATCAAATTCAGTCAATGCTGCATTTTAAACTTCATGTCTTATTTCTTTAAAAAACAAACCATCACTCATGCTGAATTTATCTAATACCAAAAAAAAAAAATCTCAAACCTTAAACTGGTTGTAATGTTCATTTTGCAGTAGCTATATATTGATGTGTAATTACAATGAAGATTTCTATTACTCAGGCTGTTAATATTGTAGGAAATGCAATACAGAGAAAGGTAGCAGAGATAGTTCTTATTTCTATCCTGAAAGGGCAATACTAGAGAGAGCTGGCTTCAGCAGTGCTATAGCCAATACAAAAAGGGAGGAGTTTCTTCCATTCAAAAGAAGAAAAAAAATATTATCTTTTTATCATCAAATCATTTAGAAAAGAAACCACAGGTGGGAATCCTGAAAGCTTACATGAGTCAGAAAGGTCAAAAACCAATTTCTGACTTGTTGAAGACACCCTCCTGATTCTTTGAAGTGTGATTTTTTTTTTCTAGTGGTATTCTTGGCCAGCCAGGCAGCTTATTAGACAGTCAGACTGCTTCATGTGACTATTCTAAAGACTGTCTTGACTTCTTATTTGCACCATTATTTAGTTTAAGGCTTGACTGTGAAGGTTATTTGTTTTGTATTTAGTGATATCTCTCAGTCCTAAGATTTGCTACTTACAAGCATACCTACCTCAGTAGATCTCCAAAACCTGGCGGTAAACCCTGTAAATTTTTTTTAATGAAGGTGCTGACTTACAGAAAAAAATTACCCAATAACATTTTAGAGTGGGACTCTGCTTTTGAATGTATAACTGCATAATGTAACATGGCCTTAATTATATACTTAGTAAAACTGTTAATAATTGTTAAGTCAAAAACTGTTAATAACTGCTAAGTCAAACAAATACTTCTAAATAATGTATCAAGTCAAAGAATTTATTTTTATATTGTATCTCCAAGAATTTCTCTCCCAAAATATGTAGCATATCTTACATTGTAAATAAAGTAAATGGAAAGAGAAGATAGAGAATAGATAAGATGGAAAACTATTTGATACCCTGCCACGTGATAGCAGTCACACTTCCTGCATCAAATGGGATAGATTTTTATTCAGAAAAATTATTTTTTTGAGGGAATGGGGTGGAGGAGAAGAATAAAAAAGTATTTCTTGACAGTTGCAGTCCTGATATTTTACCTAAATGCCTTACCAAAAAAAAGAGGAAATTAAAAAAATAAATTTAAAAATAGTAAAAAATACCATAAATATAAAATCTCCTGGTTTGGTTTTTTTTATATGCATTAATGGTTTTAGCAACATCTCTCTGTAACTTCTGTAGTAATCTGTAGCATCTAACACTAAACAGGATTGAGGGAACATTCAGTGCTAGACCAGAGTGAGTCCTGAAAGACAGCTTACATTTTTTATTTAGAAACAACTTTCCTTTTATCTGGACTGGACTGAATCAAGCTATTTTTCCTACTTGAATACTCTTTTCTGAGATCCACTTTTATCTTGAGGCAGAACTACACCATCCTTAAAGGGGTGAAATACCTGACTGCAGCTTCTAGTTTCAATTTTCCTTGTATGAAACATTCAGAGATCTGACCTTATTTATAATTCTTATTTCACTAAAAGTTTACCTTGAAGAGAAAGTTTTATTACTCTTACTCTAGATGTATTAGGAACAAGTTGAGTATGAGCTAGTATGTTGTTGTTTTCTTAGAAAAGGGTGTATCCCATGTTGACCACAAGTTGCTGTGGTATCAATTGCTAACGATCTAGTGAAACTTGGAGGAAAAGTACACACAATCCATTTCCCCCAAAAGAAAAAAAAAAAAGAGGGGGAAAAAAAAAAGAAAAGCAATACCTACTGGATTTCAGCTGAAGGTTTGCAAATCATTGTGTGAAATACTAACCTTTCATTGCACTCAACAGATCCTAGTATATGAGAGTATGAATCTTCCAATCAAGCAGCTTAAAACCCTCAGGCCATGGCTTGACAATACAGTAAATCTTGCTTCAGAGCTCTTGCTCTAGGACTGGAAACATCACAGTCACGTGATGCAAAGCACTCATTTGGTACATGATCATTACTGTTTTTATACCACCAACCTTTTGTTGGACCAGGTGTCATTTTTCCTCCTACAGGTGGCTTGAA
The DNA here is from genome assembly GCA_013397245.1 of Thryothorus ludovicianus. Lineage (NCBI taxonomy): Eukaryota > Metazoa > Chordata > Aves > Passeriformes > Certhiidae > Thryothorus > Thryothorus ludovicianus. Next base: position 32,187 of record VZTB01008487.1, read on the forward strand.
AGCCCTATAAGAGAAGAAAGATTATATAAAAGCTATACTGTATCCTTTGGCCAGTTCAGCAGTAATGCAATGGCATATTGATATCTGAACAAAATCAAGTTAGTATCTGATAGTGCAAAAATCTAATATAAATGGAGATGAAATTGCAGCTAGAAATAAAAAACATTTCCTGTGCAAGGGTATTCCAAAATGTCTGAAATTGCTAGAAGCACTGAAAAGCCATATGTTGAGGCCTCATCCTAAAATTTGATTTTGTTCTACTGAATGGAGCTTCCTAAAATTTTGAGTCTACAAGTTCTACCACATGGGGCTCAGTACTAGTGATATGAGTAGGACTATGTAGTGTGAGATCCTAAACATCCCGTCCTTTGCCATATGTAGTGTAAAAGTGTGGGAGTTAATTTTTTGGGGTTATTCTTTTCAGTTGCTACCGGATGTTCACCAGAAAGTTGGAAGGGCTGACATCCTCCCACAGCTTTCACTGCCAAAGTTTTCATGATAATCATCAAAATTTATACCAACAATTGTCCCTGACTTAATAGTAAAACAAGATGGAAAGAACATTTTCAAGAACAAATTGTTCATTTGTATGCAAACTACTTGTCCTGAATTTGTCAGAAACATCTTGCTTTTGCCTTACGCCCACGCCAGAGCAGTTCCAAAATATTAAGTTTCAGCACAGTTAATTCTTATTGTTCCTGGCATGGCTTGCAGAAGAAAGGGATTCTGAGGAGATTTCAAAGCTTCTTGTGTGCAGAGTAACAGTTGTTTACAACCTTACTGTTCACAGCCTTATTGAACTGTATCAGTTAGCATCCTGCCTCATAAGAACATACTTGGTACTGCTATATTTTAAATACAGTTTTACTCATTTTTGTAAAAGAAGAAAGGATTAATAGATCATCTAAAAAATATTAGTAGTCCAAATAATAGGGCTATTTCTTATTTAATTTCATTTCTTAAATGTTAATACTCTATGATGCCAAATAAGTTTATACTTGAAATTCAAGCAATTGCTGGCCTAAATAACTGTTCAAAGGCTTTTGAATGTGAAGGTATTAATCAAAACTAGAAGATAGACAGAGGCAAATTAAATGCATAAAGTTACAATTTTGAAAAGAAATAAGGTAAAGGATGTTAAAGGAGAAGATGAAGCAATAAAATATGATTAGAATATATAGATAAAATAAGAATGTTGAAACAGTTTTGTGAGATTCTCAGGAGAAAGTTGAGTTATGCTTGCTTTTGGTTTTGATGATGATGATGATGGCAGGAAAAAAGAAGTGCGAGTGATTAAGGCATTATTGTAATACTTTAAGTAACTTGGGCAATTTCCTGACAACTTTAAGCCTTAGGAAAAAAAAGTAGCTGCAAATACCTGTTTTCCAGCCACCACCTGTGACATTACATTTCTTAATAACAGCCTTGAAAGAGCCATGATTTTTCAAAATCTCTTCTCTAAACAAAGCTGTTATTTATTTATTTGTAAAAGAGTACTAAAAGGTTGGGGTATCTATGGCATTCGGTGTTATGTTTGGAATTTCAGTACATCTGGGTATCACCCAGTGTGGCACTCAAGACTTACCTTACTGATGTTTGAATGTCCTTGACTTTATGGAAGTGAGCTGGAAGTCCACCTCTGACTGTTGTGGAGAATCACAGCCAGCAGCTATGGTTATACTTTCCTGGCTACAGTGAATGTGCATTGCATAGATGCTTTTCTTCCATCTGTTCTTCCATCTGAGGTGTGTAAGGTGATTCCCATTTTGAAGACTGCAAGATGCCTATGAGGTTGACTCTTCTCTCCAACACCCACACAAGTGCTGGAAATAAAGTTGTTGAAGTCACCCTGTAGATGGAGTTGTCAAGCCTTTGTCTACCTTGTTTCTGAAGAAAATCCAAACCCGAGGCTGGTGTTTTTCAACTCTTTTTGTGACCACTTGATGTGCAGTTCCTGACTTCAGAGGTAAGTGTCCTGTGATGGCACTTCCAGTAATGGCAGTCAGATGAATCTGTATGAGTACAGTTTTAACTATCAACTGGAAGTAGTGCAATACACGTTATAAATAAATATGACCATTGTCCTTATTCTGACTTCATTTAACAGTGCTAATGTAACTTGACAATTTTATGCACCAGCATAATACAATTTTAGTCACATTTTTCTCAGTTTGACCGCTTAAAGAAAGTGGGTGTGCATATCTGCCTGTCTGTCTCTGTGTGTATGTATATCAAAATAGATTTTCAAAGTGGTAATGTGAAAGATGCAAGTAAAGAGTTCAGAGACTGGCTGTAGACCTAATCATATGTCTCATACTGAAAGAGAATTACTTGGCTGAATTTGTCTCAAAGACATTTTGGCAGCTTTTCATTTGTGTTTTTTGCCAGTAACAGACATCAAAATAAGTGCAAAGATCTTTTTTCCCCTAAACTGCCAAATTAAAACATTTGCTGTCAGTTCCTTCCAGTTCACTGCTCTTTCATAGAACCGTAAAGTAACCAACTATGTGAACAAAAAAAAAGTCTGACAAATATTTGTGTTGGGGTTTTTTCGATCAGAACTTCATGAAGATGTGTTGGGAGGGACCTTAAGTGGTCATCTAATGCACACCCTTGCTCTGTATGGAATCAGTTACACAGAGTGTTACTGGTAGACATTTGTCTAATGTTCTTAAAAAATAGCGATTATAGGGGCATCCTCAACCTCACTGAGTAACTTGTTCAAATACTAGTCTTCTAATAAGAACTTTTTCCTATTATTTAAATTAAATATTTTTGTATGCAAATACACCGCTTACTTCTTTCCTTCCCACCGTAAAATATAAAGAGTTGTTGATTACTCTTATAATAATGATTCATTTATTTGACTTTTTTTAACACTAGTGTTCTCTTTCAGCTGTTTAATTCTGTTAATTTCCTCAGTGGCTGTAATATAACATTGGTCTCACTGGTATCAAGTTTGACTCTGTCATCTTTCATGAATACAGATTTTTGCCAGTGAATCTGATACCACATTACATAATACCACATTATATGCACATATATATATATATAAATAAAAGATAAAGATGGAGACACTAAAATTCTAAGGGAACAGTCTGTAATAAGTGTAACTACTTGGGAAATATATTTCAAAATTTCAGAAATCATTAAATACATGCAATATATATTTACATAGGTGATATTTTTTACTTTGCACTTGCTGTGTATATATACTGTAGTGTGGGCAAGAATAGTACAAAATTATGAATAAATTAAGAATACAAAAATTTATTTCATATCCAGAAAGAGCTTCTGTGTCTTTGGGATAGTCCATTCTGCCTAGTGACCATGGTATGGAAGTGTGGGTCAGATTCAGGCTAATTATGTCATAGTCAAACATTCTCTTTATGTGTAAGACACAAGAGCATACAAAGACTCACGTACATACACAAAATATTGCACATCATTTGTGCTTCTGAGCTTCTAAAACAGAAACAGAGAAACACCATGAAAAATATGTGCTTCAGTTTGGTTCAGATTTTTTAACCAATGATCTTTGAAAAGGTTTATATTTTTTCCCAAACGGTTCACCCAGCCATCATCAAAATCAGTAGTAATAAAAAGAACAGCAGTACAGAAAAAAAAAAAAAAAAAAAAAAAGACTTTGAAAAACCTTAAAGTTCTGAAACATTTGATCCAACACGTGTTGTCCACAGGCCTTCTTAAAGAGATTTCCAAAAGGGAGAATATATTCTTCTCATTCCAAAAACAAATCTGGAAATAGGTCAGAAGGGGAGCAAGCACCCTCATAAAAGCTAGAACGTTTGGGTCATTTTCCCACAATATTATGTATTTTCAAAGTCTATCACTCATTTTCTGGCTTCTATTTTTTATATTCTTTGGTGCTTCATAGCATTTTATCTTTCATGTCACATGTAAAAAATAGTGTTCCATGTCTTAACAAATGAAAGAGTTGTAAGATTTCATGGTTGGTACTGCTCCATGCTCATCATTTGTAGAGGATTAATACACTCAGAAGCACAGAGATACTGAGTTATAGCTTCATCCTCCATAAAAGAGAGCACATTTTTATTCGAGGAAAAAGTAGTATCAAAGTACTTTCTAGTTCTTTGCATGCACTTGTTTAAAGAAACTTTTTCTTTCTTTCCTTTTCCCTATATGCCTCCTCTGCTCACCAACCTAAGAGAAAGTGTTGCTTTGATTAACTTGTGTCTGTAATGTTGTAAGTCTGTTCCCTAAAAGATCTGTTTGGACTGAAACTTGTAAAAGTTTTTTAGAACATTGTCCAATGATCCAACCAGTCCAAAATAATAATGTCACAAGCAATTCTTTTTTGGGTTTTTGTGTTTAATGCCATGGCCTGAATTTACAAATCCAGTCTTACTCGATATGTAACTGTAGAGAATGAAAAGAACTTTGATAGTTAAAAATGACTGCCTTGTTAAAAACCTTACTGTCTCCTCATTTGATTGTCACCTTTGAAAGCATTTTAAAATGTGACAAAGGTGAAAAAGGATCTCAGAGAGGGGCAAGATGTAGGCAGCATTTGAATACCTGGGGATCTGCCTTATTTCTCTACCAACACATTGGCTTAAGGAAAAAATGAATAAATTCCCATTTATTGATTTTTTTTTCACTATTTATAAATTGAACGGAGAGTCTGAGATCATGTCATTACGATAGGGTCATAAATGAAACCTGTCCACAAGTTCTTATTAAAGATGCATCCACATTTTCATTTCAGTTCACTTTTTTCTGGACTATAACTACTAAACACACTTTATCATGAAAATGTCTGAACTAGAGTTTTTGCCCATTTCATTAGGTACATCCATGTTTCCTACTGCTTGTACTTTCCCTAATATAAGGTGGTTAACAAAGGAATAAGAGAAAAGTAAAAAATTTTAGTGCTCTGGAAAGCAGATTGCAGAGGACATAGCTGAGATGTGACTCTCGGTGTAGTCTGTCAATAGGTGATGACAAAGGGCCATTATTTAAGAACAAAGCCTTTCACCCTGGAGGGAGCTCTGTTGGGTACACTGTGGTTTGGATGAGTGAACGGAAGTCAATAACTGAGCCCTGCTGCTACGCTGCTGCCCCTTCAAAACATAGTTACAGGGTAGAGAAGCACCAATTTTTATCTTCCTTCTCCTGTGCATAGAGTACTCAGAAGTGAGGGCAGTGGTGAAGGTCTGAGGGCTGAGATGGCACTGAAACCCTTTGGATCGCATCCTGACAGCCATGCAAAATAATGGGTGAAAATAAACTTACCTGGAAGCAGACGAGTTACAACTTGTTGGAAGAAAAGAAAAATAGGTTGATTGAATACACTTCCTAAAGAACAGAACCATAAAGCTTGTGGCACATTTTAGAGATTGTTTCACTGGTATGATTGATATGAGAAAAATTACTTTGGAAGCTGTACTTGCAAACTATAAGGGAGTATACCCATGTAAATGTTCTGGCTGATAGCATTTATAAAGGATCAGAAGCAGGTATGTGCTAACACTTGCAGTGTCAGATTCTGCCTACTAAAGATCTTCCATGTCAATTTTATTAAGCTTTATTCCCAGTTACAGTCATGATTTGACACTGATCATGTGCCAGACACCCACAAAAGCCACTCACTCACACTCCCCTGCTACAGCTGGGCAGAGGAGAGAAAAATTTAAACAAAGGGTTCGTAAGTTAAGGACCAGGAGAGAACACTCCAAGGGTAAAACAAAAAATCCTTAAAAAACACCTTTTCTTCCCCCAACCCCTCCCCACTTCCCACTGACAGGACAGAGAGGAAGAGGGCTGGAGGTTCTGCTCAGTTCGTCACCTGAGATTTTCCTCTGCTGCTGAGGGAGAGGGAGTCCTTCCCCTGTGAGGACCATGGGGTCCTTCCCACAGGAGACAGCTTTCCATGAATTTCTCCAGCATGGCTCCAAACTCCATGAGCAGCAGTTCTTTCAAAATTGCTGCAATGTGAGTCCCTCCCATGGGCACACAGGCCTTCCCAAACTGCTGCAGCATGGATCACTCTTCCATGAGGAGCAGTTCTCCAAGGACAGGCTGCTCCAGCCTGGAAACAGAGCCCTCTCTCTTTCCACTGGGTCTCCCACTGGATCACAGCTTCCTCCAGGCATCCACCCACTCCACATGGGCACTTCCTCCATGGGCTGTGCATGGATCTCTTCATCCCTCATGGATCCCCATGGGCTGTGGGTGGATCTCTGCATCCCCCATGGATCCCTATGGACTGTGGGTGGATCTCTGCATCCCCCATGGATCCCTATGGACTGTGGGTGGATCCCCATGGCTGCAGGGGCACAGCTGATTCCTCATGGTCTCACCATGATCTGCAGAGGAATCTCAGTTCTGGCACCTGGAGCACCTCCTGCCCTCCTTCTGCACTGACCTTGGTGTCTCCATGTTGTTTCCATTACATGTTCTCGCCTCCTACTCTTCTCTAACTAGAATTCAAACTGCTCAACCAACTTTGTTTTGACTTATTCTCATATATGTTATCACAGAGGCATTACCATCATCTCTAATTGGCCCAGCTTTGGCAGCATGTCCATCTTCAGAGCCATCAGGGATTGGCTGTGCTGGACATAGAAGCTTCCAGCAGCTTCTCACAGCAGGTCTTGCAAAACTAACACAATTACTAAGATTAAACAAATCCTAATGCATAATTTTAAATGCAACTAGGAAAAACGTGGCTATGACTTGCTAGACTTTACTCATAGCTTAAACAGCAAGAGTTTAAATGAGTTAAAAATAAAATCAAAGATACCATGAAGAATAATCTATCTCATGTTGTAAAATTAAAATCTAGAATTTAAGGAACATAAACTGCTTTAATTCAGTGCTATTGTATTCTAAAGTATTTATAGTACCTATGGACAAAAAAAGTATGCCTTTAGAATTGCACATCAGTCTTCACTTAGAAATGCTTTATTTTGTCTAAGTCACACCCTAACATAATTGTAACATAGCATTTGAAGTTAATTATACTGTATCTAGGAAACACCCTGGATTTTATTGCAAGGCTGAATGTGCCAAAGGTTTGGGTGCTTCCACTGCCAGCAGCTAGTAACACAGTAAGAAAGTCCAGCTTCCTGTAAAACAGGATAAAACAAGAATTTTTATAGACATAGTGAAAATATACATATATTCATGAGTCAGTGGAATGAGTCACAAGACCTGTGTTTTCACTTGAGAGGAAGCAACTTTAACCTCTCTTACTGAGTTTTAGATGGGTCAGTCATTTTTTTTGTTGTAACTAGTTTTCTGATACTGTTTTTCTGCTTCTCTTTTACATATCTTGTGAATAAATATCACACGTTCCAGGGCTTGTTTAGATCTGAAAAATTCACATCTGAGACAGAAAAGTGATTAGATGACCTCTTTCAGCTCAAAGAAAAGTGATATTATTTTGGGAGGAGAAACAAAATAGTATAAAATAGAAAAATCGTTGTTACAGAACAAACATAAAACTCGAAGTTATAGTTAGAAAAGATCTGATGCCTACCTTCTTTAACTGCTTCTTAAGATACTCACCAGTGTGATACTTTTCAATGAATAGGGAATGAGGTGGCTTAAATTGTAATATGCCCTGAAAATTTAGGAATGGTATTTCTGCTTCCCAAAAAATTCTGGTGACTTTAAGAGCCTTAGTGTGATCCTCTAAAGAAAGCTCTATAAGGATCTGATTCTTGTTTACTCTCTACCTTTGGCAGTGTACTAGACTAATAGAAAAGTAACTGGATTCACGAATATAACCAGTAATTAGAAGAATCACAAGAGCAGAAATATATTCCTTAAGAAAATTCTCACCTTACATGAAATAACCCCATTCAATTAAATGAAAAACAAAACCAAAAGGAAATGTCAGCACTATGATTAAATTCTTTACACTTAGTAGCCTTGCACTGATTTCCCTCACCTTTTTGCATGTAGATACAAACTGTGTACAATAATTCTTGCTGGAATATGCTTAGCATAGATTTGGTGAATATCAGCCACTGGAATTTTATTACTTTGGTGCATAAGTAATTGTTGCAGTGAAAATTCCGGATTTTTCAAAAATAAATGGTGCATAAAAACACATAAAAGCTCAGTTAATATGTCTGAACTTGCTCAAGAACATGGCCCGACTCAACCAATGGAACCAGTTTTTTATTCAGCAGAGACCTCTTAAATTCATTGCCTCACTACACAGTAAATCTGCTCTTTTAGCAGGTTTTTCTTTTAGCAGGTAGTCAATTAAGGGGGAGACAGGTGTCCTCATGACATATATCCTTGCAGTGAAGTGTATGTTCTAACAACATTTCAGTTATCTTTAAATTTCTTCACAAATTATTTAAAGAATGGTGTTCTAATTAAGTTCATGATTTCCTAGGGTAACAAGATTATATTTTTAAACATATAGATGGGGAGGGAAGAATACTTTTATTAGCAACTCTCTTTCTTTTCACACTCTCTATGCTATGTATTCTAACCAGGGAAGAAATATAACCTCTCGTAATTCTCACCCTTTAGTCTTCCATTAACTTGTATATGCACTTCAATGTGGATAAATAAAGGAATATCAAAACGTTATAATTTAGAAATTTAGGGTAAGTAGAAAATAGAACATTTAAAATGTACAAGCATTACATTCCTGATTTTCAACCTTAGTAGAATTCCACAGCCTACATAGCAAAAATGACATAGGTGCATTTTGGGTGACAGAACACAAACAGACCTGTAACATTTATTGGATTAGTTTTTAAATTCTGAGACTTAGAGTGATGACACTCATTGCTGTAAAGAAATAGAAAAAGGACACCACATTATTTCATCAAGTGTATGCCATAGAAGCCTAATTTTTAATTAAATTCCCTACAATTTAGGGTTCATAATAACCAAATAATTGAAATATTAGATGATTCTGAAACGTAAACCTTATTTCTAATGTAGGCATTAAAATGCTCTTATAAACAACCATTCTATTCTTAATTGAATTTGTAAAAATCTCCATTATTTAAAAAATAATACATGTACTAATGGGATTTGATAAGATTACTGTAACTGAACACTGCTATAAGCTCCAAATCCTAGGAACACTGTATATATTGCAGATGAATTAGCTGTTCTTAAATTAAGGAATATTACAGTCAGTAATGGTATGACATTCTTTTTTATGACTGTGGCTTGGGTTATAATGTGACAGAAAAAAAATGTAATGTTTCCAAAATGACAGTTTTTAGATTTGTGTTGCCTGAGGTAGTTCAGCTGAACAATAAACTATAATTTGATTGATGGAAAATTGAAGTGGTTCATCTAACTTGCCAGTCTGTCTTACCCAAGGCTTTGGTTTTGCATGTATGATGATGTATCACGGTTTTAGAGATAATGTTGTTTGTATTATACATGAGATTTTTTTTACACATAAAAATGAAGACTTCATTACCCAGTAAAGATCAAAATATTCTATGGATTAGCAAGGAATCAGATTTGTTTGAGAATGGATTTGTACATCAAAATGTACTCTCTTTGTGAAACCAAATGATAAATAACATATAGGATCAGAGTGCCTTTATTTTCATGAGCAAATCAGCCATATCACCGGTTATGAAATTATTAACTTAAAGGAAAGGTGACATATGCACCCAAGAGAAACAATCAGAGTGGTAGCTTTCCCTTCATCCAGAATTAATCCTGTGAAATAACAGACCATTCAGCAGAAATATTTTCAAAAGAGCAGTAACATTTTTATGGATAAATTGATATATACTTTTGGAAGAAAAAAATAGATTAATGATAAAATAATAGAGATACTATTAAATAAATATTGGTAGCCGTTATATAGAGTTTGGCTTTTTTTTTTTTTTTTAATTACTGAGGCAGTGTGTGCCCAGCAGCAGCTTCAGAAAAATTACTCTATAATTTTTTTTAGCATCTGTGAGGACAGTTTTAAATTGTTTAAACCAGTCAGTCATCAGCCATTTTTTTTTTCCTTAACTGCTTTGCATCAAGAAAGATGTTTGTCCTCTGCTCTTCTGTCATCAAACTAGTAACATCAGGCATCTCTAAAAAGCTAAAGAAATAAGGTATGGCATCTAGTTTCAGCTGCTCAAGGAAGCAAGGATTGAGGAAAGGATCATATAGCAGGGAGTATGATTATAATGTCTTGTTTTGATTCCTTTTTTCCCCCTTCATTGTCATTCAAAAGGAAAGGCCAGCTGTTGAGCCATTTTGAACAAGGCTCTTCCTTATTCTTTTTCTTCCTCCCTAAGAACATGAAACAGCTAATATTGGCTTTCCAAGTGAAACTGTAACACTTGAACTTGAAGAAACAGGCGTATTACATCTCTCTCTGCTATTTATTACCCTGCAAAACACTAAACAAGGCTATGATCAAACAAAACTGTGGTAATCCAGTCTTCTGGGAGATTTAATTGGCATACTACACACTTTATTTTTTCTACACAATTTTCAAGATGTTCAAGAGTTGGGCCTTAAGCAGCAGATAGAGCTTCTTATCATTATATAGAAATGCAGGGAAATTGTATTTGAAACTATCCTTGAAGTAACAGAAGATCTGTCTGTAATGAGATTTCCAAAATTACTGTAGGGAATTCTCTATAGTGGAAGTGCTTTCTTCTTGGGTCATTACATTGCCATAAGTCTTAATTTTCCAGGCATTTTATTTCTTCTCCCTCTGTGTCATGCTTCTTATCAGGGTTCAAATCTGGAAATGCCATTGTCTTTTCAAAACTGCTGCTTAAAACTGAACCATAAATTCAAGGAGATGAACAGAGATGATTCATCAGCAGTAGGAATGGCCTTTCTCTGTTAGCAAAACAAACCAACCAAAGCAAACAAAAACATAAAGAAAAGTAAACGGACAGCTTTTCTGTATTTTTCAAAGTAAATCAGAGACTGAAGGAGAAATAAGACTGCTTTATTTAAGGAATATGGAGAGAAATCTAATAATGGAAAGAAAAAAATCAACTAAAACAGGCAATGGGAGAAGATATTTTAAGTCTTTTACTCAAATTACCGACAACACATCATATAATGCCTTTTATAGTTATTAATTCTATTGAAAACTATCTAATTTTTTGAGGTTTTTTACTGCAATATGCTTAGAAGGACACCAGAATCACTGCTTGGTAGAGCAGTGAGTTAGTAGAGTCCTTCCAGTTTCCAGAAAAATGCAGTAACTGAAAACTAATTTCCAGTTCCTCAGCTGGGACTAATCAACATAATATTTCATCTGAACTAGTTTTTCTTTCATCCTAGTATTACTAGTGGTTTATTGATAGGCATATTTATTTTGGGAAATCATCTGGGGGAAACAACTCAAGAAGGGTTGGTAGGAGGAGTATTCATTGGTGACCATGAGATCAGCACTGTTTTGGACACAAGCAAAGGCAAATTTACAAAGTGAGGGGTCAGAGCCAGCAATAGAGGACTATTCATAATAGTACACCTTGGTAATGGCTACGCCCTGGATTGTTGCCATCATTCAATGATTCAATGAAACTAAAAATATACTAA
>VZTB01008487.1:43751-100939 GCA_013397245.1 Thryothorus ludovicianus
AAAAAAAAAAAAAGGCAGAAGAAAAAGAGTTGGGATGACCTGCTTTTCCTGAGAAGATCAGAAAGGGGGAAGAGAGAGTTAAACCAAAAGTAAATATTGTTCCAAGTAATAGTAGTGTGAAATTGGTCTTGAATGTCTTCAAGTTAGTGGAAAAAAAAAAAAAAACAGGGAAGCTTTGAATGGCTTGGTCACAGGAAATCTTGAATTGTCTTCTAGTTGAAACAGTGGGATGAAAGCCAACCTGCTTTTAAGACACTTCAGGCACTTTACATCTCCCAGCAAACTCCATCCCAGCTTGACTTTAAAACATTACCTTCTTTGTTGTCATACTTTGTTCCCATTATGTATGTGCCTCTGCTTATACATGTTCAGAGAGGGTTATGCATATATAAATCCTCTTTTTGTAAGGTCTCTTCTCTTTTTCCATGACACATCTTACTGTACGTTTAACACTTTTGGCTTGGAAAAGCTTCAGACCTCAAGTTCTTAAGCTCAGGTTGACTATATTCAAGTTTTTTTAAAAAAACTTGCTTTACTACTTAACTCGAAAAATAGATCCTTCTGAAATCCCAAACCTTGCCGACTGTCCTAGTTTTGTATATTTTCCCTTTAATTTAAATTGAATCTGCTTTTTAATTAACTCCATGTTAATTACTTAAAGTTACTTTCACCAAAAGTATTTCTGTGGGATAGTTGATTAAGAAACGTGTCAGCTAAACACATCAAGGAATACAGCGTTCCTTTGGCTATTAGTTGAATTTCTTCTCCAGCATATATCTTAGAATTAAAATTTCTGAGTGTCATAACTGTTGAAAATAGTGTTTCTCACCATTATTTTTTTTGATAACTCTATCCATAGATGCAGTGCTATCTGATTACCTGGATGCAAAGGAGAGTTCTATCAGTAATTATCCCAAGTAAATTTCTTCAGCCTTCCAAAAAGTGACCTAGAGACGTCTATTCCTTCTTCCTTTTTTCTTTATATTTTATCACATACTGTATTTTTCTGCCATTTTCCCCTTTTTTGTCAGTATTTCTGGATAAGCCTAGATGTGTATTTCTTAACTCTTCTCTTCTCCAGGGAACTTATTAATCCTTTCGTCCTCAAATGCCTATTTCCTGTTCTGTGTCACTAGTTCAGGATTCTCTAATTTTCTTTACAGGTTTCTGGCAATTCTTCAAAAACCATTAAAAAAAAAAACAAAAAAACAACACCTCACAAAATTTAAAACTATTAAATTGAGCCTGTGGTAGTTATTCAATTGTCATGGTGCCTCAGTGTCTTGCTAACATGTCGAAAATTTTAGATTGGAAGGTTGTAGTATCCAAGCCTTGCAGATGCAGATAACCAAGTCAGAAAGACAAAATGTTTATCCAAGGTCAAACTGGAAGTTCTTATCGAAGGATAAAAATATTTATTGCAGTTTTTGTGTATCTCCAGTCCCTGGTCTTAATCAAAATACTTACCCACCCTCCACCTGCCTGCAATATAGAAATACTGTGGGACTGACTATTCAAAGAGCAAGAGGGAAAGACACTCAATATGCAATGGCCTGTCAAACTTTGTGACAGTTCACCCTTCATTTTTTCCTGGTAGTTATTGTCACAGCCATCTGTATGCTGATTTGTTTAAAACATAGTTTGTAAAATATGCAACCAAGCATCTGATCCTTAATGTACACATCTAAATTCCTTGAGCTCTCTGAACATTAGAGAAAAGCAACCATTTGTGACTTTTTAATTGGTGTCAGTTGGCTGTATCATTGTTACTACATGACATATGTTACAAGGACTTTTCCTGCTGAAGGTAGGTACATAGAATGTCACTTTACATTTTTTGCAAGTAGCCAGTATCTCATCAGCTTTGCATAGCACATCATTAGCAACATCACACAGTGTGACAGTATATTTTGCCCAAATATAAAATGTTGATTCCTTAGCTGAAAATATATTATTTTTAGGTTGGAAAGCAGTTTCTAAATCATAATGCATGTTCTTGAACCAAAATAATCCTGAGGTATGTCACAAAATTGCAAGCTGACAGATTCTACACAGGAATCTTTTACATTTATTCACATCACCAGCACATTGCAAACAGTTCTCTCTCATTTGTTTTGACCTAAGGTCCTCTTAATCCTGTATGAGCGCCAGCAGGCTATTTCCAAGAAACTCATATAGAAACAGATTTTTGATTTAAATATTTCTTCTCTCCAAATACCAAATATCCATGCCCTCTTTCTAGTTGGTTGAAGAACATAAAATGTTATGTTGGTTCCTATTTATATTTTAAAATGTTATAAATTTTTTAAAGAGGCACAGCTACAGTTCATATTATTTATACTTTGCTATGCCCTCAGACAATGAGACTATGTGATCTCCTATTCCTATTAATTTGAAAAGTAAGAATAGATTCTTTGATTTGAAGACCAAGTGAGTGTGTTTATCCTCAGGGAAGACATGATATGGAATCCTGGATTCACTGAAAGCACTAGCAGTAACTTCGGCAGAGCTGGGATCTCTCCCATTGTTCTATACGTAGAATTCTATCTTAAATATTCAGGAGATTCCTGACAATATCTCAGGCTTTAAATTCAACTATCATTTTCTACGCCACAGCTCATTTTCTGGGACTGGATAACTTTGAACCAAGACACATGCTTGCAACCATTGGTAAAGTCTTTCTGAAGTACAATAAATATTCACAGAATACTCTACTAACTCAATAGACTGAATAGATTGGAAATCTTATTATAAATAAAATCACAACTGATATCATTTGTATATAAGAGAGCATGCAGACATATAGACTTAAAATTCCTAGCCATAAAAACCTTATAAATCAAAAACCATTTATATATAAAACATAATTATAAGCATATCTGTAAATTTACAGGATTATAATTAGAGATTCTACATTTTAAAGAAAATAGAATCAAGGAAACATACCTCTCTCTATCTGCATTTAAAAACACAGGTGAGACCTATATTAAACAAAAACTTTGGAACAGGGAAATACTGGGGGATTTATGAACTGATTTTCTGTAAGAATGAAAAATATCTTTTTTTTTAATCACAAAATTCAGAGCATAAATTTGACAATTTGTCACCAAATACCAGTTTCTTATTTGGAGAGATCAAAAATGCTAAGAGTTCTCCTTTCTTGTTTCTGAGTGTAAAAATGCTAGTATGAAACACAAACAAAGATGTCTCAAAGGGGCAAGAGATGACTTTCAAAATGACCTTGCAAACAGCATTGCAGGATCCTGTCCCCCACTGAAAAGTTGAAAACAAGGGACAGTATTTCTATGAATCCCTTTTTCTGAGGCCAAAACATATTCTAAAGGTGCAGTCAAAAAACCTGGGAAAGTTCAGTACAATTTATGGAGAAGACAAAGCTGCAAAACATTAGGCTTAGAATGCTTCAAATTGTACTGAAATTGAATGTACAGGACGAATTCTTCAAGATACACTCTGGGGGAAGGTTTCACATACCAAAAATAATTAAAAAGTACTTTTCTGATGTTTAGGAGTAGCTGGAAAAAAGTATGTGAAAGGGTCATCCTGCCCTACAAATAGAAGAAGCAAAAACAAATTTAAAAACCCAAACAAACAAACAAAACAAAGAAAAAAAATCTCCCCAAGCCAAAACAAAAGAAACTAAAAAAAAAAAAAACAAAGGACCACCAAAACAAACAAAAAACCAAAAAGCTCCACATCAAGGAAAAGTCCTGGAACACTTTATTTCCTTTTGATATTTGTGTGTTTCCTCAGACTTGGTTTCTTGTTAAGTTTCCAGGTACCCAGTTTGCTGCTGCTGAGGTGGTTAACCCAGGACAGTCCCCTGAAGATGTCATAACTGCCTGAGTAGCCACCCTGGACTGGGGGAGCAGCAAACTTGCCAAGCTACCCTGAGGTCTGGAGGGGTTTGTGCCCCTATCTGCCTGAAAAAAGTAATGAGGAGTCTAACACATGCTGAATGTCTCTTTAAAAGTTGAATTCAAGACCACACTTTTCAGCAGAAGTATATCTCTCAAGATGACAGCTTTGCTTCCTTGCCACATCTATGGTAGGGTCATTCTCCTTCCTCTCACATCTTTATCCACCCATGTTCACATCTTTAGCTTCCCATGCTCACTTGTTGTAGTTGCAGGTCAGCTCTTCCTTAGCCTGTCAGAAACCATTATAAGTCCAGAAAATAAAGCAAGATAGATCATAAACTATATACCACTTTGGGATGTTGGCTAGTGCAACACCTGTGAAGAACTTTTAGGATTAAATGAGCAGTTCTAGCCCATGGACACTGACAACAGAAAATCAAAATAAGTCACAAGGCATTCATATTTTGTTTGGGTTACTGGAATCACTTGCAGAGATTGCAAATGTGGTGTGTGAATCAAAGGCTCATTTATGTTGGAAAAGACCTCTAAGATCATTGTTAACCTAAAACTGCCAAGTCCACCACTAAACGATGTCCCTAAGTGCCACATCTACAAGTCTATTGAATACCTCCAGAAATGGTGACCCAATCACTTCACTGGTCAGTTTGTTCCAATGTTGGACAACTCTTCTGGTGAACAAATTTTTCCTAATATCCTATCTAAACATCCCCTTGCACAACTTAAGGTCTCTTCCTCTCATCCTATCACTTTTTTCTTGGTAGATGAGACTGACAACCATCTCAGTACAGAAGGTACATAACTACAGCAGGAATCTGAGGAATGAGAATGCTAAAGTGCGACAATGAATAAAATCCAACCTGAGGAATGTTCCCTGCTTGTTCCTCTTCCATCATTTCCACTGATGTGTCAGTCTCGCCTCTGTGCCTGGGAAGGTCATGGGACAGATCTTCCAAGGCACAGGGAGGACAGGGAGGTGATTTGGGACAGCCAGCATGACCAAGTTAGTGGCCTTCTATGATGGGATGACTATATCAGTGGACAAGTGATACAGATTTCAGTCATCTAGACTTCTATGAACTCTGACACGGTCCCCCACCACAATACCACTGGTATCAATGCAGGCTGTTGGATGAGAGGCTGGACATGACCCACAATGTACATTCAGCTCAGAAAGCCAAATGTATCCTGACTGCATCAAAAGCAGCATGGGCAGCAGGGTAGGGAAGTGGATTCTGTCCCTCTGCTCTGGTGACACTCCACCATGCTGCATAGGAAGGGCATTGGACTTGGAGAGAGTCCAAAGGAGGGGCACCAAGTCAATTAGAAGAATAAAACATCTCACCTGTGAGGAAAGGTTAAGAGAATTGGGATTGTTCAGCCTGGAGACAGGAAGGCTTTGAAATAAGCTAATTGCAAAAGAGTGTGACTCTCAATTTTTTCCTGTTTCCAACTCTCTTCATTCCATCTGAGGTCACACTGTCATTCACAATCATTGTGGAAGCAGCAGGTTGACTAAACAGAATATGTGAAAATAAGTCAATAAGAATGAAAAGAATTCACTAGAAAAGTAGAGTTTGTTGTTCTGATGTGCTGGGACTGTTAGTATTAATTATGTATTTTTTCTTTTGGTGGTCCCATAAAGAAAATTGGAAAAGTCTAGAGATATTATAAATAACACTTTTTTAATGGCTATCCAACATTTAGAAGGCCTGAGAGAGCTGTTTGATTGTTTTCTTTTGTAAAATTATTTTTATCTTTGATAGATCATTTTCACTTTTGACCTTGATATAAAAACTAAGATACACTTTGCCAAGTGTCTATTCCAAATAACCTAAATAACATTGCTGCAGCAAAGCAAACAGCTCTAGATGTCATCACAGAACACCTATGAGAATTAAAAAACAGTTAAGACATTAGGTCTAGCCCACAAGATGTAGTTACACAGTGCTTCCCTTTCACATGACTGTTACTCCTCTGTAATTGTACCTCTGAAGAGTCAAGCCTCACCCAAGGCTTTACTGCTGGGCTCTGCCCCAGCTTGTCTGGAGCACATTAGTGACAGAATTTGGCTGACATCTGACAGGACCACTGTCCTCTGAACTCCCTTCATGGAGACAGATTGAAGTGGGAAATCCCTCTACCACAGTATTTTATTTTTGCCTTCCCTCTTGAATTCATTATGAATTTCACCTCCATTTCACACTGGGCCTACATTTAGTAAGGAAAATTCCTGTCCTTGCTAGAACTTGCTAAAACTTACAGTCCTAAAACTGTAGAGTCTGTACTTCTGTTATCTGTCTGGAAACTCTATGATATAGATAATATTGTTGACCTGCCTAATGCTGTTAAATAGTCCCTCCTAGTCTGTTTACAGTTTTCTTGCCAATCTGGGATCAGAACTTTGACCTTTTGCCCCATTTCATATGTCTAAGCCTTAACTTGTCAATCATACCAGATTTTCTGCTTTTGACGTGTTTCAGCAAGGTTATTATGGTGCGCTAAGGCCATAAACCCACTTACACTCCTGTGGAAGTCCAGCACATATGGTAGTACTGGCTTCTCTGATGATTCCAGCACGATTTTGTGTTTGTCCCTCACAAGATCAAGGGGCTCTCTCACCCTTCTGCAAACAGGAGAGTGTAAGGCATAAAACCCATGGTCTCTTTTGAGACCCCTTGACATGCAAACAGAGATTTCTATAGTTATTTATCTTCTTATCCCTGCTTTTGGCTAAGTCTCAACATGACTTTGGCTATCCAAGAAGGCCCTCAAAAACCTCCCCCAGTTCTCTTGTCTTCACACCACTAGTAATGATATAGGAAGATCTAGAAATTTCAGTCCCAAAATCACTTTCAGAGTACTTTGAGGATACTTAAAACGCACTTGTGTTTTATTTGTACATTTGTTGATTAATGTTATTCTCTAATCTGTCTCAAAGGACCACCCTAACAGATGATTATGTAATTCAGATTCTACTCAAGAAGGTATAAAATATTTTATTTTTAAATACAGAAGAAATGATTCAACAAAACAGCACCTAATCTTATCTCTGATCAAAAACAGATTACAAGGGAAGCTGAAGAGCATACAATTTGGTAAAGAGACTAAATAAATCTTTACTTGATCACTTGTTTTGCCTCTGACATTGTAAAGTACTAGATGAGTTATTTTGATACACTGTGATGTATAATTATTAAACTTTATTCATGTGAAGTTTCTTCACAGCCCTTTTCATAGTATGTCTTGAAGTAGGAATCTTTCCATTTTTTTAAATATTAATTGTTTTTTATTTCTATCTTGTAACCTCAAATGAAGAATTACCCTAGTTCATAGCCTTAAAAGACTATTTTTAGGTCAAAAATTAATTGAAAGTTAGTAAGGTAATGGAGAAATGTTAAGGCAGAAGAATTGTCTGAAAAAGGCCACATAACTTTGGATATTTGAGTTACTTCTTTTGTGTTGATTTTGGTCATCTTCTACACATTATTTCAAAACATATAGTACACATTGTACTAATTTCTTGGAGAAAATAAGTATTGGAAAGATCCTATAATACAACAATATTTCTGTCATACTTCAAATGCACTTTTCACGCCTCTGTACAAATGTGACATCCTACTCAATTTGTCTTGTATGAACTTGTGAGGGTCCCAACTCTAAATAACAGTTATATCTAACTTTTTTTATGTGGGTTTTCTTTCCCTAAAAAATGTATTTTGTTTATGCCTAGAGTCATTTAAGTCACTATTTTGTACAGGTGTGTAAAGAATAGTCTGTCTTTACTTTTAATCTTTTAATTATGTAACTTAATTTCACATCTGAAAATGTTATTGTGCAGTAATTGAAAGACATTTTTAATCTGAAGAGAAAAAGGAGATCTTATTCAGTGTGAAATCAGATTAACATGGTAACATTTGGATTAATGAATTTTTGGTTAATTTTAGAAGACTTACTTCCAAAGTAATTTACCGTTTCTGTATTTGTTGATATTGCTTTTTAATGTGACAACTGTGACATGCATTTCCACAACAGATGGATTAATGTCATTTTTTAAAAAATTACTTCACCTAGACAGGTGTTTCCTGTATATGTTTGACATGAAATTAAACATTGCTCCAGATGTTCTGTTTGTAGCAAAGCCAGTTAATTTTATTAGAACATTTAATCACAGATCAACAGTATAATAGAAATGCAGTCTGTGTGAAGTAGATATTTACCAGAACTTCCTAAGGTGGAAGAGACATAAGTGGTTTTGTAGGTTCATCCCAAAAATGCACTGATGTGGCATGCTGTGTTTTCTTAATTCAGACCTGAAGTCATGTTATTTGTTTACCTAAAAGAATTTTGATACAAAATAGATATTTTTTACTGGAGGATATTGATAGCTTTTACCTTTTCTGATATATCATCTCCCTAACCTCAGGTTCAGCTTCAAAACAATGTATTATGAATTATAAGAGACTCCATATCTTTGGTTGTGGGGAGTCTTGTATTGTTTTAATGCTTGGTACCCTTTTGTTAATCTGGAGTTGCATACATGCACAGGTAATTACCCTGCTTGTAATGCATGAACTAAGATCTTTTATGCCAGACTTAAATATCATTACATGCCTAGCTATTCTTCCATTAGGATTAGCTATAGATTTCCCATTAATTATTACATCAGATTTATTCATCATTAATAAATTAGATCTCTGTGTTCTGTCAGGGACTTCTTGGGACTCATGAAATAGGTGAAGAAAAAACTTTAATTTAGCCCTGGTGATTCCAGGATAAATGTAGAAATATTCATATTTTTTTACTTTGAAATACTAGTTTATATATATGGACTAATAACAACTTAAACCCCTGTGATGATTGATGTTTTTTGTTGGCCCGTCACCTCATTGTATAGAAGTTTGTTTTAATGAGTTTCTCTAATGAATATTTTATACTGATACTTGGATGAATGGCATATGGTAAATGCAAGGTAAATTACAGCTCTTTAAATAAATATTTTTCATAAATTATTTATTTTGTGATGCCTGTATTGGTTAGATGTCATGTCAGATGAAGACTGGAAATTATTTACTCTAATACTTATTTGAGAGTTGAAAAAGTAAAAGACTTTTAATTATTAACAAGCTTCCAATATACTCATGTAATTTATGGGAAACTACCATAAATTGTGTAAAATTGCAATTTTGTGGGGACAGTTTTATTTGTATCATGCAAAATAGAAAAATCTCTTGTGTCTTTACAAGAATTTTTATTTATTCATACAAAAAATATTGTGCTATTCCTGCTAAAACCTGTTTTGATGAATTCTGGCTTCTGAAAGATTATGAGTTCTTGTCAACTGTCATTATTTTCATTATTAATTCTTGGTTATTTTTAATGAAGCCAGAAATAAAAGTTAAAAATCAGCAAGGATGTGCGTAGTGGATTGAGTATCTTTGTTTTGTGTTGGAGTCCACAACTTTTACAAATGAAGCTTCAGAACACAGATATTTCTATGTATAATAATGACCCAGTTCTAGATCCCCACTGAATTATTCTCACTTCTGTTATTCTCAGTGAAATTAAAGAAAGCTGAAGGAATTTTAGAATCTTTCCGAACGGAATAATTTTTCCTTTCAGATATGCCAGTGCCTACCACATGAAAATAAAACACAGAAGTGCAAGACAGCTGCTGGAACATTTAACACGGAATTGCAACAGTGTCTAAATAGTGTAATCTTTAAATATGCCATGTTAGAGATGAGTATAAGTTAGTTGTAGTCACCTGAAGATAGCTGGATTTTAACTTTAGACATAACCTAGTATACCTACTCCTACATACTAGGAGCTAATTTCATGACTAATATATTCCATATGCTTTTTAGAATAAACAGAGCAAAACTTGTAACTAAATCACATCTGTTTTCAAGAGATTTTTATATGATTGTAATCTAAATTCCTAATTCATGGTGTAATTCTGATGTGGAACTTTTTCTCATATGTGTACATCAGGTGTCTGCTTTGCACACTGTTCAGAGTGGTAGCTAAATGCATGATCTAGTCTTTAGGAAATAAAATATTTTCAAAGTACTGATAATCACCATCTTTTTCATAAGACTTTGGTGAATATTCTATGAAAAAGGTACATAGTGGATATTCTTTGTACAAAGTGAAAGTGTTGAGGATTCAGTGATCTTAGAAGTCTTTTCCAGTCTATGCAATTCTATGATTGTGTCATGTGGTAGGTCTCTCGTTGAGAGGACTGGCATGTGTTAAGTCTTGCTATGACCAGTTCAAAACTGAACTGGTTTATTATGCCTTGCAATTTTCTTCAAGGAAAGCTAGTGTTCATTTCTTAGGCAGACTTCTGTTGCAACTGATATTTTGAGTTGACTCAAGTAAATGCCTCAATAACTACTGTGGAACACTTCTGTTACATTTGACTCCTCACATCAGGGCCATATTGGATTATAAATCATATAGAAAATAAGAAAAAAAACCTCAGTTTAGGAATATTTTAAAAGTATTTGTATTAATATTATTGAAGTGTTTTGCTGACGGTCCTGTGTGTTTTAACAGGACTGATTAAAAAAAAGGATAACATTTTTCTTGCCTAGTTCTGACCTAAGCCCCAATCCAGAAAATAACAAATATTCAGAGCACTGTAATCAGAATTCCTAGCTAAGCAGAAGTAAGAGGTGTGGCATTAAGTGTATGTTATTCAATATTGTCTTGTTTTGTATGTACACCAACTGTGCAAAATAATGGTTGCAGACAGTAGGCCATTCTTTCAGTCCCACACAAAAGCACTTACCTGAAACAGCAGTTCTCCTTTGCAACAAATCAACACTAATTGGTGACCAAGACAAACAAAAAACTCATTCTAGTGTTTTTGGAACTTCCTTTCCTCAAACCTTAAAAGCCAAAACAATAATATAAATTCCCTCAAAATGAACTTTTGCTCATGTTTTAAATAAAATGAAGTCTAAAGACCATCTCTAAAAGACAAATGGATGCTGCAATGATATTGCTGTGAATATTTATATATGACTAGCCTTAGAAAATATTCAAAGAACCAGTACACTCCATACATTAAGGTTGTCAACAAACTGAGGCATCCATTCATATGGAAGTCACATATAAGCTGTGTTTTCTGTTTTGTTTTGTTTCATTTTGGTTTTTCCACAACTATACCTCCTTTTCTTAAAATGTTGACCAGTGTCTACTCCCAATCCCTTTCAAAAATTACACCTCATATTGGAAAATTCTGCTTTAAATATTGACTGTAGTTTTCTGTTATTACAGGCTGATTCTTACAACCTGATTTCCTACTCTGTCTTTAGAAACTTCAGTTGTGTTAGTAGCCTTATGTTTTTGCAAATGCAATTTTATTTAAGTTTTTGATTTTTCTTCTCCTGGATTCTACTAAGTAAAGAATCCCTTTCCAATAAGTACAAAAATCTCACGCATGAATATGCATGTATAAACTATTGACGAGTATGTGTTACAGGTTCCCCTCTGTGCTGGATCCACAGGAAATATATGTCTGTTATAGCCACAGCTACAGGGGATTGGTTTGTTTTCTCAAGCTGTAGTTGCTCATGCTGTTAGCTCTGGAGGTGCCTGGTATAAACTACAGTGAGTTATCCAAGATGGTATCTCTTACACAAACGCACAGATGCCCACAGAAACATGTTCATTGGTCATGTATAGTTCTGCAGCACAGACTGGAAGTTGAAGTAGACTTTGGGTGAAAAAAGGAAAAAAATTTCCATCTGTTATTCTCCTGGATGGAATAGGTCTGCAGAAACCGTTCCATTGCCATTCTTTTTCTGGAGTGTATGTTTCCTCTCTGTCTGCATCACCATGACGTCTGACCAGGAACAGTTTAACATCCCAATATTTCTTACCAATAAGCTCTACAGATAGTTTGCCATAGAGAGAAGGCTTTGCATTAAAGCTGGTAGCTCAGCTGGAAACGATGTTGTCTCCAGAGCCACGTGTGCTGCTGCTCAAACATCTTTCTGTGCTGGTAATCACTTGTAGTTTGCCACCAGGGGCTCCTTAGACTGTCAGACCCAGGCTGTCAGTTGTGTGGGGAAACACATCTCACCAGAGCCAGAAGACATTGCAGAGAGAGTGCAGACATTGTTAAAAGGTATGATGGGACAACAGAAAGCATGGAGGATTGAAATATGAAAGTGGTAAGAGTCAGGGAAAAGACTTGGAAAAGAAGGGACAGAAAGCTTAAGTGGGAATTCGAAACTGTTGTGCATCTACCCCAATGTTATCTATGATTAATGACCCTCTTATGCCCTGGGGCCTGGAAGGGGGCACAGAACACAGATAAAGGTCTTGCAGCACATCACATCCTACACCAAATTATTACTCATATGACTACGGGAAATAATAGTTAATGCTGATGAACTCAGAACCAAGATTTAGCATCATGGTGAAAACTGTTCCTGAAGACATAGTGCATGTGCTCCTACCCACTGGGGCAAAACAGTGCCCTTTGTAGGGTCTGCTCTACACAGCCTCTCCATGGAGCTGGCAGCTAGCAGAACAGCTAAGGCACATTGCCAAGGAGATATCCTTGAGTGACTGATGCATGCACTTGCCATGTGGTTTAGGTTATTAGATCAGCATTCATACATGCATGTTTTATTTTGCAATGGTTCTAGCTAGCTATTTTGTAGGCTGGTATTTTGGGTAGAAACTGAGCAGATTAAAGCTTGAATCAGTCAGGAAACACTCTGATGTACTTTCACCTCTTCTAAGCACAGTGCTCTGTGCCATGAAATGCTATAACACTTTGACCTGTTTTCTATAATCAGAATCTTCTCTGTTTTGTTCACTCATACCATCTGCAAATATAGGGTTAGCTCATATTTAAAAGGCATGATATGCTTGTAGGATATGCTGTTTTTGTCTAAAAGTTAAAGACAAAATAATCTAATTTTTATATTCACAGTTACTATAGGTACCTGTTTACAACAACCTGTAAAAAAATTGAAGTCCAGATTTCAAAGGCAAGCATAGAAGACTTTGGGGGGGGAAATTCAAGTCTGCTTAGTAATAGAAAAAAGATTGATCAATAGAATTAGAAAACAGGTCTAAACATCACCTACATGAGATAATGCTGTTTCTGTACTAGTCAAAAAATAGCTTTCATATTTATGGAGTTAATATTGGGACAAAAGATGAGGTTTAAATCAACATGTAGAACATATAGGGGGGAAGTTTTTATGTTGTTTCTCTTTGGCATTTTCATAAAACCTGCACAAGCACCACTATCTCAAAGTCACAACATTCATTTTTTCCTTTTTTTTTTTCACCTCCGGTGGAATTTAATAAAAGACCACCCCAAAGAGTTTTTCTGCTGTCTGTAGTACAGAAAAATTTGTATTACATATTGACAAGTGTCTTATTACTCACTGAAAATGCTATTTCCTCTGGGTCTATTTATAAGATTAATATTTACCCATCTAATACAATATCTCCTCCATTTTTAAGGGAGCTTTGTGCTATCAGAGCAGAAAGATATCTGAACATTAGATAATTGCACTCACTACTCTTAAATTATGCACTTTACTTTTAAAAGAATACAGGGACTGATTTTAAAAAATGCATTTGAGTTCAGCAGCAACCTTTTGACGCCCCTGGACAGTATTTTAAGAACTCATTTGTTTGAGGGGTTTTTAATCTGGAGACACTGAAAAGTTACACCTGCTGTGATGTCGTCAATCACGCCAGGAGGAAAAATAGTGGCATGATTTGTTATCTGTTATTTCCCTTGCTGTGGTGACTGTCTCCCAGTGCCAGGTCTGTCCTTAAGGCCATCACTTATAGGGACCACTGTCTGTCAAAACCACAGCCAACTTTAAGGGCTGCCTTTGTTGGAGCAGACAAATGAGTATGACCTTTAACAATAAAATAGGCACCTACTGAGAGAGATGAAACAGCAACTGAAATTAAGAACACCATACGGCCATTTCAAACACTCAGGAAAAGTTAGAAGTTGAACTATAACTTAATTATAAGAGTAAATGTGGCTAGATATTGTCAATAATGAAACAGATATGGTCAGAAATATTGATTAGCAATGAGGATGAAAACTTATTTCATGCAGGAATCATCCTGCATTTCATTAATTATGAATGGGATTGATGGGGTTCATAAAAGAATGCGGAAGAGTTTAAATTATAACATTTAAAGGTTTATTGTATTTTCTTTTAAGTAGGTTGCATAAGTGTACAAATCATATTCTAGGCAAGAGAGGAAAAAAAAGATAAGAACATACTAAAACTTTGATTTACACTAATAGGTACTTCAAAAGATCTTCAGAAAAGAGCTTTTGCCTGGTTAATGATTAGATGTTAGGTGGTCATTGATATTTTGTAGGGTTTCAAAGCACAGTCTGAGAATTCCAGGCAATGCATTGTAAAGACCACAGCACAGTTTGTGGTTTGAAAGACTCTTGTAACCCAACCTGGCAAGTGGTCAGTGGAGACTATATTTTACAGAGCAACAAAAATCAATCTTATTGAGCACTTTTCAGGTAATATAATATTCTGCCTGTGACAATAATGAAATTAGCCTATGGAT
This sequence comes from Thryothorus ludovicianus, assembly GCA_013397245.1. NCBI lineage: Eukaryota > Metazoa > Chordata > Aves > Passeriformes > Certhiidae > Thryothorus > Thryothorus ludovicianus. Next base: position 58,238 of record VZTB01008487.1, read on the forward strand.
TTTGCTTAAATATTGAAATGCCATTTGAATATTTAATGAAATACAACACTCTGTAGACATGCAGATTTTTCTGCGGCTTTTATAAAAAGAATTTACTTTATTTTATTAAAAAATACTTGAAAATTATCAAGGGGATTATAATAATTTTTTGTTGTCCCTTTTGCTTACCTCCTTGTTCATATTCAGATAGACCAGATCAAGCAAAGTGCTGAATGCCTTCAGCTCCTCCTGAGGTCAATAGGAGTCAAGGACATTCAATAGAACAGAGGTGTTTATTACCTTCAAGTCATGTAAAGCATTAATATATTCATCACAATACTTAAACCACCATTAAAACTTATTTTTTTTAATTTTGAAAGAGAAATTTTTTTTCAGCACTTTCATTTTTTCCTTGTTTTATTCTTATCTTACTTATTGATTGTTTTCAATTCTTTTAGAAATTGTTTACTAGGACTGGGGGTTTTGCTTTTGGATTTGGGTTTTTTTTTCCTAGAAAATATGTTTTTTCTCATTTTCTCATAAAACATAAAATCCCTGTTTTTTTAAAGAAAAAAAAATCTCCAGAGATCTGAGTTCCAATGTAAGAATCAATTCAAGGTGAAATCTGCTTGGTTTTCTCAGTGTAGCCCCTAGTACAGAGATGCACATTACAAAAAGTAACACAGAATTTTCTGTAATCAAAAGCTTTTGCCAGTCTTAAAGGCCCAACTTTTTAATACACCTGGAGTCTCAATTGTAATCATACTCTAGAGTGGTTATCCTTTCAGCTTAGGGTTAAAAAGCTTTGACAGAGCACCACAGGGAAGCTTGGATTGCCCTTACCTACATTGTACCTAGCCTTGGGATAGATAAATACAGTCTCATTCTCTAATGCTACTGACTGCCTCCAGGAACACTAAATTTTAAGAGAGGAAAACATGAATCCTGTATTTCAAGAGAGGTGGAACTAAGCCATTGTTCACTCCCCTTAAAAAGGATATTCAGTGGCCAGTTCAGATTGCCCTAGGGACACCTAAAGCTGCATTAAGTACTTGTGAAAGTGAAAATCCACTGGGAACCCAATTCCAGTGTTTAAACCTCAGCATGAGAAGTGGAGTTCCTAGCAGGGTTCACTTTTATATGTCTCTATAACCAGGTTCAAAACTTACTGTACATGCAGTAAGGATCTGCTATTCCAGCTAACCTACAGAAACACTATGAAGAGACAGCCTCTTAGAAAATCACTAACATGAAGAGAAAAAAGCAAACATCTATTTAACTGCATCATGACAAAGGCAGGAGAAACAGCAGCTATTCAAGAACTGACAGATCCCTTTTACAAAGTTATGCACTTTATGCTTGGCTAAGAATATTTTTAACACTGATTTATGTTTTAATTTAGGAAAGGTAAAAAACCCAGGCTTATTCCTGAGCTGTGTAATAAATAGAGCTGAAGAGAGAAAAAAAAACTGTTCCATTTCATAAGAACTGGAGGATTTCCAATATTTGCTTTTATTTCACCTTGGATACTCCAGAGGGGCTACGGTTTTGAAACACTGTACAATCAGAATGACCAGTGGCTGAAAATTATCACCTTAACTAAAAAAAAAATAAACAATACTTCTTATTCGTAGGTTACAGGACCACTGATGTGTGTTTGGATTTAACACTGGAAGTTTCAAGGCCTGTTAACATTTCAATTGATATTTTGTGAATGACAATAAATGTTGGTGCTGAAGTTCCTGCTTTGTAAAAATATATCTCGTAGATATAGGTCCATTTGCCTCATTGCTATACTGTGAAACCCATAAGGGGAATTGTTGTTACTGAGATGGGAGAGGAGACCTGAACATTACCAGACATCATTTTATTATTTGAAACTCTCTCTTACCAGCTCTCTACTTCAGCCCAATATAGAACCTATATTTAAACATTTTTTCTTCTGGATTTTTTTGCCAATATCTTTTAAAAAATTGCATTGAAATGGCAGGTTTTTTGCTGGTAATGCAAAATGGTAACATTATTAAGGTACGAGCCTGTATTGTTTGGCCCATACTTGGTCTTTTGTTCTAACTCTGGTGTTTCTTGAACATAAACTGGCTATTAAAAGATATTTGATAATTCCATCAGAAATGTCTCCTGTTGCTTTTTCTCTTGGTGACTCTGAGAAAGGTCACCACCTTGCCTACCACTCAGGCCCATGATCCATCCACATTCACCAATTCCATTTGCTTTATATTTTTTCCCCACTATATGTTTTCAGATTGACCTCTAAAATGTTAACTTCCATCTCCCCCAGACCCCTTCAGAACCAAAACCAAAACCAGAACCACGAAAACACACACAAACACCCAACATCAATAATGAATGGCAATGTAAAAATCTTCTCCAAGCCTTATTTGGCTGTTTTTCTCAAAACCTAAGGAACACAGTCTAGTCTGACTTGTAAGCAAAGATGCTGGATGACATCTTAACAATATGTCATATTGTTATATGTATTGTATCTATATACCTTCTATATTTCATTTAAATATTAGCTGTTATTGGTCTCAAAATTCTTTCTCTGAACTTCCCTTTTCCTACCTGACTCCTTCTATTGCATAATGAGAGATTGACATCTATGTCCAATTTCTCCATGGTACTTATTCCCCATTTGTTTTGCCCGTTTTCTCTCTACTCTTCCACCTATTCCCACTAGCTGAGAGATGATTCCCCTAGCCAAGAGTAAATGCCTCTAAAATGCCTTTGAAAGTTGTCTTTCAAAATTTTCAGCAATGCAAACATATGTTGACAACAAGCTGCACGTATCCTGAAGTCATAGTTTGCTGACAAATTCTGTTCCTCACCCCTCCTTCTTTTATCCATATCTGCTATGTTTTGTGATAAAAACCTTGGGTGAAGAGGGGGGCATTGTTTTTCTGTATGTTTATATAGTATTCAGCAAAATAGTGTCCTGGTCTATGATCTCAGCTGCCAGGGACTCTGGCAATGTAAATAATATATATATAAGTGGAGCACATGCTCCTTGGGCACAGACCACATGTGAGGTAAATAGGATTACATCCTGCAGGTTAAAACTAGCCTACTATGGTAATACAAAAACGTATACCAGCCACATGACCCAAGGGGATCTTCTTGACTGCCTCTTGATAACGCAGGCTGCAGAGCGGTTGTCTGACCAAAGGAGAACTAAGCCGCTCTTGAATTTCACACCTTAAAACATCAATGCTACTGAGGCAGGAGAAATTTCCCGTTAAATGATTCACAGACTTAATCCCTTTGATATTCGATTGGCTGACCACAACTTAGCACAGCATGCTGCTGGAGTACATCTTTAGCTCTGACTCACAGAAAGATCTCATTCCCACTGGAATTCTGATGCAGAGACTGGGATTAAAACCAGATCTCACAGGGATGGGGGAAGGTACGAGACTGCAACTGGCAAGATCTGGTTTATTAACTCCCATCTCTGCCATGTTTTAAAAATTTTTCTTTATCTTAGTCTTGGAAAAACTATTTAATTCCTTAAAGTTTCAATTCCTCATCTGTGAGCTCTCTCAATAAGGCATTACTGTTTGTCAAGCTGTGAGCTATTCAAAAAGTAGGAGCTACAGAGCTCTTAATACTGCTTTGTGCAGATATCAAAATGTATATATTAGGGATAAAAGCAGAGCTGAGAAAAAGGAATTTCATTCTTCTAAACACAAAAAAAAATTTAAGGGGATCAGAAATGTTTCTTAGAAGAAATAAACNGAAGAAAACTCAAAAGAATATAGTATTTGCAGTATACCTTTAGGTACTTTCAAACCCTGTCCATAGAGAGAAAGACAAGTTTTCCTGAAATATTGCTAGGGAATATGAAATTATTTCTACAAAACCAAATGCTATAAAAAAACTTCAAAGGAAATACTCCAAATTTTCTTTCTTTTCTAACACTTTAATTATTCCTGCTTCAGCTTGCAACAAATCAAGGTTATTTTACTGGCCACCATTAAGTTGCTACAGCAATATAAATCATGAGCAAATCCAGATACTTAAAAATCATCTCTGAAAACATGGCTGAACTCTCCAAACTTTCCTGTGACCACAAACAAACCAACCTGATTGTCAACAGAGAAAGCCAAAGAAATCCACAACTGAGAACAAGTTTCACACTGCCAACACTGTTAAATCCTTGTCAGGGCCCTTTCCTGACGCTGACACTGTCAAACACCAAGTCCCAAATGTGGTGCCACTCAGCCCAGACCCTGGTGCTCCCAAGCACAAAGAATGCAGTGCCAACAAGGTGGTGAGAGACCTGCTTCTAACTGCATTGCAATTGCCAGGATCTCTTCCCATCCTTGGGAAATACGAGTTTACAGGGCTTCCAGCAAGCTGAGACTGATGCCTGCTGCAACCAGGAGGGAGGGGAAGAGTCCTTGGACAATTGAGCTCTGGTCTCACAAAGTAGCAATTAACTGCACAGCCTTCCAGACAAGGCAGAAACCCAAACAGAAATGCTTGCCTTGGGAAGCAACCAGCAGGCAGTTCTCATGAGTGGCAGTGTTACCTGCCTTGCCCCAGAGCACCCAGCGGGGAGGTCATAGTGGGGGGTTGCTTCTTCTCCATGGAGACCAGGGGCCCATGACACTGCCAGGGAATAGGTGATTGTCTCGGCACCACTGATTGCTACCTATCAGCTGATAATTGTGCTGGCTTTTTGAATGGTTCAGGGCTTTTTACCTCTTTCTGTTCACTTCCTCAGTGTGTTTAACTGACCCCAAGTACTCAGCTAAGGGACACTGGTGCCTCCCACTAGACTGGTAGTCACTTGGTGTCTGACTATTGGTACCTATTGGTGGCAAGGTCCAAATGTGTGCTGAGTCAGTGCTTCCTCTTTCTCAGATGCATGATACCTCACAGACAAAATGGAAGTACAGGAGTGAACCAGGCCAGTTCATTTTCCAGCCTCAAAGGCAGTCTCTTTTCCAAGTAATGCTTTCAAAGTTCATATAGCTACTGTTAACATAATGGAACAGTTTAAAAACACTGACTGAGTAAATATCTGTGCCTGTATAATTAATCATTTTATCTACAATGTGACAAGCAATGAACAGATTCACAATGGGCTTTCTTTAATACCATTTCTGTCAGAGATACCACAAATTTTGCCATCACTGTGGAATATTCCTGCAATTCTGTCACATTGTATCTTATAGCCTGTATTTTTTTTTACATTAATATTGGGACAGTAGACCGGTTTTTGTCATTCTTCATCTAAAGGCACCAAAGATAATTATTAAAATATATCTGTGTGTGAAGATAAAAAATCTTACATTGAACAACCTTGTGATGGGCTGTATAAACTGGATGAAAAGGCTTCCCATAAATATTACACTGTTCCCCCTTTGTGTATAGATAAAGGTATTTTTCAAACCATATTGTTTTTAGATGGTTACAGAAAGACAAAGAGACAGTATCATACAGACAGTGGCAATGGAAATGAAAATCTGCCTCTGTTTTACACTCATTTGAGTTGATATCAGCAGCTTTGATCATTGCATTCCAAGGAGAAAGAAGGCACATTTTATATTTTTGCTGGGGAAAGAGCCTCTGAACCAGGCCTTTTGTGCTACTGCTGAGCAGAGAAACAGCCAAGGGAGAAAAGCACCTGAATCTGTGTCTCCTTTGCATGTTCTACCTGCATTGCTCTTTTACCTTTCTAAAGGTGAATGTACAAAAAACCCCACTACATTTCATAATAAACCAAGCATGTTCGCAGAATCACATAATCTGGAATCGGTAAAGTTAGCAGAGATCACAGTGGGGCGTCTGGTCCAACCTCCCTGCTCAAGCAGAGTCATCCTAGAGCACATGACACAGGATTGTGTCCAGATGGTTCTTGAATATCTCCAGGGAGAGAGGCTCCACAACCTCTCTGGGCAACCTGAGAGCAGTGCAGAGTCCCCTGCACAGTAAAAGCTCTCCCTCACATTCAGGGGGAAGTTGCTGTACATCACTTTCTGCTGATTGCCTCTTGTTCTTTTGCTCGGCACCACTGAGAGACTCCGGCTGCCATCCACTTGTCATACTCCATTCACGTGTTTATAGACATCAATGAGGTCTCTCTGATCTTAACTTCCTCAGCCTGTCCTTGTAGTGGGGGTGCTCCAGTCCCCAATCATCATTGTCATTCTCTGAACTCTCTCCAGGAGCCTTGTGTCTCTCTTGTACTGAGGAACCCAGAACTTATCTTCCTTGGCCCAGTGATTTCTTCAGCCTGATTGTGCAAACTCATCCTGCCTCAATTCTTGTACATAAGCCACATATCATAATTTTGAATGTCGGAAGACATGGGCACTGACCACTGTCATACTATTAATTGTAGCTTGGGTCAGAATGGTGCACAATCACCAAATCATTCGCACAAATAATATGAAATTAAGTGAGCTGGTTGAAAGGAAAAGAAATCAAAACACAGTAATAAAGAATAAGATAAGGGCAAGGACAAATAAAAAGTTTAGAAATGCTGTTATGGTCATTCATTTAGATGTCCGGAAGTGTCTGAAAAGGATGCCACTTATGGCAATATACACTAGGGCCAAAAAAACCCAGAGGATAGTTGTGAATGCTCTGATAGACATTGTAATGAAAGAAAGCTCAAAAGCATGTACAGAGAAATTTAGTAATAAAGCTGGTGAAAAGAAACCGTGGAAAGGGCATCATGTCAGCTCTATTGGTACTGCCTAGGTGATAGAGGAAAATTGAAAACAAATAAAAACAACCTGAAGAAACAAGAATATTTAGGACAGAATAACAGATGTCTGTGAATGACTGAGGGACATCGAACAGTACCACAACTGTAGTTTTTGTGTCTCATGTACAGACTAGACATGAAATGTATCTGATTTAGAATGCACCAGCTGACAAAGAGTGTTCCTGCTTTTTTTTCCCTACATTTTCAAGTAGCTCAGTCTGAACTGTGTGAATAAAGTTTCATTGAAAATATATACTGATACATATAAAATATATGCCAGTAGTCTGGTAGTTATTGGTCACAAATATACAATGATTGGTTGGTTGCAATACATCAATAGCTACTAGAGGTATAAGTTGAATTCTTGCAAAGATGCATTTACTTAAACTTCTGGACTTTCCAAGAAATATGTTCTTTATGAAGAGTCATTAATGTCCCCCATTGTTTTCAGAAACCAAGGTTTCCCCCCAGCCAAAGGAAGACACTTCTCACTGCTTAGCTGTGAAGATTCAAGGCAGGACAGTCAGTGGCAATCCTCGTCCATGGGATACACTAAAGCTGCATTACCAATGGTGAATGACATGCTCTACCAATAGGTCTTCAAAGGACAATATAGTATCTCCTTTCATTGAGAAAGGAAAGCAAAGATGTAGGTATTATGTACTTAAACTATGGATTCTGTGTCCCTTTTCTAAATAAGGACTTGCACAGCTATATCAGATAAATCAAAAAATCTGCATTTCATTCATATGGAAAATGTGTTACTAGTCACCTAAAAAGACAAGTTTACGTACAATATCTTGAATAACTGTTTGACAACAGAAGGTTGAATGTGACATATATTTGACATCCTGAAACCTCAAACTAGTAAAACTTTGAGGTCAAGCAAAGGTAAAATCAGAATAACCCTCTTCAGATTTTTATCGTGTATGATAGAAGCACAAATAAACTTTAAGTTCCCCCAGCTTCTAACATGTCTGAACTTGACTGAAAGCTAAAGAGAAAGCTTATCTATTGATTTTCACGTGTAAGCTAAATGGTAAAATAACCTTGACTCATTAAAGATGTCAGTGTTGCAGATGATTTGGATATCTTTGCCATTTGAAAGTAACATATGGATAATTTAGTCAAGTTGAGTTATTCTTAAGTAATTTGCAGTGCTGCACAGTTTCAAATTTTTCACCTTTGTGATTACCAAGAATACTTTAGCATTAATCACAATATTCAACAGTGGAAAGAAAAGCTATTCTATTTATTGAATCTATACAAAGAGTAATATTTCTTTTTACACTTATAAGTTTTACAGGGGGTTGCTTATTGAGATTTTGCCAGTGCACAAACAAAAATAAAATGTTATAAGTAGGAATTTATGATTAAAAATTGCAAATTATTTTGCAATAAGTCCATTGTAAAATATCCAGAATGCCTTATGAAACAGTGTCAGTGCTTGCCCATGTGTTGTTTAAATATTACCTATCTAGCCTGTCACCTTTAGTCTGTGAGATAACCAAGATTTTATTTCTAATTGGTTTTTTTATTACTATCAAATAAAAAAGCTCTGTTCATAAAAAGTTATTAGGGCTGTTTCACCAGAAATGTTGTGGTCTGGGATTACACCTTTTCCTAGGTAAAGTTGCCATCGCTTTTCTTACTGAGAAAGAATTACTCTTTCTCCACATTTGGCAGAATTATTTCAGCTATGTCTCCTGATCTGTTTGGCTTCTAAATGGATACAAGAGCAAGCCAAAGATGAAAAAAAATTACTCAGACTTCATGTGATAATGAAAGAGTAGGTGTCATGCTAAAGAAGGTTCCTTTATAGGAAAAAATATGTATTCAGACATACTTCTTATGTGACCCTGATATTCATACTCTACTATGTGACCCTGATATTCACACTCTACATAAGTAAACTTTGTAGCTGTTTACAAAGGATAAAAATAGGTGAACCTTATCCTAAGACTTTAGGGCAGCTTATTCACATAAGTAGATAACCTGTGATGCCCTAAGTATGAATATGATTCTGAGAGTGCATGGACTTGTGCAACAGGATTTTTAAAATCGCAGAGTACGATGTTTATGCAATATTATCTTTATATCTAGAATATTTGTAACTTCTACGTGTGAAATTTCAAGTTTTATACAACTGGAGAGAATTGGATGGGTGGAATAGACAAGGTTCTTCTGAGATCCTCAGTCTGAATAAGGCTTTCTAGCCTTTTTAGATAGGGCCAGTTCTTGTCATCCCTCTCCTGAGATGGTATTTTTAAATATATGTATATATGTACTTGTGTCACAAGTACAGCCGAGACATTTGAACCTGAGCATGCTTCAAAATCAGAGTGCCATTAACTTGTATGCAGATGCTTTGCAGTCTCCAGTTTTTCTCTTGCATTTTTGTACCAGAAACACAGTATGTGAACTGATAATGGATTTCAAAACAATCATATGTAAATGAATTAATCTTGGTTCTAAAATCTCTAGACTTCTACGTGCACAATCTGGCTAAGAAAGGCAGCAGTACCTAGAAAAGGAGAGAAAGGGTGAAGGACAATGGAAGGGTGTTCCTAAGGGTTCTAAGTTATAAAAAATATTTGCATTTCCAGCGAGATATATGATTATAGAGTTTGGATTAGGAAGCCATTGGTGAAACTGCAGGAACATACAAAGTCGAATTTGTGTCTGTGCTCCTGCCAATGCCTGAGTAATTGGAAATACTGCACATCTAGAAATGAAGATTTGCTGCAACTTGTGGAGCTTCTAATTAAGTCAGACTGTGGTTACAGACCTGTGTCCAGAACTGTTTTCCTTTGCTTGAATTATGTTGGATCTCTCCTAAGAACAACTCTCTATTAAGTTATCATTTTGCTAAGGAGCATTCAGTGGGAATTTTAAGATTCCTCTCCAAATACAAAAGGGAATACTTGGTCAAGAATCCAGCACTGGTCTGAATCAGTTAACAGCTCTGCAGGGGGGTTTTTGCCCCCCAAAGAATCACATCAAGGACAGTATACAAAAGGAAAAGTCAACCTGTCTGAAAACGAAAACAATGAAAATAGCTTTATTTGGTAAAAATAAAAAACTTCAAGGCTTGTTTTCTCATGAATTTCTACTGAAGAAAAACATAAGGTAGTGTCTGTAACCCAAGTTAGGAGAAAAGTTGACTGAATATTGACAGACACCACAAAAACTGCTTTAAAAGCTTGATGTTTTGAGGAGATATACTGTTCTTAGAACAAACATTATTGCAGAATGATACAAACTACACTAGGGAAATCAGCTAGAAGGGCGAGCGCTCTCTGAATATGTGGCAGCTTTGAAGAAGTTGGCAGGAGTGGATCTTTTTGGGACAGTCATTGATCAGGCATTGTGGGACAGGAATGTTTATGACATGTGAAACTGTCATCTGTAAATCTTGCAACCTGTGCACAGACACCCATACAAACATAAGTACTTTAGCATTTGGAGCTTAGAAAAGAATAGTTGTATAAAACTTCATTGTAACAGTAGGGATTATATTTTTGAAGTGGTAAACAAAATACACAGATATCTTGGAAGAAAGCCTTTTTCTTCCCCCAAGTACCCATTTGAAGAAAGTGAAAGAGTAGCCCCCCCAGTCAAATTGTAGATGGAAGATGTAGTTATACTTTAAAACAATGTTATGGGATACAAGTTTGCTGAAAAAATGGGCCTTCAGCAGAGATGGTGATGAAGGGGTTGGTTTTTTTCCTACGGATATGTTCTCCCTGGGAAGATGACCACAGAGGAACAGATAATGTATGAGGGACACCAGGGTGATATGTAAGCAGAAAGGTACTGCTCTCTGTTTGGTAGGATGTAGTTTAAAAGGAAGAATGGATGGTTTGAATTTTAAACTGATTGTATATGAATGTTCTATGAATTAAATATAATTGTTTAGCATATTTTTAAACTAACACATAATAGGTCACTGCCAAGAAGAAATGGTTTAGAGTCCACAAAATTTTTCTTTTGATCCCTAGTAGAAGGCTCCCAAAATTAGAGACCGTTTCTGATATAAAACACGCATGTCCAGGAACTTCTCTTGGTATCCTAAATATGATATACCCAAACTCAGAGATATTGTTACTGAGTATTTATAAACAAGATAATGCATAAAAAGAAACATGGAGTGGGTAACATAAACTTACTTGGATTTTTCATTTGAATAGACAATTAAAGCTAAGCGTTAAACCAATTCTGCAAGGATAGAAAGCAGCAGAATGCACAAGGTAGAACATCACATCAAAGATTTGTTTGGGCAGATATTTCTCAAAATCACAAAGCTTTTGATATTTGTGGATTTAAGTTGTGCTACAAAGTTTTGATGGTGTTAGTAGTGAACATCTGACAAAATACCAGTTCAAACCAGGAAACAGCATCAAGGGTGCCATAAGCTTTCACCTATAGGAAAAATAGTTTCTTTAGAATGTAATTTCATGCAGCTAATTTTGAAACTACCTGAGTTTATAACTATAATAAACAGAATGTTTCACCAAGGATGGATAAGGGTATCAGGCATCTGAAGGCAAACCTCCACCTGCAAGGAGCAGAGAGTTGGGTTCAATGATCCTTGTGGGGCCACTCCAATTCGAGATATTCTATGGCAATGTGATCTTTTTTGATAAATAAGTGAATTTCTGACTTCAAAATTTTCAAAAAGCAAATACAACAGTATTTGTGACTACTATAACTACTGTTACATTAAAGCAACTGATTTTCCTAAATTTGCAAGTATTAACAAGTAAAAATTTCTCAAGGATATCCTGATATATATCAATGAAATGAGAATTTAAGAAAAAAAGGTAATATTGAATTTCTTGGCTTTAAACTGCTATAGATATGACAATAGAACAAATATGATGGAAGGAAAAATGGAAAAGCAAATGAAAGTGCATAAAAGCTGCAAGTCAAAAGCTCTAGGAGAGCTAAAGGAAAGCCAAGGTATATTTCAATGCAATATCAATTTCCCATAGAATTAAAACGTAAGAATGCTTTAGAAATCTTATTGGTAACATCTATAGGTTTACTGTGAGGTTTGTTTGATCACATACTGATGTATAAAGACAGGAATGTTGAGCAGATATTTCAGTTATTTATTTGAAACAAAACAGAGAGATGTACCTGCCCCATGTGATACTGTTGTAATTGAAATTTTACCCTCTGTGGCAAAGGTTTTAAACATGTTTAAATTAACTGGCCAAGATATGTCACACTCAAGAGCTACTCAGAATCTGTCTAAACCATAAATGTTAACCATAAAGGAATGGAAAACAGGACAAATTCCAAGAGACTCGAAGACTGTAACTGATTTCCAAATATTTCAAAGGGTTCAGAAGTTTAACCCAAGAGTTACTAATGGGACAGAATGGTGCTAAATTTAACTAAAAAGCCATTATTCACAAAGTAGCTAGAAATCTAATTATAACAGGCAAAAGTACAGTCAAATTATTCTCCAAAAGACAGGAATTGTCATCAAGTTATATGGAATTTTTTGTTTGAGCCTTTCAATAGGATTAAGAACTTCAGTAATAGAAACATTCTGCAGGTAACGGGGACTTCTTCCAACCAATTGACTAATTACTAAAAGATATTTTGTTTAATAATAGGTTGAGCCCTATATGATTAATAGGCCATACAATTTTGACTTGTAGACAGATGAGAGAAACTAGCTGGTTCCACTGGAAAACAATAAAGTGACTTTTTCAGTCAGACACAGAATTTCAAATCCAGATCCAGTATTAGCTAACCTCTTAATCAAAAATGCAGGTATCAGAATCACATCTTTCAGATAACACAGATGTTGGTGGGGTAGCAAAGGATGAGCACCTCTCACTTTCACAGAGTGATTTGAAGGACTTGTTAAAATGGGTAGGGCTTTTACTTTTCAATACAGCCCTATAAAACATCATATATTGAAGAGTGAAAAAAAAAAGGACACTGGTTAGAGAATTGAATAATTCTGGACAGCAGTAACTCGGAGTTGAAACACAATACTGAGTAAATCAGAGACAACTGCTGATCCTGCTCTTTCTGCAGGACCTGCCTCCATGGCTCACACTTTCCTGTTATGAAAATAAAACCAATACCAGGTAGCAGTGTTAAACTCAATTTCACTTTGTACATAGCATAGAAAAAGGATGAGTAGGATATATATCCATCCATACTTCAGCAAGGACATAGAAAACTAGAAAGAGAGAAAGATTAAGAGAATCTAAAAAGGGCTTGGGGAAAGAAATTACGGGTTTTAGAATCCAAGGGTTTAAGACTCCTCAGTTTCTTATTTTGTAAATCAAATTGAGTGGGGCAATCCAACATCAAAATACGTGGTAGACTTACCTTTGGAGTCTTGAAGGCAAGATCATACATTCTCTTCAGATATGTGCACCTGTGAATACATTCAAGCTGGGAATACAGGTGACTGACTCTGTGACAGGTGACTCTCTGCAATGGTTCTGGGTTATGTGGGTCTTTATTTAAGGACCTTAATAAATAGCTTAGCAGATATGCAACTCCACAACTAGATGGTAATTTTAACCAGAGCTACCCTTGGCTTTCAGCAAGGCAAGGGTAAGGCATTAAGGCTTTCACTCTCCCCAAAGGCACATCTGGGCTGTTGCTGTCTTCCTACTGCATCTGATTTTTCAACAGCCTCTTTCAGGAATTTCTGATTAAGCATTAGGTTCCTTTTCACACATCTGGCTAATCAAACTTACAGACAGATCTCCCTGTGTAAATCCTAACTCATCATTCTCAGTGCAGAATCCTCAGGCTTCCAGCCCCGTATGCCTCACATAGCTGCCAGCTTCCACAGGCCCATGCAATTTTGCTTTATATGTAATGTTAGATCTCTAGGCTCAGTGAAGGATTTCTTGTGTAACAATTTGGATTATGGACTGCATAAATTATTCCTTTCACGAGAGGAATGTTTCTTGATAAAATCCTGCCCCTTTTCATCCTTATGCTGTTTCTCTGTTTCACTACCTCACAGTCTGCCTTCAGCTGCTGCCTTGGAAAATGAATATCTTGAAATCACACAGCAGTTATAATTGTGTTTCAAGTACAGGTTTATGGACTGCAGTAAAATATTGTGATATCTTGACTATGCTGAGGGGCTGATCTCAAGAGGTTTCCGTTATAATATACCTGGTAAATGAGAATGGCTTGGGTTGTGGAGCAGAGATGTCATAATGCTAGTCAGAATTTAAGTGTTAACACCTGGAAGATGGAGGGACCATATTAGCTCTCTAGTAGATTTTGCCTTTGTTTTTTTCTCGTAACTTTATTTGATAGCAACATGTATATCAGTTATATAATTATTATCCCGTGTCCTTCAATACACGTGTTCTCATTCCAATGGTGCTTTTGTAAGGGTGTGAAACGTTTGAATGCATTCATACATAAATGTGTTTTTCAGTTAAAATTACCACTCCTTCAGTTTGGAGGAAGATACTATTTGGAGATGAAAAGCATTCCATCTAGATCTACCTCCATTTTCTCTTTTGCAAAACTTCATCTCTGTCTGACTCTATTTGCTAGAAGAGAGGTTGAAAATTTGGCAGTGCTACTTTGCAAATCAAAATTTTAATATTTATACCTTTTGAAAAATCACTTTTTTCCAAGTAAATAAAAAGCCACGTTATAATATAACATTTAATTTTATGACAAAACAAGCTCAAATATTGCATTCTTTTGGTTTGGTTTGCGTTTTATTACATCATATTGCTTTATATTTCATATTATACTTAGTTAGCACTCAGCTCTACCTGAGAAATGTTGGTACACTGGCTTTCTTTCTACTTCTGCTTTATTTTCCACTAAAATATCACATGCTTTGAAAATTAATTTGAAGGGAAAATAGCATTTGCTACAGTAATATGTTTCATCATGGTGTAGGATATCCTCTGTATCACTCCATCTATTCAGGGTGCTACTGCAATTAATGCAATCACTCTCTAACCTGGCATTTCATAACAATAATGCTGGCCTTTATGTAGCCTGTCTCCCATTTTCTATTGTATAAAACTTTTCACTATGGATCTCAGCATGGTTTCGAAAATGCATCTGTCTTATTCTTTATTTTATCACACAACCTTGAAATAAGAAGTTAATTTCTATCACAAACTTGACCTTTAATGCTGTTGAGCCTTATCTTTTCTCATACCTTTTCTTTAACCTTCTTAGATACAAAAGACATCTTAAACCCATACAGAGCGTTAAATCCTAAATATTTTCTAAGCAGCTATGATCTACTTGCCACATTAGAGTTGTAAATTAAGGTCTCATGTGTTGCAGGAACCAGCCTTCCATATCACAGTTTTCTCCCCTGAATGAGGCAAGAGTCAGTCAGTAAATATATGTGGTCAACCTCAGATTTGCCTCACTGGGAGTTCACATGTATTTTTAACTGCCTTCAATTGTTAATGTATTCCTCAAATGAGATGCATCACCTTGAAGAATGACTTTTTGCCCTCTGGGAATACGCCAAACAAGTATTTCATTCACTATGATAATCAGTTCTACCTCCAGCAACATATGAAACCCAAATTTAATAGGCACTAGTGATTAGGTTTTAAGACACAGAGTCATCACTGTCCACTGTAACAATAATAATAATAATACGGGGAAAGAAAGAGGAGGGGAAAAATGCACTGTATTTGCTTTTAGGAATCATTAATAAAAGCAATCTAACAATCAACATTTGGGGAATATACTTAATAGATATAATGCATCTTGTCATTAAAGAAAAAATGATGACTGCAATTTTTTATTAATTTAGAAATTTTCTTGAGCATAAATAAAAACTATTGCTTAAGTTATATAACCCTGGAAGCCAGAAAACAAACCAAACCAAACAAAAACCCAAAAAAAAACCAAACCAATACAAAGCAAAACAAAACCAAATAAAATTAAAAAATGGAAGAGGGACTTGCATAGCATATTCTTTAAAAGCTTCTAATTATAAAATTTATAATGAAAGGAAGAATTTGGGAGAGAAAATGAGAAAAATGAGCTCCCTGAACAGTTTTCAGTGTTAAAATTACCCAAGATCTTCCTGAACTTAAACTTTTACAGAAAGCAGAAAGGATAGTTATATGGCATTATGGAAAGTAAAAAATCAGCCTTTAAATCAGCAGCTTAGGTTGTGGACAGTAAATGATACAGTGGTTCCACTTTCTTGGAACTGAGAAGCAGAAGAAAATGAAGAAAGATGCCAGTGACAGGGTGAGGATGATGAAAGCAGACTAGCATTATGAATGATATGTTAAGTGATTGGCTCAGAAGGAATCATGGGATTGCTGCCTTTTGCAGATGCTGATTTTCATCTATATTGTTTGCCTCTTTCTCAGAAAGGCCTAACATATGCAGAATGTGTGTGCATGCGCATGAGCAATATAGAACAAATACAGATATATATGATGTTACATATTCTTATATGTTCAGAAGCCACCTTATCCCTTTTAATGTCCTTATACCTGATCCATTTAGCTAATCAGGATAGCTTACTTCGACATAAACCAATAAACAGTGTCTTACATGAATTAATATCCTCCTGCTTTCTTTATTCATGGAAGTATAACATTTCTTTTTTCATTTGTCTACTTCACTGAAAGGGAAAATATTTTGGTTGTTTTGTTTTGTAGTTTTTTTCAATAATTACTAATTCTGAAAGGCACCTTCTGATCTGCTAAACAGCATAAATACAAGAAATAGTATTTCTACTTAATAACAAAGTGTTGTCTAATAGGAAGACATACTGAGGTCCTGTTACATTTTCTTTGATGTGCTTTAAGCTGCATACCGTGCATTCTCTGCTTTCAAACTAACAGGCATTACCAGTATCATTCAGTCTGCTGGCTTCTTTGTGTGGACAAACAGAAAGACAAAATGATGCTTAAAACTGATGAGATATATCAGAAACACATGCACGCAATTAAATGTAATACTAATTTTGAAAGGTCGTTTTACTAAGATTACCTTCAGCAATATTTTTGGCATCATAAACAATCCTTAACTCCAAGCTTCATCTCTGAACATTAACTCTTTAGTGCCTCATTCCTTTATTTTTAGCCCTGTATTCTTGCTTTGCAACTGAAACAATTTGAATTTTAAAGGGTCGGGGGGAGGGTGTGTCACACACTAGTGCAAGAAATAACACCTTAAATTATTTTTCTATAAGATTCTGATGCGAGAAAAAAGTCAAATCTTCCAATTTTATCAAATATTTTGCTTTTTAAACTGCAATTTAGGTACCAAATAATTTGTTTCAAAACACCTAGCATCTTAAGACATGTACACAAAGGTGTGTAGATATGTAAATACTAATAAGAATGTAGTCATTTTCATCTGAATATCTCGTTAGAGATTATTCCTGTTATCAATACTTATGATGGCCATGATAATATTTAGGATAGTATTTCTGACAAAAAGATGCCAGAGAACTATTCAGTTTAAAGTTTCTCAGCATAAGACTCTATTCTACATCAGGTCAGTGCCATTTATGTAACTAATTTCTTGCTGCAATCCTATCACTTCACTGAATATTTACCAATTGCTTGTGGGGAAAAATAATGAATTCCTTTTTTCAGAGCAATAAATATTGATAATTAAACTAATGAAGTATTATTATTTTTTCCAGTCTGGACATAGAATTGACCCAGGTGCTCATTATTAAAACTTTTTAATATATTTTTGCAGAATGAGAAAATGAACATCAGTGAACCAATATAATTAGCATGCCTTCTAAATAGATGATATAGTTATATACTTGTTAGTATTAGGAGATCCTACAAATTTCATTTATCAAGATACAGCCCAGCAGGCATTTTCTAGTGAAAAGGGCGCCTGTGAATCCCCAGTATACCACTCAGATCACCCCCTGAGGGGAAACGCAACTTGCATTCAAATCAAACGTTTTCCTATCAAATGCTCCACTAATGGCTTTCCTATGAGACCCAAGCCTCTCAGTCACCTACTACCTATTTAGACATGTCAAAACAGAATTCGTTGTTTATTTGTATTTCATTGAAGTGAGTCTGTTTTCTCATATTGAATTTGTATCCAAACCCCAGGTTGTCAATACTACTTAGTTAGATCTGCTGTTTGTTGTGTTTTTCTCTGCATGCGATCCAGGGGAAAAATTAGTGTCACTCATGCCAGTTTCAACCCTCCTATAAATCCTTAAGCAGTGTATTAAATAATTTTATAAAGTAACTAGCATATATATTGAGGGATCTTGGAAATAGTTCTCACATTGAAAGCTGTTTTATCAAATGCAGTGATGACTTTGCTATGCTAAGGATTGCCCAGAAAAAACCTAGAAAAATAAGAAGTGTAAGGAAAAAAAGAAAGGGAGGGTGTGGGGGGAAGCCATTGTTTTCAGTATTTCTCTAAATTACAGTAAGTTTAATTGCCTCACTTCAATATACCTCAACTAGTCAGTAGACACACATGACTGCAGTGATTTTTGTGAAAATTATTTAAATTAATTCTGTTAGCAGCCTCTAAGTTAGTTTACTTGTGCTTAAGCCTAAATCTGTGCATTAAACATTCCATAAAAACAAGAACTAAGTGTTATGTTTGATATGCACTTCAAAAGCCTAAAAGGCCAAAGAAAGCCCTTCCTTAATTATTGAAGAAGTGTCTGTAAAGGAAACATGAGCAAATAGCATTCATGCTTTCATCCCCAGTAACCTTTTATTGTCCTTTTCTTCAGATGGCCAAGTCAGTATATTTAATAAAGGGAGCAGCAACCATCAAAGAAGGCAGGGGTCTAATAAATGGTCCTGATTAAAGGCCCTGACAGGGTATGAACTTTGCATAAATTTTCCTATGGTGTCAGGCTAGGATCCTGATTGAAAACCCATTAACATAATCACACATTTAGAGGAAATGCTATAATGTATCAAAAACATTTCCCTTAGTGTAATAATTTTAAGGACATTAAAATGCAAATGATAATAAGGAGCTGTGTTTTAGTGATGTTCTGAAAGCCTGATTATTCAAATATTTAGTATGAAATATGGAAGCTCCGTTAACTAATGCATCTACATGATTTCAAAGATTTAATCTATATTTGTACTTGAAAGACTTTTATTCCACTACTGAATATTTCCTGTTAATTTAGACTTGCAAAATCCAGCAAGAAATTTAGTTTAAATGATAGTGCTAAGTGCTAAGACCTTTTAGCCTGTTTATAAAAAAAAAAAAAAGTCTGTGTTAAAACCAGGAAACCAGGACACAAGCCATGCTCTTTCATTAAGTACTGAATTGTAAAAGTCCACATTTTGGCATTGTTCGGCTTATAAAAATAGTTTGCAGATTTTGAATCATACTTTTCTCTGTTTCTATTAAAATATATGCTTAAAACAGATGGGCCATTCAATCTCAGCAATGATATTCTTCAATGCTAATTTTTAACAATAAAAGAAACACTATCCTCCCACACACAAATAGCCATAATTATGTAAAGAATGACTGCTTCAGACTGATGACTTTCAATATGCTTGAGTCTAGCACACTGGTATAAGAGGCCAGAAAGGTCAACAGTAATTCATAACTGCTATAAAATTGTGTAGCATCCTAGGGCTTCTGGAGGATGCTGACATTATCATGCTTCTTCTGCTGGTTTGTATATGTAAATTTGTGATAGGAAGTGCACTGCTTTGCCATATCGCATGCAGAGCATCAATCAGGCAGTAGAATACATCAGAGTATTTTCATTATGCCTAGTTATTTACTGCATCAGAAGAAATTACCCTGGCAAGCCAAGCGGCCTTCTCTGGATAGCATGATATGACCAACCAGGTTTCAGCTCAGAAGTCTTGTAAACATTACAGGATTAATCTCACAATCACAATCATCAATCTTTCCTAGTCCTGCCTGGGTGCAACTGCGGAGATTGGTAACCAGGCAATGTAGATTTAAATTTAACCCTGAACATGAAGAGCTATATGTCAGATCTGTGCACCATATTACAAACACCTATATTTTTACTCAAGCTTTAGTACAAAATGATGAAAACATAAAATTTTTGCACTTCATATTCATGTCTAATTTTTCATTCTCATTGATGCATTACAGGAAAATAAGAAGTATTCTGAAAAAGATATATTTCATAATATCAGAATCTAGTGTTGTTAAAACGATGCACTGTGACGCCTAGCTCTAATGTATGTATTAGAGACAACTGACACTGCAGTAAAATGTGGAGTGGTAATACAGGTTCAGGACCAGACTTGGGCTCCCTGGCACTGAGCCATTGGAGGTTAGGGCACTGTAGGGGTAATGTACTTAGCCTCCAACAAATGGAGCATTAAATACATCACGCTGACTCATAGGTAGCACTGGCACCAGTTTCTGAAATGACTGCTTGCTTGCCCTCTTGCCAAAGGAGGGAGAGATTCTGGCAAATCTAGGTGTAAAAATGAGAAGCTGGGAAATGAGAGCAACCTATATGAATGTTTCATCATAGTGAGTTTAACTACGTGCAGTATATAACCTAGCCTACAGAGATAATGCAGAAGATAACACGTATTCTTTTTCTTTTTCTTTTTTTTTCTTTGAAAGTCACATGAAAATAGCAGTGATAGTGATCATTTTTCAGTAGTCAAGAAACAATAAATATATAATGAGAAGATCATGTAAAGAGACTGTGTGGCAGTTTAATTTGAACTCTGATCTTTATTTTTATTCTTCAAAATACTTTTTTGCTGCATGCTTCCTAAACATTTTTCTCCTTTTCTATCTCTCTGTCTCTGATTTTCTCTCTCTCACTCTGTCTCTGTCTCTTTGTCTTTCTCTTTCACCCTCCTTCTCACATATATAGTCGTTCTGTTTTATAGAATGCCTATAAAAATTGTTAATAAGCTTGGGCTTACTTTTATGATTTACAGAAATATTAATTTCCATGGGTTTCTGCCTTTCTCTTTATTTAATCAGAACTGCAGGCACTTTACTGCTGTATATGAATGCATTCCCTCTGTAATAGGTTCCTGTTTAGCAAGAGAGCTAGCCTCTGCCTACTAAATAATTCCTGTATAATATGCAGCGATCATACTCATTTGGTCTTCAATGATGAAAACTCTGCAACACAGTGCTTAGCTGATGCACAGATGTGAAACCACTGATTTCAGAGATGCTTCCTGATTTATGCCAGCTGAATGTCTCATTTAAAGCATGCTTTCCTCTACAGATGTGGGGACTGAACAGTTAAATGCGGAGAAGGTGGGTGTATTGCAGTGCTTACTCCCATTATTTCTGTTCACAACCCTCCTCCCCCAAATTGATTTTTTATCTCTTTGACCATTTTTAAATAACTAATAGCCTGATATACTTTTGTGACTATATCTAGTCACATGCTGTTCCCTTCACAGGCCCAGTTAAACCCACAATACATAAGTCTTCCAGTGCAGATAAGAAAAATGTGTACCACCTCACAGAGATGAGCTTGGTGCACATGGAGCTGTGAAGGGTATGAGACTCACCTGTTTGCAGACAGGAATCACAAACTCTTTAGGAGGCAAAAGCACATTATTACAATGAGCTGGCAATATGATTCCCAGTTCTTTGTGGCTTGTTACCATAGTAAGATTAGGCATTTCTTTGACCACAGGCTTGTGGAAATTTCTTGGGTAAGAAGGAAAAGATGAGAATAGTATAAAAAAAAAAATACCCTGGCCTAGCCCCTTAGTGCAGGATATGCTTCTGCCTCTCATGCCTAGAACATCTGCAGTCTCTGGGCAGCCAGAGTACAAACCTTTGGGCACAGCTGTGTCATGACAAATCAAACCTGCTCTCCTTCTGCTGGAGCATGCTTAGGTTGGCAGTACCAGAGGCGGTGAGTACACATGGCAGCCCAAGACTCCTGACTCTGAGCAGTGATGGAGATTACATACTTAAACCACGGCCTGCACATAATGAAATGGGGGTACCTTCTTCACTCTCCCTCAAAAGACATTCTAATGTCATTCTCTCTTCCCATCGTTCAAAAATCCCATTAAAAGGAGATATTAACCTTCTTGTTCAGTGCTAGAAGACAGTGATTATTATTTTTTCTGCTTTTAATATTAACTGATGACACAGAATGAGAAGCTGACTTATTGTAAACTATCAAAGAACAAAAAGCAGGCTGAACATTCCACCCTTTGCTAAGTTTGAATCCACAGCATGACAGAAGGCAGGTCACTAGACTCTAAACTTGAAGGAATTTTGCCCTAGAGAGTGTTACAAAACACATCAGCTTATTAATTTAGAGACCTATTAGTGACAGGCCACAAACCCACTCATAAATTTATAAAGAGTAAAGGACTGAACAGAACTGCTCAGTTCTAGAAATTGCTCATCTGTTTGGTGAATCATGAGATATAATTTTTGCACTTCTTGTACTAGATACATCTAGGAAAGTCTGAGTTGGCAATGTTTTATGGGCCAGACAGACTTTTCTAAGCCACTGAATGACATTGTGGTGTGTGTTATCTTATGAGGACCTACAGCTCTAGAAGAGGCAAAGGAAACATTTCCTCTAGAGTCTCTCTAACATGCCTGAGCATTTCTAGCAGCTGCTACCCCCACAAAAAAATACCAGTAAATGATGCTTAGTGTTAAGAGTTGAGAGCATTAGTGCATTGATGAGAACATCACCCAACATCTGGAGGACTCAGACAGCGAGCAAAATATATTTCCATGACGTGTCTCAGTCTTCTCATTTCCATTGATAGAGGCAGAACCACTGGCACACTCTGTGAATGTCATCAGCTGTGGCTGCAGGAGTTTCTGTTCCACCTGCAAGGAACAGCTGTGTAAGAGGAACCTTTCCAAAGCTAAATGGTTTGGCTACTGATGACACTACCTACATGAAGTCCCATTAAAAAGGATATATGAGATCACTTCAACCACTCACAGTTTTTCAAGGCTTTAATTCTGTTAGTCTATACAAGAAGTTAGTATGCAGTAAGCACAGGAGTGAATTAATAGAGCACTAACTACAGCTCCTCACAGGACTGGGCTCTTTCTTTATATGCTCTTCAGATAACAAGTTCTTTAAGGAAAGTACTCTGTCTTCATTCCTGTCTAAAGAGGTACTTTTTTGTATGGATATTCCTATTATGCATTGTTTGGTGCTACACACTTCACTTTCTACTAAAGGCTCTCTGCCTGTGCAGTGTAGCAGACTATCATAAATTCACATTAAAGCTTACTGGTATCTACCTCCTCCATCTAGACAACCCCAACCAAATGCTGCCAGAGCCTAAAGCAGGACCTGAAACACATTCCTTTAACCAGAAGCCTGAGGCTATCTCTCCAGCTATTGCCCTGGCTAATCTCAAACTCAGTGAAGTTGGCATGATGTTGTGGCAGCAGTGATTCTTAAACAGCAATGAAAAACAAGAAAAATCGTCCAAACAGGGGCATCAGTCTTCATGGTTTACACCTAATTAATGAAATCTAGGACTCACTACTTACTCTTTCAACAACACCGTCCTATACTCTTTTAAAAGCCTGCCCAAAATTATTCCTAGCTTTGGTCCTCTGAACTCTTCTTAATAGATTTTTTTTTCTTATCTCTTGCATCAAACAGGATCTAGCACCAACCTTCTTTCACCACTTCAGAGTAAATTAAGATGCTCTAGGAATCCAACCTAGGCTGTTTTATTGTACCTATCACTGTAGTATGTACAGGCTCTCCCAAGACCAGATTCTTTGTTTATATGCTGCTAAGAATATAAGGTCTTAGAGGAAAATACTCTGGTTTCTCCCCTGCCTTAATAGCTGTTTGCCTTACACAAATAAACCTTAATAGTATTTGGATGAATTTTAAAAAAGTGTTTATCCACTTTACCTGTTCTCAGCTTTACAATATTGGAGTCACTTAATGTGACAGTATTAGCTGCACTTTGGGATTGTCCATCTGCAGAGAAAAAAAAATTAGAACCTTCACCATTTGGGGCAGAAGCTAGAAGTGTATATACATTCTTTTTCACATAAATCTGTCAGCAGTCTTGAAGCTAGTGCCAGAAAGTAGATGGAGCACTCCACCCCACTAACAACCAGGTTCATGGTAATGACAGACTAGCAAATATTTTATGATTCCACTGGAGCCTTATCCCTGAATCTCTGTGTTTGTGAAACTCAGATGTAGAGTAGCATGGAGAAAGCCACATCTCTTGATGATAGAGAAAGTGCCTGTTAATTTGTGTAAAGATTCCACCACAGAATATCTTTAATGGTGGCTTCAGACTAGAGACCACTGCTTATGCATGTGTCCATGCTTAGTAGCTCTGACAGAGCTGGGAGGAGCTAGAATAAAAACTAGGCAGACCATCAGGAAACCAGCCAGTGGACAGGCCTACCATACTGTTATAATGCAATAGAAGTAATAGGTTTTGTGCCCTCAGTTTCAAAGTTCTTTACTTTGAACACAAACAATTTAGAGCAGTAAAAGCTCCAATTCAGAGAACACTGATCCTGACAAAATATTTACAGTTTAGGAACTTGTTGGATACTCTGTCTTTTTCTAACACTATAATTTTACTTCTATGTGCTTGGGAAATATAGTAACTTGAAAAATTTAAAATACATTGAAACAATTTTGACTCGAAATAATTATTATGCTGGAATTTGGACCTAGGAATGAGGATTTATTTTGATTGGCATTTTCCTCTAAACATTACTGAAAAGACCAAAATAAGCTCTTATTGCAGCAGCAGATACACACCATACACTTTCAGAAGTAGCTACAATGTGAGTCCTGTGACAAGACAGTTCCTAAATTTACTCAAAATATATGTCACTTAATGCTACAACAAAGTACATGTAAAAATACTAAAGTAAGGTTCTAACTCCTGTTAGCTTACATTCTACTCTCCTTTCCTTATTCTTCTTTCCCTTCGTTCCTTGTTTTAAAGAAAGTCTTCGGTAAGTCAGTTTTCAGTGGCTGAAAGAGTTGAGTATATTCATGTATTAATACAAAAATACTTTTCTACGTTCCTTGCAACTGTAGAAGTTTTATCTCCATGCCAACTCATCTCTCTCTTTCCTTTTGTTCCTTTTCAGATAATCATATGAGTACCCTCAGATAATAAGCTTCTTGGGCAAAATGTTTTACATGTCACTAATTCAATCAACACATATAATATGTCTGTAACTCTCACAATCAAAAGTAAATTATGGATCTCTACAAAAAAACTTCTGCCCCTATCTGTACTTGATGTGGCAGGTTTTGGAGGCATATATGTTTTCCTCATTTTTTTCTTCTCACTTTACTCCTTCCTTTTCTCTCACTTCTTGTCATTCCTCCTAAAGCCTCACTATTACAGGAAGATTTGCTTGTGAGATGATTGGATTCACACTACATCTTAAATTCTGTTAAATTTTCTTTACAGGTCCTGAAAGGAAACACTTCTGAGCCTTTGAACATAGGTTGCATACACTTCAGCATTTTCAATAAGAAAAGTTGCATGGTAGATCTTGGCTAAAAGCCAGTATCTAAAATATCCTTAAATATAAGGACCAGGAAGTTGATTTGTATCTGGATAATGAATGCAGAAATCCATTAGAGTGTGCAGATTTCCATTATGATCTCTTGGCAGGTTTTCCTGCTTAAGAGGTGGGCTGCTGAGTGTTGCACTAGATGAAACTTCTGTGGAGCCCTTAGCCCTAAGTTAGGAACATGGAGATGATAAAAGCATGAATCACAGTTTCCAGATCTTCCTTTGACAGCAATAGGCACAGCCTCTTGGGGAAGTGGGAGCGTAACCATTTCTTACCACAATTATCTCTGTAGTCAGGACTATCAATGAATCTAATGCAGCCTTGAGATTGTTCTACATTATCAGCCAGTGAGGGCATATCCTCTGTGGAAGGTACAGTCAACATTACTGATTGCTCCTTTCTGTGTTTTGCATTAACTTACTTTTCCCTTTAGGAGGTTGTTTTAAAAGTTTTAAGTGTCTTGTTCAGCTATGAGTTGAGTGGCCTTTTAGCTCCTCAGATTCTTGCATCAATTTAAACTTTTCTTATAATTGTATGCTCCCTCTTTTGGGAGATAACACTGGTTTTAGGGGCTAAGATGGAGTTGGTGGAGCTGGGGAAATTTCAGCAAAATTGTGGTATTGCAATTATCACCAGGGATCTCTGAAAAGAAGAAGAAAGATTAATCCATGCAGGGCTCCATATAGGTAACCTATAGATTGACAACCATCTCACAGTTGGCTGAGGTCTACTTGGAAATGCTTCTACACCACCTTTGGTATTTCATCACCCAGTCACTGGACGCCACCCATCACCAACACCCAAAAAATCTGCATTTTCTGCTCCTGTATGTAGCCTGATGATGATGTCTCCAATATATTGGTATAAGCCATATCTTTGCACCACAATGTTCTCATTGACCAGTCAAGAAAAGAATTTTAGAGAGTATTTGACAGCAGGTGAGATCATTTTGGTCAAGTGTTTAGTGTCCTGAATGATCTATTGCACATTATGATGGTTGGGAGATTACTTTCTGTGAACCAGCATTTATGTTTCCGGTCATTAAAGTAGCCAGTTGCACTTTGCTAGCTTTTACTAGCTATTAGGGTCAAGAATTTGCTTAATAAATCATAATAACATATGTGAAGACATATTTTAAAGCTCTGAAAGTATATAGCACATTATTGGCCATGCCTATGGAGACTCCACCTTTTTTGAGTATTTGAATTGTGCTACTGCGTCGTTAAAAATAAAGTCCTGTATACTCTATATATTAAGAAAGAGACTTGAGTAGATTTTTTTTTCATTTTTGTAGACTGAGGGCATGTAAGATACATTTCTCAGCTCTCTGAGGTTACACAAAAAACAGATATTTGTTTTTGTAATTGGGACCCATGCATGTACATAGTCATATAACAAGAGAAAGAAGAAGCAATTTATGCTTAGCTTTTCCAGCCTCATGAAGGAAGGAAGCCTTGAATTGGTTTTATTCCCTTTGGTCCAGTGTATTTAGAAATGAAAGACTGTGCTGGCCACAAGACAGTAAAGAAAATTCTGTGATCATATGGTGTTACGCTGTGGTTTCTTCAGTATGAGAAAAATTTTCATGAAAGACACTGCATGGCTGATTTGTCCATCTAAAATGGCATCAACATTTGGAACAGAGTCAAAAATCTCATCCTATAGAATATATATGTAGCCGTACATAATTATTATGTGTGTAAACACAGAGTGTGTGTGTGTGTGTGTGTGTGTGTGTGTGTGTGTGTGTGTGCACATGTTTGCATGTAATGTTTGAGCACAGACCTTATGCCTCCCTTCTAGCTACAGCAACCATAATCAGCATGAAAAGATTAAGGCATGTGCTTCCCTTCATCACTCCCCGTACATTTACTTAAGTTTTTACCTGCATTTATGCATTTATTTATGTGCAAACTGCAAAAGTGAAGAATTTTCATTAGTTATCAGTAAAATGCTGTTCATCTTTCTCTTTGAAAAGGAAGACTACAAAGATCAACAGGAGTAGGTGAACTTCATATTCTCTGTAGTTCTTAGCACTGCTGTCTGCCTTAAAAATCTTCATGAATTTTTAGGTAAAAATACAATAGGAAGATCTTCAAAAGGTGGCATTTTTATGAAACACATTTTGAGGAAGGGAACCTAAATTAATGGCTCAGGCTCTTCTCTGCCTCTGCTCTTAAATAATTAACATTTATTTGATTGAAGCAATATCTGATGTTATTTGATTGCTTCCCTTTAACAAGGTCTGCAGGAAATACATTCATACAATACATATATTTGTACCTATATGCTCTCGTCTTTGGCATGGTCCTGCTTTTCATATTTTTCTTAACTCCTTTATTTCAAAGATCAAAGGTTCATAATTTCTGAGATAATATGCTGTAAACGTATGTGGTAGTTTTAGTCTCTGTTAGTTGGACTTCTTCCTTTTAAATCCATATATATTGATTTAATTGCTTGAGCTCTGGTTTTGTTCTTCTGTTATATTTGTTGTCACCTCAAAATTCCTTACCTACCAGGACTACTGTGGAGAGACTGGAGTTTAGGTGCGCTGTTGATGCTTCATGCAGATATGAAAAGAATAAAAAATTAGTCAGAGGAACTATTTCAGCCTGCAGATTTAAATATTAGTCTCAGAAAAGTCTGGTTTAGGATGGTGGGTGAGTTGGATTCTTTTCTCCTTTTCTTCCTTTTTTATTCTATATTTTATTTTAATCAATATTTTACTGTATTTCATCCCCCTNTGCACTTCACACAGTGAGACCTTGATCCTGGCCAGGACCTCTGAGTGCTACCATTATACAAATAATAATAAAATGAAGCAGAACAAAACAGGAGCCCTATGGGCTAGTTTTTAATGCTCCTATCTCTTCTTCATCAAAATTAAACCAATTGAAAGATAATACACTGAGCAAGAGATTTTTTCTATTTTATTTTCAGTGGTTGTACATTTTCATAACATGCACATCATGAAATGAGTGGATGACTCATTTTCAAAAAGAAATGATAACACTGGATTCACATGGTTTTACTAGGCAGGCTGCTAAGTATACATTGTTTGGTGGCATCCTATTCTGCTGGACTAATAGAAATTTTTAAAGGGATTTCATGTTATGATACAACACTTGCTTTTTAATTGTTATTATTGTATTATTTTAACAATTTTAGTCTGTTAAACAAATCCACAAAAAAAAAATGCTTAATACCACAGAAACAGATTGAGCTAAGTTTATGAAATTTACGGATTACCTAAAATGCTAGGAGTTAATTACAGTCTGCTTTCCCTGGCATGTCAGCTTGATTAAATTTGGAGTTCCAAGATGAATTGGCCCAAATTCATTAGTGTTCCCCGGGTGCATATGTTGGTCAAGGTCAAGCGAAGCACATTGACTGTAGTGTTAGTCAGGAGGGGGAAGGGTTTCTAAAGAAGGTGGACTCTTAAAAGGTCTGGGGTTGCAGCAAGAAACTTTGATACTTTTTAACTTAATAAATCTTGACAGCCTAATCATGGCTAAGCCTTTGCAGTGTTATTGGTACAGATGGCAAAGCTAGACATATTTAAAGAGATCTCAGCAGCTAGTGGCAGGAGAGCATTGAATCCAAATGCACTGTTGGGCTCTCAGAGAAAGTGCAAGAGGAGAGGATAAAAAGCTACACAGCATTTCCATCTCTTGACATCTCCAACAGCCTCAGATACAAAATATGATAAGGCTCCTGCTGAGCTAATAAGCCCAACAAATGTCTGTGTCCATGAAGTAGATGAAGTGGGATCAAGTAGTTGGGGGCTGCTGTATGAAAATAAGCCAGCACCCAGGGTATAATGGCACTGTAGAAAGCTGCAAGGTCAGGCTGATGACAGAAACACTGGATAAGTAGAGACCCCATCAGTAAAACAGGTTTGCTTGCTGGATCTGAGCCACATAACTATTAAAAAAAAAAAAAAATACCAACCCCCATATTTCAGAAAACTTGTCTTGTTTAGTAAATAGAAACATAGTAGTTTGTTGTATGAAAAACTGCAATTGTTTCCTACTTATTGCCATACAGCTTGTAGATTAATAGTTTATCTGCAAAATATGGCATCAAAACAGACCTGAAAAGAACATCTGACTGCAAATTAAAGGAGATTTTTAAAGACAAAAGTAATATCAAATGAACAACAGATTTTTTTCAATATTACCCTGTTTTTCTCTTATATTTCAGGAACCTCAAATATACCGCTATTCATCTCACTCTTAAATAAAACTCTGTGAGTTCCAGCAAAATAATTTAAGATTAAATCATGCTGGATATACAAGAGTGATAAATACAACTCCTTTCATTTGTAAAAACAAAACAAAAAAAAAAAATGAAATAGTTATCTTGCTGAAATAGCATTAAAATAATAATTAGGCAGTGCTCTGGAACAGGTCAAGCTATTGCATTAATTCTTGAAGCATCATATTCCCTTAGTGCTACTTGTAAAGCTGTGTTTGAAAGGTACAGAACCTTCTAAGTACCATGTGCTTTTTTCTTATATTTTGGAGATAGCATTAAAAAATCTGACAGCATGTCACAAAGGTCATACCTATAATTCCCTTTAACAATGTCATGTCTTAAATTTATACAAACATAATTATTTCTAAATTCTAGTGTGCTGTACATGTGCTACTGAAGCCAAAACAAGGCAGATCCGGTCCTATGAGTAACAACAGCATTAGGAAAATAAATCAGAAGTGATAGATGATGAATATTTATGATTGTTTCTCTCCTACCATTTTAATCATTTACAGGTATTTTCAGTTTTCATCCAGTAGAAGTACAACTGAACGCCGTGCCTCCCCCGGAGCCTTAAAGGGGATGCAGTAATACCGCGGCTCGAGTGTGGCAGCGCGGGCGGGCCCTGGGCCGCGGAGCTCGGCAGGGGCTCGGGCCCCGCGGTGCCCCCGGCAGCCGCCGCGTCTGCTGGAGCCCCGTGCCGGCCGCGGGCAAGGGCAGCGGCTGCTCCAGCCTTTGAGGCTGCAGCGTGTTGCTCCTGCCCGCAGCCGGGGCCGCGGCGCTGGGCCGAGGGGACGGCGAGGTGAGCCGGTCCCCTCCCGGGCCTGCTCCGCTGAGGGCGGCTCTGCGGACGGGCTCGCACGGCCTGAGCAAGGGCTGCTGTTCCCTTTGATCCTTCTGCCGCCGTGCAAATGCAGGGCTACGTCCCTCTGCTCCGAGGGGTTTTCTCTGGATTAGGTTTGTAGGTGGCTGCCACTCACTTTAACAGCTCGTGTCTCACTCCCCTCCCTTCCCTTCCATCTTGAATGCACATGACAGTATTTTTTAAGCCCTGCCAAGCATCCCAGTCTATATATTCCCATTTATCACACAAACATCTCTGCACCTTTTTACTGTACAACTCCTTCCAATCAGCAAAAAGCCCAGAAGCAATAATATATTTAAAGTACCCTGCCAGAGCATTTTCATTGCCTGATGGCTGAGGAGAAGAGAAAGCCTGAGAGCTGGGGAACAGAGGAGTCGAAAGAGACTGATGAATCTCCTCTGTATTGCACCCAGAACACGACGCACAAACAGGGCACTAGAGATGAAGTAACATGTAAAACATAATGTCTGGCATCAGAAGACAGACTTAAAACTCCACCCCAGGTATTCACCCTAAAAGCTTTATAAACATCTGGTTCTGCCTTATATGGGTCAGAAGACACACTGTGACTTCATGTCCTTCTCACTCATCTCTCAGTGCACTTAAAACTGTAAGAATCAGCCAAAAGTGAATGGGATGTAAAACTGCTTGTAAACAAATGGCACTACTAAGCACTGCATTAAATGTTGGGCTTTCAGATTGAGAGCCACTTAGAACTTAAAAATACCAGTTATCAAACACCAATTACTGAATTACTGAGCACTACCAGTTAATTTTGAGAGAAAAGCAGATCATTTCGCCTTTTGAGCCAAACCAGACAATGGAATGCAGTAGATAGCACCATTAAAACTAATGTGAGATGCAGGATTGCTGTTTAGCTGCTTTGTGGGTTATGTGATCCATCACAAAACTGTTCAGTTCACAGGTGAGCTGTGGAGAAGGGAAGGCCAGGTTCTAGCTTAGCAACAAATTCTGAAAAGGGCAGAGAACAAAAACAGAAAGACAAGGGCTAGTTTGTGAGACAATTCCTTTGCTTGGTTGAAAATGTTGTTGCTAGTGCAGCCTAGTTACTTAAACCTGCCTGGATTTTTGCTACGACCAGTGGCTGTTCCTGTAAGTTGTAATGGATCTATATATCACATTGAAAAGCCATGGCAGCTTTTTCAGTCATGCTCACCATACTTCCTTTTCCTGAAACAAGTATTCATGAAGATTTTCACCCACTCCTTGCAGCTATTGAATCTCAAGATAGATAATTTCAGGTAGATGATCTCATTCCAGTCTCAGTGCATCTCTCAAAGATTCACAGGGCTGAACTATATCAACTCAGACAGCAGCACACAGGTTTATCACAACTCAGAACTGATCCACTTCATCTCAGTGATACATTAGCTTTTTTTCAATAAAGGAGCGATGATCATGAGGATCTGAAGGGGGAATGTGTTAAATAGTTCTTAATTCATAACTTTTATACAAACTGTTTTTAATGAGGGAAAGAAAGCCCCCTTCATTCCTGTATTTTATTAGTATTTGGGAAAAAAAGTGAGGTAGTTGGCTTCAATATAGACCCAGTAGCTGTGGTTTCTCACCTGCGTCACAGTAGAGATTTTAACTGGAAAAACGCCTGAGAAAGAATAATTTTAGGAATGATATGTGGCCTGCTGTGACAGGGGATGTCAATGGTTATTCTACCCATGTAGCATGTACTTGTGGGAGATAAGGGGAACTGTATTTTTTAAAATGACCTGGAGATACCTAGAATTTGAAAAGGAAGAGGCATATTCAGCAGCTGACGCCGGCACCGAAGGAACAGTAAGATTTCAGGAAAAAAATCAGGACAAATATGCCCTCATTTTACAGAATTCTTCATAAAACTTGTTAAAGCATAGATACAAGTGTCCTTTAATAAGATTGTACCTTTACATAATTAGTATTATTTGGTATACTTTTGTGTAAATAATTTGGCATTCACCTTCTGTCATCTTTTAAGCTGCAGTTACACAAATTGTAAAACAAAGTTACTCCTTTACTTTTTGAGAATATTTCTAAATTATTTTAACATGATTCTGAAGAGACTCCTAGAGTATTACTCAGTGTAGTACTTTAGTTTGCCTAATCCTTTCATACTGAAGAGATTTAGGAAGACGAAAACAATCTCCATCTCTTTTGCTAAAAAATCAAGAGTCAGCAGATCTTAAATCCCAGGGTGGGCAGCATCCTCAGTGCAACAGTGGCCAAAGGCAGTCTCTGTTTATGTTTGCATCACCCAGCCAGACAAATAAACCATACGTGGGAAGAAGGAGCGTATACAGGTGTCTAGAAAGTGAAAAAGTCGGTTGAGGATTCCCAGGGTGCTAGTCAGTCCCATTGAAAATACTCCAGGAAGATAAAACCCCTTTTTGTCTCAAATTCATGCACTAAATATACATTATCTGCTTCAGTTTAGGGCTGAGAAGGGTCATGTCTGCATGTGAGCAATTCACTTCCCTGCAGTGTGACACCTGTGAGTGGCATCACTGCCCAACAAGTGCAACAAAGAAGTGCAAACAACTGTCCCAAGTACTGGCAAATACATTAGAAGAATAAAAATGCAGCATTTTTCCTCAATGCCAGTAAAATACAAAGTTTCCACTTAGAACAAAAATCTTTAAGTCAAATTTTCTAATTTAAAAAAAATATGTCTGGTTCCAGAGAAAATCTGATTTTAAAAAATCAGGAATGCACTAAAAGCATAACTAAAAGGGTCGGAAAAACAACTAATATACCTTCCATTTAAGATTATTAATTTGAATAACTAGAAAGGAATGAGTGTAAATGAAAACACAGGATTTTACTATCATCTCACATACTTTATCAAGTTATTATTTTAAAAGTACATAGATTTTTTTAAATGATAGATTGAAAAAATGCAGACTAGAGTATATTAAAAATATTTTTAACAGTGGTTACCACTAAACATATAAATTATTAATTTCATCCATATAATTCATAAACACACACACACACGCATATATATAACTACCAATTTATATGTATCTCTCAAAAATATAAATTGCAGGGAGTATTTTGACTGGATCTTTAATTTTTTTTCTGTTGCATCACAGTAAATATTTCCAGTCTCTCCCTTTATTTTTTTTCTCATGGCAAGAAGTCTGTCTCTCGCTGAACAAAGGAAATGATAGATCTGAGGCTCTATGATTGCTGAGAAGGCAGACACAGTAATGACACTCAGAAAATTCTCTTCAGTTCAGAAATCATATCTAGTACATTAGAAGCATTCAGGTTTCCAGAGCACTATGTGCAAATTTTTTTTTTCCTAGGATCTTGGTTTGTTGTTAAAGTAAATTAAGTAAAATACATGAAATGAGGACATCTAAAATGTATGCTGTACAGGATAATTGAGTTTCTATCTTTTTTCTTTAATTATTTTAAATTGTTTGTTTTGAGGTAGAGTATCAGAGGAGAATTGTCTTTGTTACTAATGCAGTATGTAGGAGGCAATGTATACTAGCACCTGAATGCCTAAGAAATACAGGATTTGAAGGTTAATTGACTCACTGACACCAGAGATTGGATTTGTCCCAAACTTTTCATAAATACAGAGACTTTTGTACAGATACATGTGTGAGTCTATATGTCTGTGACCTGATTCTGACTTTCCTCCACCTGCAGCTCACAGGAAAGCCACTCTGAATGAGTTGTGACAAAAATATGGCAGGGGAGGGAGCTGGCAGTAAAAAACAGAAATTCTTGAAAAGTGAGGTGCATTCTTTTTTTTCTTGTTTAAGCTGTGCATCAATATTTCTAAAGCCTGACAAAATTTGAAATGGAGATGAAAAATGTAACTTAAATAATTTCTCTTTATATTGCCAAGAAATAAAGAGACTGTGTTTTTGTATCCCAAAATCCACTTATTTGTCCACTGAAATTCAAGATTTGCCAAAGACATGAAAAACATTTCAATGAATCCTTGCTAGAAAAAGGGAATTGAAGTTTACAACACTGAGACTGTGATCATTGTGATCACTGAATACTAATCAGCCTACAGCAGGTAGCAGGAGCCACATGTCCCAGGATCTTACTTCCCCAAAGTCACTGTTCCAGTCAATATACATTTTTCTGTTCAGTCACCTCTCTTTCTTAAATAGCTTTGTTGGTTGTGTTCATCTGCAGTGGGTTGAAACAATACTTTGAAAAGAATCTTACTTAACAGTATAACCAGATATACTCTACAAATTCTTAAACAATATCCAGAACATAAATTACTTTATTAATTTATTTTTCTGTGCAATTTGGTTTAAGGTTATGGGTTTTTTATAATATTGACTAATTTGCTAACTTTCAAGTATATTGGGCTTCTATCTAAATCAAAGGCCACACTGACTTCAGTAAAACAATTTTTAATTTTAGAGAAAAATCCTTATCCTTTAGTTGATATTCATTACTTCATAGAGTCACAGAATGGTTTAGGTTGGAATGAAACTTAGAGATCAGCTTGGTACAACTCCCTTGCCATGGACAGGGATTCCTTCCATTAAACCTGGCTGCTCAGAGCCCAATCCAGCCTGGCTTTGAACACTTCCAGGGACAGACTTCTCAGGGAAATCTGTTCCAGCACCTCACCACCCTTACAGTATAGATTTTTTTTATCTAATTAGTATCAAATTAAATTAAATAGTTCCTCGTTCTGTCACTACACTGCCCTGCCAAAAATCTCTCTCTGGCTCTATTGTAGCCTCCTTTAGGTATTGGAAGGTGCTATAGGGTCTTCCCATAGCCTTCTTTTCAAAGTGAAGAGCCCCAACTCTCTTAGCCTGTCTTCGTCTGAGAAGTGCTCCAGCCCTCTGGTCGTTTTCACAGCCCTCTGGATTCACTCCAAAAATGTGCTGTTGTGGTAAGGAGCCAGAGTTGCCAGCAGCTCTCCAGTGCAGTCTCGTGAGAACAGAGGGGCAGAATCATTTCCCTCAACCTACTGATCACGCTGCTTTTGATGCAGACCAAGGGCCTTTCTGGACTGTGAGCACACACTACTGAACATTATCTGTTCCAATTCATCATATAATTTGGTCCTTTTCTGAAAATAAAAATGCTATAACCATTTTTTCCTGCTCTCAGACTTTTAGTTAGGCAGTATAACACATTTTCTACATATCATGGTTATTCCCAGAAATTTGAAAGTGCTTTTATTTCCAGTTTTCTGTCTATATTAGAGGTTTTTGTAAAGAAAGACATATAGAATAAAGTATCTCATATTTAAATGTCTTTAATTAAATCAAATTATTAAAAATTGGAATTTTTGGAGGCTATTCTTTAGCAGGGCTGATTCAACCTGTGAAAATTTTGTTGATGTATTTTTTTTCAGTAGAAAAAGATCAGCCATACTAAGTGGTGAACTATTTTAATTGCTTTTGGTCTTTTGCATGCCAGGTTATAACTGGTCATCAACAGTTTCTTTAACTATAATCATGAAACACAGCTAAAATCTTGACCATACTCGTTGGTCTAACTGAAGTCTAGCACATCACCACTAGTTAACCAATGGTTGCAATGAGATACTCTCTACTATGACTCACACTTTAATTAATGCTGCAGAGAAACCTTATTCTTTTCTGCATGTCAACATGCTTGCCAGAATTTTCATTTCAATTTTTATTGTTAGTTTAATTTTCATGTTCATTTGAATTGAAGGGAAAACATTTGGTTTTCATAGCAGTGTATGCAAATGTTTTGAATCACTGGGATTTGACCTTCTGTAGTTTACAAGCTGTGTTGGCAAAGCCTGGCTTTTTTTCAGCTGCAACAACTGATATATTGCGTTGTCTGTGGTTACTTGTTCCTGACTCTGAAGCCAATGAGGGTTTTTTTCAGTGCCTTTGTCCAAGCTGTTGTAAAGCTATTTTGAGGGTATAGCAGCTCTCTCATCTGACAAGCTCAACTGCTCCTTGCATTGAAGTTGTTAATGTCTTTAAAAAAGTCTTGCCTTGCTATTTGATGTATTTCTACATTCCTGGTACAGCTTAATACATGTGCTAACAGCTACTCTAAATTAATTTCCAAATATACACCACTTGCTACATATGTAGATTGCCTATTATTAGTTAGCTTTGGATATGTACCTATAGTGGCCTCCTATTTACAGGGACAAGGAAAATTATCTATTGGCAACCTTGTGACTAGGCATTTCACAGCTAGAGCTAAGAGGTCTAGCTGGTATAAAAGCGCTCTTCAGGGTAAAGTTGATGAATTGTAGTAATCCTGACTGGTGTCAGGACAAAGGATTCTCTCTAATTGAGCATGGCTGAAGAATCAGTAAGGGGCAGTATTAGTTAACTGGCCTAAAATGAAACTTTCAATAGGCCATCCCTCCCTCTCACACAGAAAATGAATTGGAGCATTAAAGCCACCCCCCTGCATCATCTCTTATCAAAGACCTCCATCTCTTGCTCATATACAATATAGCCTGCTCCATAGGCTCTGGTGCCAACATCAGTTTCCTCCACCACATTGTGCTATCCAAAATTAAACACTCTTGTAAATGGAAACAACTTTGATAGCAATGAATTCTTTGAGCCACTGGAGAATCATATCAGTAATGCTCATTGGTTGCTGAAGAGCATAAGACTTCTGCATTATTTTTATGAATATCAGCTCTGGCCCTGGAGTTAATTTCATTGAGCTTATCCTGCCTGGGTGGGTAGGATAAGCTCAATGAAGAAGAAGAAGGCAAACAATGCTGAATAAAATAAATTATTAGACAGATTATGAAAAAACCTTTTTGAAACAGTAGAGAACCTGGCAACTCTGTCTGTATTCCCTATACCTGGCTATCAAGAGAAGTCAGACAAACTTAACAATATTTTGTCTTCCCAGCCCAAATCTGAGATCAAAGGGGACAGTAATCTATTAAAGTCTCTAAAAAATGGTGTAAGTATCAACAGCTGAAGAAAATACATGCATTTGGTTCCACAAAAGCCGGCAATAACCTTCACCTATGAATTAAGTGTGTCAGCTGAGTAGAACTTGTCAACAATAAAATAAATATGGTTAAACAGTGAGGGCATATGGCTGTTCCTACTTCATCCACTTACTATGCTTGTTATGCTGTTTTGAGCAAATAAATAATACTTTGTTTTAAAGAGCTGTTTAGGATCACCTAAGGCTAACTAGAAAAGTATCTTGAACACAAAAAAACCCATATTTTAGTTTGTCCTGCATGCAGAAGAATAAAATCTGTGGTTTCCTTCAGGAATATTACATCCACATTTTGAAATAGAAGTCCTGGCACTCTTTGATGTAGTTTGGATGTAAAATAATAAGCATGATTCAAGACCTGAGCAGGTGTATCTCCTAATTACATGGTGTTTGCTTGAAAACCAGCTTCAGAAAATGATTGTTTCAGAGGTGTGACAAACCATTTTATTCTTTTAAGTCTATCTCTTGACAGTCCTTTTCTTTAATATAAATATCAAGAGATGAAACTAAAATTTGAAAGTCCATTCTTAATGGACAGGCATATAAAACCTGATATCCTAAAGAAGGCGTGTTTCTGTATCAGCAAGTAAATTCATGGAAAAACAAGAACTTTGGTGCCTTTGATTTCCTGATATGCTTTCTGCAGCCACAGCATGCTTGCTAACATCTGGTCAACAGAGATCTCTGGGAATATAACATAAAAATTAATTTACATCGTATGAGAAGCAATAGGAGGAAAATATTTTTTTTTTAAGTTTAGCTAAGGGTCTCCTGACCTGATTGCTTGACTTATTATAAAGGACTAATAGGGCTAAGTAGTCATAGTCCTTTTGAATAATTTCTCTGCTAACAAGTACAGACTTAACTGACTGGGCAGAACATAACCCTGCATATGTGTAACACTGAAGTGCAAAATTGTCAATGAACAATGGAAAGGTGGTAGCCATGTAGATGGGCTTAGTGCACCATACCAGTGTGATGCAGGTAAATTTCTTTGTATTCAGTAGAAAGAAACAGTCCTGAAACTGCAAAGCCTGTCCATAAAAACATATTTGAAGTCAGCATCTAAACATATGGTAGAAAGCAAGACTGTTTTCTCGTGCAGAAAGCCACTGGGGCTACTGTGGTGAGGTAGGATTCACAGGGACTGGCATCCTAAAACACAGAGATGTTAATATGAGGGTTTCTAATGTAAAATGGTATAAAAAAAGATTAAGACATATATTTATGTTCATAGGAATACTTGCACCTCTTCTAAATGGCCTATGTGTAAAGACATTGAGCATCTTGCTCCAATTCTCCCTTTTTGTTTACCAGCAAATCTAAAATGCATTATACAGTGGGATAACGATAGCAAAAAAACCAATAACCATTATACTAATCAATCTTGAGAAGTGAAGCCTGTGTTCAAGTCCTTGCCTCCAGTCAAACAGAAGAAAATATAAGCCTGAAGCCCAGATAAGTGACCATGCAGTATGTGGCTTACATGAATAGGCAGTAAACTGATGCGGAATTTATCTTCAATTATAGATGAATGATTACTCCACTTGCCTTGTTATTTTCCTACTAGTATAGCTAGTCCATTTTGGTGTGAATTTTCTTCTGAGTTTGGTTTTGAGGCTTTGTGTGTACGTTGTTTAATTTTAAGCAAAAGATCTACCCTTATTCCACTTTATGCCACAGGTATAGTACTGGAACTTGATGGGAGCATGAAGGAAACATGTTTCACCTTGAAGAGGAAGACACTTGAATGCTATACTTTTTCTTGCAGATGCTAATCAAAGATTATATTAGTCTGGTTTTCTTCTCCATTTGTTGTTTTATCTTCATTTGATGATTTTTCTTTGCTTTTATTTCCAGAAAATTCAAGCAACTTACATGTTCATACAAGCAATGTTTTGAAAATGTCCATTTTTATGTTGCATTCAAAATTGAAATTAAATTTCTGGAACTCATTCTTTATTTAAATGGATGTTTTATTTGGCCCTTACCACTGCTACCCATTATTACTGCCCTGATTATATGACAAAAAGTCATCACAGAATAGAGGAAATCAAGGCTTTGCCTGTCATACCTTTGGTGTTTCTTTGTTCTTTTTTAGGTAAGAAATCTTTCCTAAAATCAGCCTGTGTGGGACAGTTAACCTAAGTTAACTTAGGTGAAGCTAAGGTTATCAGGATCTGCTTGTTAAAGTTATCACAAAATGGCTGAGGCTGAAAGGGCCCTCTGGAGGTCATTGGTCCAATCCTTCTTTTCATGCAGGGGCCACCTGGAGCTGGTTGTCAAGAACCATGTCCATACCACTTTTCAATATCTCCGAGGATGAAGGTTCCACAACCTCCCTGAGAACCTGTGCTGTTTCTCAGTAACCCTAACCATGAAAAAGTGTTTGCTGATGTCCAGAGGAAACCTCCTGTCTGTTCCCATTACCTCTGGTCCTGTCACCAGGCGTCACTGAGAACTGCCCTTTTTGAAATTCCATGCAGGTATTTATATATGCATTTATGGGATCTTCCTGAGCTTTCTCTTCTCCAGACTGAACAGTAACAACTCTCAGCCTTTCCTCGTCAGAGAGATGCTTCAGTCCCTTCATCATCTTTGTGGCCCTATGCAGGACCATTGGGTAGCAGAGTGACTTCACTGCGAGGCCCCTCAATAATCTTTGAATAATCACGACAGTCAGGAGAACTGTCCAAGGACTGCAGGAAAGGAGATGTCACTTCTGAATATAAAGAAGGAACCTAGGGAACTTCAAATCTGTGAACTTCACCTCAGTCCCTGGAAGTAGCTATTTCAGGAAACCATTTACTGGCACATGAAAAGATAAAGCCTGGATCACTAGACTGGGGATCATTTTCACTTTCACAGGGCTAAATGGAGTTTTCTGTTTGCAAGGGAAAGCCTAATTTTAATAAGAGAAGGAAGATTAGAAATATGGTGTGAAACAGGATACAAGGTTTGGAGGCCTACAACAACATCTAGGCAAACACCAAGAAGCATTGCTTCCCTACTAGCTGTACTTTTTTGAGACCATTTTCCTTAGGTTCTGCAAGCAGTATCTTGCCAAAGGGAGTGTGAAAGACTTCTG
Organism: Thryothorus ludovicianus; assembly: GCA_013397245.1. Lineage (NCBI taxonomy): Eukaryota > Metazoa > Chordata > Aves > Passeriformes > Certhiidae > Thryothorus > Thryothorus ludovicianus. The sequence goes on from VZTB01008487.1 coordinate 98,645, forward strand.
CTTTGTTCCTGGTTCTTGAAACTCTTCATGTGGCAATCCTAGGAGTTGATCATATGAATTCAGCTCTTGCTCTTCAGTGTCCAGTTCAAAGGGAGATTTTTAGTGCTTATCCCTATGTAAGAATGATAATGACAGCTGTACTACTCCATAACTGACCAAAGAATGTGCTTCATACAGCACCTGAATTGAAAGGACTAGTGCCATCTCAGATGACTTTTGATTTCAAAAGCTAGAGCCAAGTGTCCCTGAAAGGTACAGTCGTCCTTAACAACATCTGGGTACAGAGATTTGGATGAAACATATACTTGTGAAGCTGAATTGCAGGCAAGACTGGTGCTCTGGATAATGAAGGGAAGCATTGGCTGTGAAGAATTTTGTGACAAGGTTTTATACTAGAAATGTGCAGGCAATCGGTGTGTGCCAGATGCTCAGATAGAGTGCCTTATGGCACTTAATTACAGCATGGGAATTTGGGCTACCGAAGGACTAAGCTACTTAGAACTTGGAAAACACTTAAATGATGTGGCTATTAGCCTCTTCTAGGGATTGAAACTACACTGATTTTCAGTGTCAGAGAAATCAGAATTACTACAACTTTGTATTCTTGTACACATTCCTGTAGGCAGCATCGTATGGCATATAATTAATTTTAATTACTATATGAAACTTTAAAAATGGAAGTAGGCATTTTTTGGTTCTTCTATACAAAAAGTATACTACTTAACTGCAAAAAAGGGACAGAGATGAATAATAAAAGTGAAGAGGTATGGAAATGCTTCCATACATTGAAAATTATTCGATAGGTCAGGGCACTGCATTATGGAAAGGATAAATAAAAAGAGAAAAAGAAAAATGAAAAANAGAAAAGAAAAGAAAAGAAAAGAAAAGAAAAGAAAAGAAAAGAAAAGAAAAGAAAAGAAAAGAAAAGAAAAGAAAAGAAAAGAAAAGAAAAGAAAAGAAAAGAAAAGAAAAGAAAAGAAAAGAAAAGAAAAGAAAAGAAAAGAAAAGAAAAGAAAAGAAAAGAAAAGAAAAGAAAAGAAAAGAAAAGAAAAGAAAAGAAAAGAAAAGAAAAGAAAAGAAAAGAAAAGAAAAGAAAAGAAAAGAAAAGAAAAGAAAAGAAAAGAAAAGAAAAGAAAAGAAAAGAAAAGAAAAGAAAAGAAAAGAAAAGAAAAGAAAAGAAAAGAAAAGAAAAGAAAAGAAAAGAAAAGAAAAGAAAAGAAAAGAAAAGAAAAGAAAAGAAAAGAAAAGAAAAGAAAAGAAAAGAAAAGAAAAGAAAAGAAAAGAAAAGAAAAGAAAAGAAAAGAAAAGAAAAGAAAAGAAAAGAAAAGAAAAGAAAAGAAAAGAAAAGAAAAGAAAAGAAAAGAAAAGAAAAGAAAAGAAAAGAAAAGAAAAGAAAAGAAAAGAAAAGAAAAGAAAAGAAAAGAAAAGAAAAGAAAAGAAAAGAAAAGAAAAGAAAAGAAAAGAAAAGAAAAGAAAAGAAAAGAAAAGAAAAGAAAAGAAAAGAAAAGAAAAGAAAAGAAGGAAATAATAAAATACCAAAAAAGAGTTAAAGGAACAAGTGATGAGTGTCCGCAAAATCTCTAACCATATTGGAGAATGCACATAGCGAAGTATCGATCCCCTGTATATTCCTATACCAGGACATGGGCTACCAGATGAAAAAAGCAGCTGGAAAGTTCAAAACAAACTAGAGGTTTACACAATATATAGCTAAGCTGTGGAACTCACTGCTATATACTGTGGATGTTTAAAAATGTCATGTGTTCCAGTTTATTGAGAAAAAACGTAAATACAAAAGAATCTCATTCAAGAAGTCTGAATTACAGCTAAAGGCCAGATGAATATGAGAAACAGTATTACACGCTTGCCTGGTTCTTATCCTCTCCCCTTGACATCTGGTACAGGACGTTGTCAGAGACACAATATGAGACTAGCTAGACCTTTGGTTTGAACCATTATGGCTGTTCTTATTTTCCTATGATTTTAAACTACATGTTATTCCAGAAATTCCCAGGCTGCAATAGTAGCTCCAGCTCCAGTCTAAGTGATTACACAGGTGGTACTTCAGTAGACAGTAGTATGGGAACAATGGTATAGCAGTGTCAAATTTGGGCTGGGAACAACTGCACTGGATCATCAAACCCAGAAGTTTGTAATACACCACTGGGATTCAGTTGCCTGCTATGCATTTAATCTCTGCTTTGGATTATAAATTAAACTGGAATTTAAATAAAAGTCGTGGCCAGAGGCCTTAAACCATGTAGATAGATGTCACAAGGCTTTTTTTTTTTTTTT
>VZTB01008487.1:100963-151489 GCA_013397245.1 Thryothorus ludovicianus
TTTTTAAGCTATAAGGCACAGAGTAGAAGGGTTGTGTTATTTCTGATTGAACACAGAATTATTTTCAAACTCCCTTTCTAAAACTATTCAAGTTTCATTTGTGGCTTGGCTCCTCCATAAACTCTTTGTTCATTACATTTTTAGTTGCTTCTGTTGAAAACAGAGATGCTTTCAAGTGAAATGTTTTAAGGGGGTTAGAAAATGTTCTGGAAATAATTTTAAAAGTGATGCATATTCCCTTGATTTATATCCTGTGTCTTACATGTAAAACTGAAAAAATAATACTTTAAATTGTATAATTATAAAACAACCTTTGTTTTTTTCTGATTGCCTCCCTAACTTTACACTATGAGGAGTGCTGACCTAATCTGATCTGGAAATTAGTGTCAATGTTCAACCAAGATTAATTATTTAGAAAAAATACAAACTGACATTTAGAAAAAGATAGATGAAATAGAATTCTTGTTAAGCATAGCAATAAGAAATGGAGCATAGGATGGTATAATAATTGCCATTAGATACAGAATAAAGTGAGAGTTATCAAATAAATCAAAGCATGATTTAACTTTTCAAAATTTATTAGCTTTTTAAAACTGTGTTATCAATTAATAGAGTGTACTATTTTGAGTTTAAATCGATGAGCACTTTTTTGAAAAATAAACAGCAAAGGAAATCAAGCTATATTAATGCAGGTTCTTTTAATGGTGAATGATTTATAAACATTTTTTTTTTGGTACATGTTTAATTTTTTTGGTACATGTTTAAATAGATTTTCTATTCTTTGACTAGTAAAATGTTTAAGACTGACAAAATAGTCATAGTCTACAGCCTACATAGGAAAAGGCTTTGATTACAATAAAATTACACAAAAATGTGTCATTAAAAGGCATTGGACAGACATAAAACCTAACCTTTTGAGCTGAAGAATACTTAATATTCTCTTCATGATCATGCAAGGGGAAATTCTTTGCTATGGAATAGCTATTTTCCTGTTAAGCAGGCTATTTCATCAATGATTTATTCCTGAGATGTAATAGGTCGTTTAAAATGGTGGTTTAAAAGTTAGGCCTTTTTTGTTTAATTTTCTCACAGGCAGTTGGTAATTATCATGGTCCTGCAGTTTCTCTGGAATGCTGTGGAGGGTCAAATGCCAATGGAACCCTGCTTTATAGGGTAATTAAGACAGTAGACATGGTTATTAAATACATCGTGCTAAACTAAACTGGAATGCTGTGAAATAAAATCCAAAATCATAAATAAATCGTGGGTATTCTACCAAAAAGGAGAAAAATGGCAGGCATTCTACAATCATATTTGGAGTAAACAGCTCTGGCTGAATTGTGTCTGAAATTCTGCCATTTAAGTATCCTGAGACTTGCTAGATGATTCAGGAATATTTTAAAACTAAAAAGAAAAGCAAATGTGCTTAAAGTGTGTTTTGTGTGCAGAAATCTAGTACAGTAATCAAAATTCAACCTCATAGTGCTCAGTGTATCTAAAGAATGTTAAAAAAACTCCACAATGAATAGAACCTTCTGTATTCATAATTACCACGCAGCATGTGCTGGAAAATATGTACTAAAACAGGATGATGGATGTAAGTTTAATGTGAATAACAAAAGAAGTTTTGAGAGTCCTGCAGAAAATACCGTGGGGTGATAGCCTCTTTGTAAGATATCACCAGGTGTAGTAGCATAGCTGTTTTCTTTCTGTCTATCTGAAAGTTTTGTGCTTGCAATATCATTTAGGCCACATACAGAGACAGGACTGTGTGCCTTATGTACAGGAAAGGGGGGGAAAAATTAAAGGTTGATCAACACAAGTAATACTAACAGAATGAAAGGTGAAATACAGTAACCTGTAAGATATTGTCCTTCCCTGAAAACATGAACTTGTATTTATACTTTTTGTGTACTGAAAAGATAGGGCAATACAATTTCTTCCTAGAAAAACTGTGATTAATATACAAAAGTAGTGTTAAATTCACTTTAGAAAATGAGTCTAATATAAAACAAAGTCCTTAAAATACAGAATGAGATTTGTACAAGTGAATCGAAATTCTATTTTCTTTGTTTAAAATCTAGATGATTATATAGGCAAGTTTATTGGTAAATTCATTGCATCACTAGGAAAAAAAAAAAAAAAAGTATGTCCTCCCCTCCCTAAGGAAAAAAAAAGAAAAAAAGAAACTAAATATTTCCAATTCTAGCTGTAAAACTGGAAGCCAGAATGTGCAGTTGACAGGCACAGAGCCAGCTGACTTTAAATCACTAGCCTTTCCATCAGATCAGTCTTCCTACTTCCACATGGAACACATTTTAAGTTAACAATGTGTAGTTTGGCAAAGGAATTGTTTTTCTTTGGCATAGAGTAGTTGTCTCATTTCTTTTAAAAAAAGTATTTTCTGCCTGCTTATATATACAGTATGTGTGTCAACATTCTTTTGAACTTTAAAAACAGTTGTTACATCAAAAAACCTTACTTAGAAATTACATTCTAACTATTTTCCTTTTTATATACATGCAAATATAAGCAAAGTAAATTGATATTTAATTCATCTGTTCGCAGGCTGGTGAAACTTACCCACTTTTCAGCCTTTCCTTAAATATGTATGTAAATGGCCATAAAAATGTTGATTAAGCTGCTTTACCACAGACACTCAGAAGACAGGCCTCCTTCCTTAAGACAGTAATTTAAGTAGGTCTCAGTTGATATCAGAGTATTTACAGTGTGGGTATAGACTCTAAGACAAACTAAGATTAAATATGATCATTTTGCTCTTACTCCAAAACCTGGCCATTTCAGCCAGATGTATTTATAGCATGAAAAAGCAGTAGAATGGAATGCTACTCATTCAGACATTTGCAGTTGATTTATTCATTCCCGGTCGCTTCCACTGAAAACTCAGAAAAGCAGAAATGCAAATTTTCAGACATTGGTTCCACATGAAATGGGACAGACCACTGCACCAGCTACTGTTGTGAGACCAGATAGAGCTACTGCTGCCTACACATAAAGAGAGCCATTAAGGAGAAGTTGTTTATTTCTGCTTCTGCAGAAATCATAAACACCAGCCATGAGCCTGACAGCACAAGCTGTGCTGCAGTAAATTCTAGTACTTTGCCGGCCATTCTAAGCTGCCCAGTAAAAGTTACTGTAGCTAAATCCCATATACATTTCATGAAATAATCCTGCCCAGAAGATGGTATCATATTCATGCACAGCAGGGTGTGTAAATGCCTATAAATCATAACGTAGAATCTGAAATATCTATAAAAAAAAATCTGTGCAAATTTAACCATGACCCTTTGCCAGACAATAGGCCTTCATATGCTTTGCAGCTTAGCAGACACCAAGGAATTTTGTTTGGAAGTGATAGCTACTGTCTATGTAATATTTAGGACCTATTCATGGAGCATCTGGCAGAAAATAAAAGGGTTTCCTCCTCTAACATATGCTAAAGAAGGATGTGGTCCTGTGCCTGCTCCTCCTCTTCTGACTTTTTGCAAATAGCACAACATAAGAGACAGTTGTTTCTGGCTGCCCTGCTGCCTGTCATGGCTGTCAAGTGAAATCCCATGAATTATTGCTCTTCCAGATGTAAGAGATTTCCAGGCTGCCTTAAACTGCCTGTGGTTTGTGGTAGTGGAGAGGAGAGAAACGAGATTAAACTTCATCTCATCAGTGCAATCTGAAAAGATCACACAGAGGACTAATAATCACAGCTTTCTCATTCCAGAGCCGGACCCGAGAGCTCTGTGTTTTTGTTTCAGGGCTATGTCATATTAAGCTTGTTGGAAGACATTGATTAAGGTCAAACAATGTTTGAAGATCAAAAATAAAATTTTTAACTCTGTGTTGCTACATACATTTTGCATTCTTCAGAAAGTGTCATGCATTACTTTAGCTAGCTGAAACAGAAGAGACTGTGAAAAGACTTCTCTAATTCTGAGATGTCAGCACTTCTTACCATAAACTTATGAAAGATAAAAAGGAAAATGTTGACCTAAAATTATTAATCTAATGTCAGAGAGTATCCCCTATAAATTCAGAGGAAACCATAACAAAAAAAGCCCCGACTTGTCATTTTGGTTTCACCATAAATGTCTGTCTTTGTGATTTTTCAAAATTTGGCATTTTGCCCTTTCTTTTTTATAATGCTCTTATGATTTTTTTTTTCTGCCTGCCACATTGGCTTCTGAACATTTGAGGTTAGTCTGAATGTTTTCTATTAGGAAGGAATACTTATTCATACACTGACTAATTATACAGTTTTCAGAATGCCCAACTGTAATCTTGCGTAAGTGAAGAAATAACATCAGACTCAAAATGATACGTAGAAATTTAAATACGGGTTTTCATCATTGTTTCTTTATTATATTCTAAAATTGTTCTGTTATTGCATTGTGCACTCCAACCATCTACCTTTAATTTCCAAGTGATTTTTTTCAGTTCTCTGAGATGTATACCTACATATGTATGAATGCAGAGAGACACACAAAGCAATGTAATGCACATAGTTACCTGCAAATTATACTTTAAATAATAGCTGTAAAACAAAATAGCATAATTCTTTAAAACCTAAGTATTGTGAAATGATTACTGTCATAACTAAATTTTTTATGAAATCAAGACAAGCAGAGAGACCCCTGACATTTCACTGCAGCCCTACTAATAATCAAAATATTAATTACAGATAAGGAGAATATGTTGTTCCAAGAACACCTGGAAATAATTGACAAATGTATGCGACTTAGATCAGAACGTAATTGCCCTGATTCGACCTGTGTAGCTTTTTTTAAAAACTGACGTAGCTTGTTTAATAATGGTGTTGGCTACCAGATGTAAAGTCTCCCAGGCCAGCTTCCTTTTCCATTCAAGCTCAAGCATATCACAAAGGCTCTCTAATATGAGGGAATACCAGTAAAACAGTGATGAAAACCATAGGTACGAATATCTGCAAGTGGCTCACATGAAAGAATTTACTGCATTTCATGCCCACATATTAAACCATAATGGAAAGGAGCCTTTCACTGAAAATGCATTAATTATTTGACACTGGTTTTCCTCAGATATTTTTTTTGCTGTGGGATGCAAGTGAAAGATTACAGCTGAAAAAATTATCATCATACTTGAGGTAGGCTCACAGAATCTTTTCTTATGTTCTGTGTGAAGTTGTCTTGAACCGAAACCTCTGCTCCTTAAGGATTAAGGGATTGAAAAGCAAAGACTGAAGCTGCTGTAATTTAAACCCAGCCATTCTCTAGCACAAAGGTGCAAAATGGACTGAGTCAATCTGCTCCTTTGCTAGTTCACCTAAGAAATAATTTTACCTTTTGAAAATTTTATATTATTAACATTCCTAAGATATCACTATCTTTAAAGGAAATTTATTCTCTTGATTTTTAAACACGAGAGCCGTGAGACATGGAATAGGGGAACATGGTTTCAAATTGCAATTTACAGCATTTCTGAAAAATTCCGTCTATGTGATGTATAGATAAATCATAAAGATAAAATTAATCAATGAATGTCACAACGGTGGGGTTTCTTTTCTATAAAAATATCTTGTCTCCAGAAATTCTTGCAGAGCAATTTTCTACTGCTCTTTTAAAAAAAGAGGTTTTACATTACTAAAGAGTCATAAAAAGTATCAGATGAAACAAACTTAGTTCCAAGGACTGCGAGAGAAGAGGGAGCATTATGTTATATTGCAGATAATTAATACATTCTCTAGACAGAAAAAATCCAGTTAATTACTGGGTGCATGTTAACTGATTGCAGGTTCTGAGTTTCAGTAACGAAATTAACTGAATTCACATTTCAGGTTGTTCGTTTCTTTTTAAAGTTTGTCACAAAGACTCAGTACATAATTTTAATCAAAACAAATCAAAACTTCTATTTAAAAATTATTCCCAGTGGAAAAGCACCGTATCCAGCCGAAAGCAGAGCCCCAGCACTGTGGTTTGGGCAGCACTGTGCTGTGCAAGGGACCTGTCTTTGATTACTGGGTCTAGTGCTCTGCTTGTCGATGAGCGCTCCCCGCTGCGGCGCTCAGCCTCTGAGAGGAGAGCGGCTCTGCAGCTTCGGGGGCGCAGCCCCTCAGAGCCTCTTGCTTGGAAGCTGCTCTAGTTCAGGCAGAAGTTGACTCCCTCAACCCTCCCACTGCTGGATCAGCTGCTGTGGAGGCTTATGTAGGGGGAAATAAGGGAGTTGTACTTCTTTGGAAGTTTGGAGAAGTTTTGGGTTTTTTTTTTCCCGGGGGGAAAACACATAAATATAACCTCTTGTGATATGTGTCAAAATTTACTACTACAGGAGCAAGCGTAGCCCGTAGAATTACTGGTATCAACTTTGGACTACATTGCATAGCTTCCATTTTGGTGAGAAAAAGTTGCATAAGTGGTTGCACATTTGTGTTTGTAAATCATCTCCCATCTCCAATTTAAAATTGTGACCCACTGTTTATCCATACGTTTGATGTGGAGATAGCGACCAACAATAATATGAGCTTGCCAGCACTTCCCATTTATAACTTCAAAGCCTAACCTGGAGGACCACCCTCTCAAGAGACAGAAGCAATTCATTTTCCATATTCAATGTGCTTCTCTTGAGAGAAAAAAACTGCCAGTCATGCCAAATTGTGTTGAATGATACAAGGGAAAGCTAGTTTTATCACATGGGCAGCTGACACAAAACTCTTCCACTTATCTTAGGTTGGATGGGGACTGAGTTCAGAGATGAAAGGTCAGTTCTTTATCCACTAAGCCCTCTAGATATTCCAAAATCCCCAGTACATTACAAATTTGAACAGTTTAAGCTCTCTTAAATAAAAGAATCTCTTCTCGAGGTAAAGTATACAGTGTATATAGATACAGCCCAGGAGAAACATGTGAAAGGTCAGAGATGTGACCTTTTAACGTCAATAGTTTTATTTATTGACAAGAAGTCCAGTTTAAAGGGCTTAATGAAAAAGCAAGACAAGAATCGAGGAATCTGTTAAACTGCGTAAATTTGACTGCTTAAATAAATTGTACTGTGTGCCTCAGAAATTGCAGTTGCAATGAATGTTTTCTAGGGCTTATTTTTAGAAGAGAAATTAACAGCATGCTGGTTACACTGAAAACCCACAAGCTAGTTACACGATTTTCCTAATATGGCATAAGGCAGTTGAAGTGGTATTTTTATTTTTCTTGATAATTTCTTTCATATCATTTAATTATTCTGTTATCCCAAGTAGGAAAAAAAAAGATTATATCAATATACACTTTGTATTTAGAGCTTGCTCTCACTGAAATTAGTAGAGAGAAACAAGACAGGATAATATCAATAAAGATTTCTATGTTTTATTTTTATTTTATTTTATTTTATTTTATTTTATTTTACTGTTCATATTTGTTCAAGAAGACACCAGAGAATTCTGTTTAATATATGCGTTTTCAGAATAGCAATACTTTATACTGTCTCCCTAATATATGATTTTCTGATGCTACAATAATGTAGTCAGAAATACTCATGACTATGTATATAGATAATGCAACTAACTATATATTCATATCAATATAAATAATACTGATCATGTTCATATGAATAGATTTTTCAGTGGTCCTGAATACTACCAGATTCTATTGAACCTATTGGCTGTTGTAGCTCGGATATTTGGAATATAAAGCCATTTAGACCTTAAAAATGTTTTTTCTCCTCATCAAGTACAATCTAAGAGTTCTGAAATTAAAAAAGGAATTCAAAAACTTGTTTCCTGCAGTTCTTTGGCCTTTGCAATGCTATTTATAGCCTATAGAATTTTGTTTAGGTGAATCAATTATATGCATCCTCGAGTGCAGGTTTTACATTCATGGACTTTTGGATCTTTCCATTTCAGTAATAATGTCTGATATTTTGGTTCAATTTTACAGCTTCTTCTCTGAATAGACAACTGCCTTTTGTGATATAATGTAGAGACTTCATTGTGAATGGGCACCAAGACACACAAACTGAGAACAGAGGGAGGAGAAACAAAGCTGGATTAAAGATTGCCTTGAACTGTAGAGCTCTGGCCCAAGGACTCTGCATTCTTGTTTAAAATACCTTGATGTTAATACTGATCATTTTATCTCTAGTGTCTTTTATTATTTTCTTTTTCTGTAAAATGAGAACAAGATAAATTGGGAGCCATCTATAATGAGAGAAACTGGATAGGGCAGCACAACAAAGTGTGCTAGTACTACTTCTTCTGGCAATCTTTTCATCTTATTCCTGTATCTTTTCTTACCAATGTGCTAAGATGCCTTTGTAAATTGATATTGATAATTTTTCATATAAATACTAAATAATACCACATATATACAATTGTTTTGCTTATGAAACTTTGTATCCTAATTAATTCAGCAAGATCTCTTGTCAATATTTCAGACTACCTTCAGCATGACACCATCACTCCGTTTGATCTTTCATGCCACAAAATATGCTATTTGTATTTGTATCTTACAGACATTTTTAATGATCTCTGAGGTTAGACAAACTATTGATGAAAGATTTCTTGATCAAAACAGGTACCTGGTTTTATCCTCAGATAGCTGTGCAAGCTTTACACTACCAGCTTACTCACCAGCTTCAGTCTGAAGGGTGAAGCTTGTTCATGACACAACCTGTAACAACTTCACATTTGCAGGATTTTTTTCCTGTATTTTAAACATCGGTGCTCAGCCTCATTACAAGTGAAGCAGATGAACACTGAATCACCAGTTCTTTCACACCTGCGACAAAACATTAACTAGACTCTCCTTTGCAGGAAATATAGAATTGCTTGATAGATGTATCTCATTTTTTCATTGTTTAAATTATCTCATTGGAAAGAAATTTCATGCACAAAGAATATGTGCACATGCAACGAGCTAAATTATGAGCAAATTCTCTGGTGTCATTCTGGCTTATTTTTAAGAAGAGCTGGAATGTCCCTCAGTTAATCTGCATTATATTGAGCAGACTAGTTTTTATGTAGTCTCATCACTGTGGTGAAATGACTGTTTATCAAAGGTCAGTTACAGTACTCAGAGCCTGACAATGGACTGAAAGGTAGGAGAAGATGAGTAATTTGGAACTTTAATAAAGAAATTTTGCTTTATTTGTGCCTAACCTTGAAAAACACTCACAGATTTCAACTATTATGTGGCATGCAGCAGTAAACTTCTCAAGGGCCTTTTGTCTGCGCACCTCGCTGCTGCCAGAGGCTCATTGTCTGCTCTTAGTAAGTGCAGGAATACAGGATGGGTGTTTATTGTATTTATTGACAAGTGCCTTTTGTTTTCCTTGCTTTTTTTTTTTTTTTCCTCTCCCAGATCTTGATGAACATTCTAGCCTTCCTAGTTTCCTTTCTTTCGTTTCATTTTAATAAGCATTTGGAAGCCTCTTTCCAAAAATGCCAAAGAAAGGAATTTTCTTCCTGAGCTTCTGGACAGATAGTTTTTACCTACTGTGTGCAGCACTAGTGTCTGAAGAAAACATTAAAAGAATAAATGGGTCTGCTCCAGTTCCACACACGGTAAATATGTTCTCCTGGTACTGCCTTACCCTGTCAGGTTAACGAGTATATATTTCTTGAAGTTAGAAAATAGAATCTGGTAAAAGTTCTGATAAAATGAGGAAAGGTTTAAAGTTTTTGTTTTGAGGTCTTATTTCTTTAAAATGTTGGAGAAGGTGTTTTGATGTTATGGGATCAGGAAGAGATGTATAAGATTTTTTTTAAGAGATTTTTAGCCTCAAGAACTAAGTTTTTTATGTTGTTGAGCACTCTACAACACTGAATGTTCAGCATCTGTGAAAGTACAGCCTTGAGTTTGCTAGCTAATTTCTGAAAAAATCATAATTTGTCATCATCTCAGGATGTTAATTTTTTTTCCCAATCTCTAAATAAAGATAAATCCAGAGCTGATAAATCCAGTGCTCACATAAATTTTGGAACAGACTGGATATCTTGGCCAAATAATAAAAATCGAAACAAACAAGCAAATAAGTAAACAAAAACAAGGATGAAAAAATATTATCTATCTAAATCCCTTTGAACCTAATGGCAGTTCAATACCTAAACCTTTTCCTTATGTTGAAAGGCTTCCCTGTTTTACATGAACTCACATATAGAACTTAGGTAAGTGTGGTAATATGAATTCTGCTTTTAACTAAAGCCCATGGTTTGCTCCTACTTTTTGTTTGAGCTATATATATTAAAATATCAGAAGTTCAAATACATTTTACTTAAATAATCTATGTCCTGGAATTCTGCATCATAATATAAAGGTGAACTGGAAAGAAGATGTGTACACTGGCATGGAAGTTGTGAGAACATGTTGTACTAGTACCTTAGCTGTCACTCCAGACAGTCAGATGAAGTAAGTCAATGGATCTATGGTACAGAGGTCAGAGTGGCAGTATTTCTGAAGAATTCAGAGAAGCTGTCTGGAGACTGCTAGTGTGTGAGATGGAGGAAGAAAGAGAAAGATGAGCAATGAATTCCCTAAAGCTATTCTCCTGAATGTGTTCCATAATAAATTTTAAATGTGTGTCATAGTGGGGTAGAGGGGTCAGATTTACTAATAATTTGCATTAACATTTGTAATATCTATTTTTCATGAGCATGATTGCTTTTAAAGTTTTGCAAGTTCATATTCTTCCCTGATAAATTCAGATTTCTTACTGACTATGCCATTCTCTGTTATTATATACTTTATCTGCATCTTTTATATATTAAATGAAGAGGCTGCTATATTCTTCTTACTCCTTTCTTTGCCTGACTGCTTAACAGACAGAAACTGCTGTAATCTGTCACAGCATCAAGCACTGAATGGGGGAGCGGATGTTTTCCCCACAGAACCTAGACAATAACTCTGGACAGGAGGAAAATGGACTAACACAAGGATCTGATGAGAGAGTGCCTTTCCTCCAATGACCCAGCTGGCTTGCTCATGACAAAGCTTTTACAGGACATAACATAAATGAAATAAGAAGAATGAAAGCATTAAACAATGTAGCCAAGGAGAGAGGAGAAAGAGGAACTCAGAGGAAGGCAGACTCTATCTGAGAAGCAGCAAAAGGCAATATTGCCTGGGTGATTGTTCCAGCCTTCACAAAGGGGATTGTTTGCCTAGCCGGGAGCCGCCGGAAAGGATTAGCAGTTTTTCAGGGCAGACAACACCCCCACAATCCCACCTCGGGGTATCTCAGGTGTGAAGTGGGGGCTTGGGGAGAGGGCAATGGTGCAGGCTCAATTGGCCAGTAGTGCCCTTGGCTGACATCGTAGTTTATTTGTGAGCTTATTAAGCCTGGCCAGTCCTTTGGGGGCACTCTTGGCAAAGGTCACAAAAGACAAGATTTTGCATAATGAATGCATTAAAATCTTTTTGTTAGTGCATGGGGAGCAAGAGGATAATGGCAATGAAGCTTTGGAATACAGGAAAGGAGGTAAAAGAAAATTAGTCCCTGAGGTAGCAAATATGATCACCATGTGGACTTGGGTTTCTATTTTAGCAAGTAAGCCCTGAGAGAAAAAAATTGCTTAGAAACATGCTGCCTTTTATTTAGATCCATAGCTACTGCACTGAAGGAGTATGCCACAAAGGGCAAAAGTGCCACTCCTCTCTATGATAAGTCATTTATATGGAAAGATCCCAGACAGCGAATAGGAAAGAATGAGGAAAGCTGTGCACATTTTGAAGATCTCAAAAAATTGGATAAGGAGGGAAGGAAAAAAACAAAACAAAACAAAACAAAAAATGCCATATCAGTATGTAGGCTATAAACTGTACTTAGTTATCATAAATTCATGATAAAAATAAAGTCAACATTATCAGATTTTGACCATGAGTTTCCTATGGTATTGATGTCATAATAAAGCAGATAGGACCTAGATGCATCCTTCCTGGCACTTTATTAAAGACCCAAATTGGGAGGCAAGGATAAGCAAGTTTAGATACACATGTGAAGATGACAGGGTCTCACAGCTCAATAACCTGGTGATTCAAAAGACTCAGGGCTGATAAAAGATAGAAACACCAGCTATCGGGGTCAGTTCAAGGGTGCTATAAAGAGAACCAAATCCCACTGAAAATAGATAAAGTATTACTCTAGTTGCTGAGGTACCTTAATCTGATGAAAGCTAAGTTGTGTGAATTTTTTTAAGGGTTTATCATTCTTTGCACTGGTCCTACAGTACAAATATGCAGTCTTAAGCAACAAGAAGAAGGTTAGAAGAGGATTTAGGAATATAGTTGTTCGGCCATTTGAGCACATCAGCACTGTCTTCATGTAAGTTTGGGCAGGAGGAAAAATCAGTGAATAACTACATCAATTTGGTAGGATGTTTTCAATCAGTCTATCAAGTTCTCTAATTATCCTCATAAGGGTATACTTTTGGCAAAGCCAAATAAAGAAACTGCTGCGTTTTAGACATCAGTAGATCATTTAGAAAAGCAAGTTCACATTTATTTGCAATTCTTCAGGTATACCTTTACAATACACTCATTTTAAAGTCTATGAGCATTTGCAAAGATCCACTACTGATAATTTTGTGTCCCCAGAATTTATTTGCTCTAGCTTATTTTGGAATTTTTGTTTGTCTAGAAAATATGAGTGTCAAATTATATCTCACCTTGCCTCTGTGCCTCTGTGCCTCTGTTACTCACTGCTTTTATCTCAGCATATGATGCCACTGGTAACCAGCTTCTACCTTGGAACAGAAATTTCATCAGCATCACTTGGAATTCTGCATTACTTATTCCTGATGATTTTGCATTGGTTGCAGGATCCAAGATGGTTCCCGTAAGGTGACAAACTCAGCTCTAAATGCCCAAGCTTTCGGCAATTATTGTGGCATTTTGAAATCTTCTTTTACTAAGATGCCTCAAGGATCATTATACAATTCAAAGCAAATTCTTTGGTGGTAGACAGTAGCAATTAAAACTGTTAAGATTTGAATCTTTTGGATTTGCAGATGAAAGGTGAAAGTCACATCCAGTTTCAACCCTCAGAGTATGCCTAAAGTAATCATATTACTCTAGTCCTGTTTGTATTGGAAAATCCTTCTCTGGACATAATATCCTAATATGAATAGGTGTTCTTGTATAGTATCCACACATTCACCATTTGGAACAGAAGGAAAAGATACCATGCTGTGCAATGTGCTGTGCATGAGTTTCCACAGCACTGACTGAGACGACCCACACAGCTATTATCCCTGTTCTGCAGCAAAAAATAGTGGATTAGAACCATAGAAAAGGGGTTTGAGAAGTGGTTTGACTTGTTTGGATTTTTTGGGGGGGTTGGTTTTTGGGTTTTTTTTCCCCCCTTAATTTCTTATTGAACATTTCAATTTTTCTAAATTTATTTCATAACGGGAGAAATATATGGATTATTTTCACAGAAATGACAAGATGTCATCTAAATTTCTGTTTGAATAAACATTTTAGAAATACTTAGCACACCATAAAATGATTTTTAGCTGACAGATGAGGGGAATACATTGCTTTACTACCTGGACAACTACCTGTGTTTTATTATCTCCCAATGAGCACTTAGAATTCCTGTTACTGTAACTAGAACACTTTTCACATCTGGTTTCAGATCACTGATAACACATTACAAGTTCATCAGAGCACAATGCAGATGAATGCAAAACTTATTAAATGAATGCTCTCAAAAAAGAGTTAGTCAGTGGTAAATCATCATCAAATGGAAGTGATCCTAGGAGGCTCCTCAGGG
Source organism: Thryothorus ludovicianus (assembly GCA_013397245.1). Taxonomy (NCBI): domain Eukaryota; kingdom Metazoa; phylum Chordata; class Aves; order Passeriformes; family Certhiidae; genus Thryothorus; species Thryothorus ludovicianus. The sequence goes on from VZTB01008487.1 coordinate 114,713, forward strand.
ATCAACATTAGACTCAGCATTATTCAACATTTTCACCCATGAGTTAAAACATAAACATAAATCATTCTTAGAAAATTTGTGGGTGGCAGAAAGATTGGAGAATCAGTAAATAATAATGAGGACAACACAGCCATAAACTGCATTCTGAATTACTGGTAAAATGAGATCATTCAAAAAATAATAAAAAAGCCAGCCCATGTTGCAAAAAGATCCAGGCCAGCCCAGCAGGATGGGCATCTTTGTTCAGAAATACATTGACTGAGGAAGCTCTAAGTACCATAGTGAATAGGTAACCACAGGCATAGTGCTGAAAAACAGCAGTTGTAATGCTATAAATAACCAAGTGAGAAACAGGATCTAAGATGTTTATATCTTTATTTGGCAATAACGAGACAAATAAGAAAATACTTTTCCCCATTCTGTTGTCCGCAGTTTAAAGAATTTTGGTTTGTTGGGTTTTCTTTAAATATGGAGATGTTGTAGAAAAGAGAGACAGAAAACTATTCAACATTGGATGAAATGCCCACGGGGAGACACTGTGAGAGCTTGACTCATTTAGTCCATCAAAAAGAAGATTGAGCAGTGACTTGGCCAGGAGATAACTGTGAAAGTGTAAATACTCTCACAATGTGAAAACGCAGAGTACTAAATTTAAACAGGCCAAGAAAGGGATAACAAGAAGTAGAGACTGGAAGCTGAGCTAAGCCACATGTTAACCATGAGTGGTTAACCACTGGAACAAGTTATAAAACGGTATGATCACTTCCCTATCTTTTAATGCCTACAGATCAAGATGAATTCTCTTGCTGGAAGCTGTGCTTTACCCAAACACAAGTTATTGGCCTCAGGACAGACCAATGGGATAAAATGTGGAAGCTCATGATGGAAAGACCATGGCACAATACAATGACCTCTCCTGGTGTTAACTGCTATGAAAAAAAAATACGCAAATAATAACCTCATTGTATTTATCTCAAATGCCATTTATTGCACTTAAGACCGATTCTTATACTCTTTCTGTCAGAGATGGTCTAAATTTTCAAGTTTTAATTGACTCCTGTAGTAAAATGTCTTTCAAAAATCTGTCCTAGAGAAGATGTATTAGAGTGAAAGTGGAAATATTATTAAAATTATTATTAAAATGAAAATTATGTTCATAGTTGCAGCAGTCTTGTCATAATGTGTCATCAGTTAAGGTATTATTACTTAGTCCATTGTCTGAGCAAGTAGGTTCATACCAGGGCTAGTTTTGTTTAAACAAAATCTCAGCCTAGCTTTATATTTTCTAGTCATTTCTATCAGTAAATGGGTCACCTCCCTCTAACACAGCTGTGGCAGGCTCAATAGTGTGGCTTCAAGGTATCATCTTTTCAGATGACAGAGTAAACATACTCATTTGCTATGCCAGGATGAATGAAAAGGATTGTGGATCATCCTCCATAGATAATCAGAACTCTCTCTCTCTGTCTGGGATTGGAAAAAACATAAACTCCAAATCATAGAAATATAGAATATCCTAATGCATGTGAAGAGAGAATCATCTAAATTTCAATTTGAACAAATGTGGCAGGTATACTTGACATATTGTAGAAAGGCTTTCAGCTGGTGGGTTAGGAGCATGTACTGCTTTACAACCTGGACAACTGCTGATGCATTGTGGAGTTGCTGGATTGAAGGATTAGGCAAAAGAGTAGGACTATTCTGCCAGATACAGAGAAGCTTTAAGCCACTGGTAAATTAGCAGAAAGGGGGAAGGCAATAGCATCAGTCTATAATATGTGTTTTTCTCTAAGAAGAGATAAGAGAATAGAGGTAATCAGGTACAGACTTGTGATTCTTCATAAATATTGTGAAGAGCAAGAAGGGCTTTTTTTTTTTCTTATAATGAATCAAACACAGGTCATGGCTTTCTTGCAGAAGCTGATCAAATTTTACATATTGACTCAGAAGTTATCAGTGTTAGAGCTAACTTTCAATTAGTGAAGTAGTTCAAAATTCTCCTAACTCTGCCCAGGATTTGACTTAATTTTGTGGCTTATTGTAGTTTACATTTACAATGCTTTTGACAAATAGCACGTAAATTTAAAACTAATTCTTTCTAATGTGGTATAAAATTATATCCACCAAAGCTACAGAGAGAATTTTTTTAATACTAAACAAAAGAGGAGGGGACATGGAGGAAAATGTGTTATATAAACCAAAATGGAAATACAATTATGTAGGACTGCACAATCTCTGCTATAAAATATACTATTCAATGTGTTTAACTTGGCCCCAAATGCTGATTCTACTCAGCTCCCAGGATAACTACACTTGGGTAGAAACTAACCATTGTCATGGCATCTCCAGGCAGAAATTTGAACCTGGATATATCTTGTCCTTATTTTCTTTGGTCAGGAGATATCACTGTTGAGAGACCCTTGCACACTAAGAGAAAATTCCTAACCTTTAATCTATTGGTGAATGACATCCCGTGAGTTTTACTTAGCTAAGATATCCCTGCCTCTTTCTAACCTATGTGATGGAAAAATAAGAAACAATAAATAACTTGGTCTCTACTTCATGGATTTTCTTTTAAAAAATGTGAAGAACTTTCTTTGAAAACTTAAAGATTTTGTAACACTCTATTCTTTTAATCATCCTCCTTTTAGGTATTCGAACATCACAAACACATCAGCTGGGTAAACTCCTTCAGTACTGCTCTTTTCTCTTAGTTTTTGACACCTGGGTCACTCCATTTTCTGGCACACATGGGTTTTATGAACATTCAGGTTAGCCACATTTAAGAAAGTCCTTCTACACAGTTATTTTTGTGGTGATGGAAGGAGAAAGGACAGAAAAACAGTCAACTACTCCCTGATCCAGGCCTGGGAGTCTACCTTCCTCTTACATAAAATTCGCCACAACATCAGATGGATGAAGACACCACTGCTTTTTGGGTCCATGGTCTTAGCCAAATCAGTGAAGTTATCTTAGATATCAAAACTGACCTAAAAAATTTCTCATGCATAAGAAGCAACAATCAGTGAAGGGGCTTAAACTTTGTGAATGGTCAATCAATAGACATCAATAGAAAAATTTCTTTGGGCAACAAACATAACTTCTAATAATCCATTTTATAATCCACTTTATAATTATAAAGAGGTGGGAATATCTTAGCTAAGTGAATCCTTATAAAGCAAGGGAGCTGTTATTCTGTACAATACAGGAGTCTCACTTGCTACATGTAGGTAGGGAATGAAGTTTACTGTCAGATGACAGCAGATGCCACTTTCTTTGTGATAGAAACTTATTCCCAGATAGAGTTGTCAATTTATCAGATGCAAAATTGGTGCCATGATCAAAATGAATGCTTGTTTCTTAATAAAACCTTGTGTTGGGTAAGCAAAGCAGTGGCCTTTACCTCAGGCACTTCATTAATTGAACAACCAACTGATAATGAACCGTTACATCACTATTGCTTAAATAATGATGTTAAACTGAGGAAATGTAAAGCAGCATTGTTTGGATGTAGGAATATACTTGGGCCCAGAAATACCTTAGTAACTATTTGCTATATGTAAAGATATTTTTATTTTAAAACAAATATTTTTTTAGAAATATTTTAGGGAAATTTCTATTTTTGGATTCTATGTTTCTCATTGGAGGTTTTTTCAGTAGATTTAATAGTTATATAGTCAGATTTTGTCTTCTCCTTTCCAAAAATCCAAACAATTTGGGTGATAGGAAGGCCTGGCTTGATTGAATTGCCTTCCCTAGCTCACACTTTCACATCTCGTTTAGAATTCTTCCTCTACCACTCTAATGTGAAAACAGTCTAAACTCTGTTAACTTCAGTTAAATAGGGTAACTAGCACATGAATTCTAACATTTAAAAAGTGGCTTAAACAAGAGACCAATATGACTTCTGTTGAAAGTAAGTCTATCAATTTGGAGAATTGCTGGTGCAGTTCCTCAGGGAATTGTCTTAGGAGAAGTATTTGATCTCTTCATTAATGTCTTTGATACAAATACTGGGAGAGTGCTAATGAATTTTTTCAAGTGACAAAAACTTTGGCAGAGTTGCCCATACCGAGAAGAACTGGAATTTCATACAGGAAGAATTAGATGACCTTGACGACTGTAGTAATAGAAGCAAGATGAAATTTAATAGTACAAAGTGTAAGGTCATGCACTCAGGGACTAATAACGAGAATTTCTACTATAAGCTGGGAGCTCATCAGTTGGAAATGGTACGGGAGGAGAAAGACTCACATTTAATCAGTCAATCACATGATGATTATCACTACCAGGGTGAAGCTGAAAAAGGAAAGTGTAATCCTAGGATGTGCAGGGATGTTTTCTACTACTGGTAGAGAGCACCACTTCCACAAGGTCTTGGCAAGAGAGTCTCTGGAACAGAGCCTACAATTCTATTACAAGGCAGCTCATTCAAACCAGAAGTACTTCAGAGAAAGCAAAAAGAGATATTGAGAACCTTGGGAGACACCTGAAAAGCACCTAAACTTCTTTTGCTGAGGAGTCTCATCTTAATCCATTGAAGATTTTCAATGAAACTTTTTTAAACAATACTTTAAGCAGCAGTTCAGTGGGAGCTCTTTGAGCTAACAGCCACCTTCAGCTAGTGTCCTGCTGTATACAAGTGTTTTCAACCAATGGAGAAGACATCAGTAAGCATGTAAATAACAGTTTAGGATAACTTATTTCTATAGATACTGCGAAGGAGACATCAGTGATGGTAAAATATGAATGTTTTCATAAAACTCTGCACCTTCAAGTAAATGCCTTCAATTAAAATTTCTTAGAAGTACTGAAGTAATCATGTACAAGATAATGGAAAAGTTCTCTATTTTCCTCTTCATAGTTGTGAAAGGACAGCTGCTGATGAAACTATGCAATGTACAAAAATTTCAAAGTGCACAGCAACAACAAAATAAAATTTTACACCAAGACTGTAGTGAGAGAATCCTGCAACAACTCCTTGCCTTTCTTATTGTGCATGAATGAATGAAGAGAGATTTCTTTGAAGATCCTTTGCCCAATGGACTCAGTTAGATCCACATTAAGAGGCAGGAAAGCAATGACATATTCGTACCATGGCTTTAGGCATGTTCAAACAATCTAATTTATTTAAATCAGATGCACTTCCTCAATTCTATCTTTAAAAAACAAACAGCCTGACAGTTTCATTTCTTGGATGCACAAAATATTTCATTGCATCAGAAAAGATCAGGATTTGGAAATCACACAGAATCCTTGCTTCTGGAATGGTTATGAAAAAGCTAATTATTCAAACTAGTAGAATTCTGGGGTTTTCAATACAATTATCAGTTTTTATGGTTATTCAAATAGGTGAGTAAGCCAACAAAAGGAAAAAAAAATGTAAAAGATGAAAACTGAAAGGCCTTGTTTTGAAGGTGAAAGAGTCCAGTTGAACATCCTTTGTTTGTAGATGGCAGATGAGAAGATCTGGAGCATCATGTGTGTAAATAATTAAAATAAAATATATAAAATAAATAAAGCATGTTTTCAGATCTGAGACACATGTTTAAAGACACATTTTCAAACACACATAGTTTAAAAAAAAAACTTCAAGTGTTAGACTACACATAACTCCAGTGTAGAAAGATTCCTATGTCCTAGATTTATGAGACAATATGGAGTATGGAAAACATGCAGAAAAGGACATGGTATAATGATTTCAAAGAACTCATGAGAAATATGCAGTGGTCCACTTAATACCATTTTACTTCTTGAAGTAAAAACACAGTGATGAATCCTAGGGTTATTTCTAAGCAGTCTCTGTTTTTTTCTGATTAAGGATCACACATTTAATCCTGAATTAATTGGAATATTTCTTTTTTTTTCATTATATATGTTACCTTTTTTCTTTTATTTTTAGAAAAATATACTTGTAAGATAATAGAATAATTGAATTCTCTGTCAGAAATGTTGTCCTGTATTTTCTGCTACTACTGCACCATCTATTTTTAGACTGGGAGAAAGGAAATTATATATAGCAAGAAATTAAGACCTAGAATTTTCAAACTGTCATGGTAGGTTATGGAAGAAATTGTATCTTACCAGTATATAATGTCATTTCTCTGTAGTCCCACTGCCTATAATCCACTGCAAAAAGTAAATAAAATCCTGGAGCAATTCTTTCTCTCCTTTAGTTTGCCACCTCACTCTTACAGAATGCAGAGGTAGAATTATAGTAGCTGGTATATAAATACAAGCATCCATTCCTACATTTTACTTTTAACTTTTAGCAAGGGACAGATTATTGTCTCTACCTAAGGTAGGTTGCTGGGAGCTTGTAGGACTATGACAACCATCTCAGGAGCTACACATTTAAGAGCAACATTGTGACTACTGGAAAAAGCAGGCAATATTGTCTTTTGCAAAGATTTGGCTGCCTGGGAAAAAAAAGGCTCAGAAAATGACAAAATTGATATGATGGAGTTGTTATACATTTCAGAACAAAATCTTGTAGAGAACATGATGGATTACAGCTGCTACTGAATACATAGGACAAAATAAAAGTGTCAGCATCTATGTGGAAACAAAAACAGTGTGTACAGTGTTTCCAGAAGATATTAGGGCTCCTGTTCTTAACCACACCAGGAAGAAAGCAATATCATTCTGGATAGTGGTTTGTATAGACAAAACTGGGTTAGTAAGCACTGCAAAGATAGACCAGCATAAGGCAAATTAAATTGAGGATGAAAAATGGGTTCTCAAAACAAGGTAGGCACCTAAATAGAGAGACTACTTAGAACAGATAGACTGTAAAGGGTTAAGGCAACTCGATAGATCAGTGTCTCTCCTGTCGGGACTGGCGGGACAATCATACAGCAGAACAAGCTATAATGGCACTAAGAAAAGAAAGTGCATATGGGAAAATGGATTGGTACCTTTGAAATGGACAAACAAAAAAAAAAAAGAAATGGAAAAAATCCACACAAGCTTTCTTAGTCAAACAACCTCCCAGCCCCCCATCAAAAGTGAAACAAGTCAAATTGCCAGAAACTACAAAAACTTGCAGAAACTACGGGAAAGAGAGAGAGGAATTTTTTACAGGGGCATGTACACATAGGACAAAGCGTAATGGGTTTAAACTGTAAGAGAGTGGGTTTAGACTACATATAGTGAAGAAATTCCATACTGTGAGGGTGGTGAGATACTGGAAGAGATTTTCCAGAGAAGCTGTGAACACCTCATCCCTGGAAGTGTTCAAAGTGAGATTGAATGGGGCTTGGAGCAACCAGAGTTAGTAAAAGGTGTCCCTGCCCATGGCAGGGGTTGGAAATAGAGGATCTTTAAGGTCCCTTCCAACCCATTCAATGATTATATAATGAAATCAGCCGAGCCCTGGATGCCACCATTGAAAAAAGCAACAGAAGTAGACTGAAAATGTCCTGAGTTTGTTTATTCAAAAGCAAATGAATACACAGCAGCGTTGGGAGAAGGGGAAATTAAGAGACTGTCCACCAATATTTGCAAAGAGACTTTGGGGAAAAAAATTGGACAACATACACAGGTAAGCTGCTGACGAGAAGAAGTGAAAAAATACATCAGGAAAAAAAATGAAGGAAGCTTCTGAAGTGTAAAGTGGGATATTCAGGGTTTTTTTTTCAGCGGTGTGAGTTGACAATGACAGCATTAATGAACGACGCTGCTCAGAACAGACTGGGGTGAAAAACAATTAAAAAAGACAATTTCAAGAAATTCTTGAATTCACAGAAGGGAGGAAGAGAATATGAAAAGGTATACACAAACACACACACATACACACAGATATATATATGTATATGTGTATATATATATATATATATGTTTATATCAGTGCCACCTAATTCTCTGAACAGAGATGCCTGTGTTCTGTGTTGACAGACTTTCAGCATGTTCACATTCAGGCTGTTAACAGACACAATAACATCATCTTTAAAAGCAGTAGAAGTATTAGTGACTGTGACCATAAACTCTAATCTCATTCTGGCTTTTCTAAGCTAAAGATGAAAGTCATGCAGTTTAAAATTTTAATTTAGTTGTAGTAATTGCTTTGAGAAGTTTGTAATACTTGTTGAGATTTGATATCCCCCTGTGAAGTCAGTGGATATGTTACCAATAGTGTAAAAAATCAAAATTAATAAATCTTTTAAAAATTGTGTTGATATAAGATCATCTTGTTCCAATTGACAAAAAATTACTTCTGTTACTTTTCAGTGGTTTACAATGATTTCTCCAAGTTACTATTATAATTTGTTGACACTGTATAATGAAGTCTGTTTTACAGTTTTTTGTGATAATCTAAAAACACGCGACACTCAAGACCAGATCATACTGTATAACCTGTACAAATGTCTTCCAGAAAAAGTGAAAATGGTTTTATATGAATCCACTGGATTTGATTTATGTGAAGATAGCTGTGAAGTTCTGGACAGAATAGACTTCTAAATTTTATAAAGCTTATTTTTCCCCTCATTTTATGTGATATGACTTTAAGTAAGGCATGTAAATATGCTTTTTTTACAGGATGTGGGATGCAATTCAGAATGTCTACTGGTAAATTTTTGGTAAGAAAAAAGAAAACATCTGAAATCTATCTTAAATATATCTTTTAAAAATGCATTAATCTCCGAGAATTGTTTAACTTCCAAATAGGAATTATAATGCTTACTTTTTCTTTATAACTGCAGCCCTGGAGTGCTATAAATACAGAGAACAATATGCAAGTTCTCAAAATTATTAATTTTAACCAATCTCCTTTTTAAAAAATAGAGCTTATTTGTTTTTATTTGTTCAAGAACAAGTCCTAGACATTAATTTGATTTATATTGTATAAATATTTGCTAGAAGTTTCAATTTAGAAAATATTGTCTCTATACTAGAGAATTCAGCAAAGCATTGCAATGACTAACTTATTGGCAGCATTGTTTCACATTTAATCAAAGAGTACACTTGTCATCTGCAAGAGAAGAAATTACAGTACAGCATTTAAAAACATTTCAGCTCAGTAGCTGAAATTGCAGATCTTTTAAATCTATTACTAAGTTTGACCTAATAAAAGTAAAATTTAGGGTACATTTTAAGTATTTAGCTTTTATTTCTTATATATATTAACAAGCATTACTGAGGTTGCTGTGATAACTTGTCAGTTATTCCTTAATGGTCATATAAAGCTTTCGTTAATGGACAGCATGAATTAGACCTTCCCGTGGGCAACTTGAACTCAAGTAGAGATTTTTATTAAGGGCTTTTTAATTGAATGAACAATTTTAATTTTTTAAAGAAGAATAGTTGTTTTTCTTCACGTTCTGTACCCCATTTAGCTTCTCTGATCCTGAGGTGTTACTTAAGGGCATAATTAGTAAACATTTGGGGCTAATGCCAAAATATTAGAGATTCAAAGCCATGATTATATCTTCCTTTTTAACTAAGCTTTATTTTGCTTTCGTGACCATGAAGACTGTAAGAGACATTTCAGTTATGGAAGTTTTCAGAGTTATGATGATTAAAACAAAATCATACATTTTTGCATTAAAAATTCAAGGCATGTTAGTATAAAACTCAAAATTTTTCTATATGATACATGAGTACGATTGTGTTTGACTTTGTTGTTATGATGGTGGTGAATTTCTTTGAAAAGTGTCTCAAGCTGATGAGTAAATACTCTGTTTCTGCTTTCAAGAATAATACCTTATGCCAGCATCCTTTCTGATCATTGCAAACTCCAATCTATAGCACAGGATCTGGGAATCAGTAGGAAGAAAAATATGTCAGGAGAAATGGTATTTAACAAATGAACCACTCAAACTATCTCCTTCATATTTCCAGGTAATTTCAAGGATAGCAGAGTCAAAATCAAGCATCTATGCACTTGCATCTCAGAAAAGAGAACCTGCTCAATGAAGATATCATTGAAATTATTAATAGTAATAACAGAAAATATTTCTAGTATGCTTTGTAGTCAAAGTAAAATGAAAACTTTTTCTCAGTACTGCCAATAAACCAACATGTAAGTGCTGTTTACAGTATTGAGAAAACAAAGGTGAAGTTGAAATAGCCAAGGTTATATTTCATAGGAGTGATGGAGACAGTGGAAATTCATACCAGATGATCCCATATTCATATTTCATACTATGAAAGAGTCTAAAACTATTGCCAAATGGGGTAAGAATTGATAGTTTTTCCTGAGTCAAAAATAAACAAAGTATAGTTCAGCATGGTTGGTATTGTTCATCTGTTAAATTATAAAAAAGAAAAAAAATCTCTAGTAAGAAAAAGCTGGTGTTTTATGAAAGAATTTTTGTGACCAGGAAACATCTCTCCTCTGATTTAACGTAGATTGCATCTAATTGTGCAGAAGTTTCTGCTGAAGTTTCTGTTGAATACCATAGCTTTCACTTCCTACAACAGAACAGAGAATGTTGTTCTTATGCACTACTGGGAGAGAACTGGGATGCTGCTGTTCTTTCTGCTCTTCCACTTGCACCAAACCCAGAGAAAATTGCTACAATGGAATTCAAGCAGTCCCTCTTTATCTACCTACTTACCTCTTTTTGCCACGTGAATGGACTGAATTTGCATAGATAGTGCCTCTAAGGTCTTTTGAGTGACTTGAATAACAGTCTGGGAGCAAATATTTTTTTTTTTTAATCAAGCCATTATAGTCTATATGTACCATTTGTTACACTTAGGAGGAGAGTTCGTGGCTTGGCAATGGTGGACCTTAATCCTTATCAGCTATATTACATTCATTGACATGTTGGATGAGCAAAAAGGAAGCCGCTAATTTTAAATTTCCAAAGCATCAATACTCTGATTCTTACTCCTAACTGGAAAAAAGTTTATTAACATTTTCGTCTTGTGTTGTAGCATGAATTTCAGAAATGTAAATCTTTACTTCTTCTGACTTATAAGAACACATCTGTCCTGAAAAGTATTCAGCTGGAGGGCTTTCTTAGAGATCAGTGATACATAAGGAAATTCAAAATTTCACAAGAGTTAACTGTGAGTGGTGGGCAGAGGCAGAAGGCAAAAAGAAGGCAGAGGAAGCTGGGAAGGAATTGGGATGTTCTATAAATTCAGAGAGTATTTGGAGAATCTTGAGAACCTCTGTGTGCTGCTTAGACACTCAGAACATGCCTTTATTCCTCTCTATTATCTGCACTCATCCTCATGCTAATACAGCTTCCTATTAAGTCAGTGGACTTCTAAATATTGACATAAATATATATATATCTATAATTCAAAGGTAAATGATAGCATTTGTTTTCAAGTTGCTTGGGCATAACACCATAAATATTGCTTATAGCATTATTTTTTTGAAAGTTGTCCCATCAGCTTCTGCCTAGTCTTACTGTAGCTTATTCAACCTTTTCTTGAAATCTCATTTTAAAAAATGTTTATATTAATGATCTAGTAATAGGCTCTCATTTAAGATAAATCTAAATTATTAAAAATAAAGATGAAGCTTAAACCATTGTTTTGAAAAGTGTTAAATAGCCTTGTGACTATTTAAGTTAGAAATTATATATTTGCAAAGTAAATCACAGGGATAGTAGTTGGTTTTATCATTCTTATGAAAACCATACCAAAGTTTCTAAATTAAGCTTTTCCTGCGATTTCTGGCTTCTGATGCTAAAGCTGCTTTTACAAATGCTTCTTCAAAACTTTATAATATACTAAATATATGAGATAGTTGAGTGATATATTGTCACTGCACCTCCATCATTTTGTTTAGTGACTCAGAAACTAGACACAGATTCTTCAGTATGCTAAGGAAACTGCTCAGTGTGCAGAGGTTTGAGTTACATGATTCCCAATAATTTTAATGGGAGTTACATGGAAAAATCTGTATCCTGAAATTCATGGGAAGTTGATGTCAATAGAATTTACTCTTCCCAACTTTGCTTTCTGAATTTTTGTGTCTGGCTACTTACACCTCTGTAAAGATCCTGGAGGAGGGAGAGGATGGAGCAGTCTAAAGTGATTAAACTGAAAGCATTCAGAGTTCAAGTGGTCTATTGCGTGTGTTTCAATGTAGGAAATAAGTAATCAATATCAAATGGGAGAAAATATAGTTTTGATATGATAGTCTCTAAAAAATTACCTTTGAATGCATAATTATATTTTTCATAGTGTTGTACACATTATACATATTTTTAATTGTGTTAAAACATACATTCTTATTGAAGTCAGCCATTTCAATTAAGTATTTTTTGTAGTTGTTGTAGTAGTTGTAGTAGTTGTAGTAGTAGTAGTAATATTGTGATGATCAACAAAAAATACTCAGGGGATGTGCTTAAAGTTTAACATAAATTATAGTTAAAATATAATTGTTTGATTTCTGAGAAATCCAGGCTGAAATTAATTGAATCTGAATCCATTTGATGTGCCTAAAAAAAGGGAGGAAAGAAAAAAAAAAAAAAGATAAATGTTCAGGAGCATAATTAGAACATATGAAAACATTAGGATATATGGAAAGAAATAGTTAAGTGTTTAGCTTTGGATTCAGTTCCTGTTGTCATTACATCTACAGAAATCAGAGGAACTAAACATGGTTTTGAGTAAAAGTGGCTTACAGTATGAAAAAAGGATCAAAATAAGTTTTTAATCTTACTCAGGTCTCAGCCTATTGACTCAAACAGTGAACATTGAATATGCTTTGAGAGTAGTTCAAATTTACCATCCAAGTGCAGTTTTTTGGCAGGATTGTATGCAGCTTGTATTTATTAGATAGGCAGCTATTTGAGTTGATTAGCTACAAACATTTCATGAAAAAGAAATAATTGCTCATTCACTATAAATACATGCAGTTTTCTTCACCACTTGCTGACTCAGCTTCATTTGTGGTCTGAGGGATGAAGTCATATGGGTTTTTCATATTCTTGTTTTAATTTACAACCTTGGGAGGAGTAAGAGCAACAATCTGTTATGACTTGCCCTTGTTTTGTTGCCCTGCTCCTGAGGACATAGGCTAGAGAATCCCTCTGCTGTCTAGTCACCAGCAGACTGTCTTTTGGAGAGCTGGGAAAGGAGACAGCAATGATACCTGATACACTAAATACAGCTGGCAAATAACTTAGTGACTGGTGCCAAAGCACAGGAGTAAAACTGCACCCAAAACAGGACTTAGCAGAGACTGGGAAGTGGGCTGACTTCTTGACTCTCTGCCCGTAGGCAACCCATGACAATTCAGCTCATCAGTGCCTTTTCCTGATTTTTTAGTTCAGCAGAACTGAATGTGAACTTGTGGAGAACTCTTTGAATGCTGGGCATCTCCGAGAAGCAAAAATTACAACTGACATAATTTTTTACTGATGCAGTTAAAAGATCATGGTCCTGAATTTCATACTAACATTGGGACTATAACTGTTTTACTGGTTTCTTTTTCAGCTTACTAATATTCCCAGGTAGTGTACTGATCTGGAATACAGTTAGAGCATGGTCATGGCCTGGAAGTAATGAGAAGGAAATAGAAAATGACTTGGCCCCCAGCACGGAGCTAATGAGTCCATCTTTCCAAAAATGTTTCTCTTTACAGGGAAAATTTGGTTTTATTATTGCCCCTTTTGCTTCTTCAGGATGCATTGGAAAGGCTCCTATTTCAACTCTGGCTGACCTCCATGCTCCTTAAAAATAAAAATTACAGGTCTTTGTCTCCTCTGAATATCACCTGAGTGTGAAGAGCTTGAAACATACTTTGTTTTCTTGAGATCCTATCTGATTTTTGACACAGAAGCTTAGAGTAACGCGACTTCATATGAAAGGTTATTGAAAACAAGTGGCAGAGACCTGGAGAGACAAGAACTATGAATGTAGAGAAAATACCAGTTACATAGATTTAGAGGGATAGGCTCTGTCACAGTACCAACCACAGTGAAAGAATTAATGCAATTCACATTTGAAGAAAGAACATACTCAGAAATACAATTACACATGTAATAGATTGCATCAGACATAGAGAAGAAAACCAAACTTATCAAAATCTAAAGCCACTTAATGCCATGTGAAAAATGTGGTTTGATATGAAGTTTGTCCTTATTGTGTCCCAAAAACCCACAGCTATTTAGAAATCTATCTTCATTTCTGTATTTTCAGAGAATTCTTTTCAGATAAATATTTAATAGAACAGCCTTTACTGTAATTAACAGAATAAAATGTGCAGAATTTGTTGAAGAAGATTTCACAGAATAAGATCAAATAATATCAAATGTCAATGCATATCGTCCATGCACATACTTAATTCAGGATCTGTTAAAGGAAAGGAATACATAGGGACAAAGCAAGATACCCTTCATATTTAACAATACATTCACTCTCAGAAGAATGCTTGAAAGATAATAGAAGCAACCCTTAATGAAAGTAAGATTTTGCAAGTAGTAGGAGCTCTGAAAATGCGTACATATGCATTTCATAGTAAGGTATTCTAAGATGATACATAATTGTAGAAAACATACAGAAGAAATATAAATAGAAAAAAAATTCAAAGATACAAGCAATTCAGTTCCAGCAAAAAAGCACAGATTACAAAAATTAAAAAGAGGATGAGATTACAAGAGAGAATGGGGTTTTATCTTTCTTGATGCACCACAGAATAATCTTACCTGAAGAAACATGGCTGGATTTTTAACAGACCATTTTTTATAAGTTGCTTCAAACAGCTCTTCTTAAGTGAGGACATCTTAGCAGAAAGTTTATCTGTCAGTTACTCCTTTCACTTTCACTGCCTAGTGTGAACTGCTGCATCCCTCCTCTCCAGTGACACACAGCAACAAGTGGTGAATGTTTATGCACAGGCAGTCAAATACCATAACTGGGATTGTTAAAATGGAAAGCTTAGCTTAAATGGCAGTTGATATGGTATCCAGCTACTGCACAAGCAAGTCATTAGCACTGCATTTTAACAAAATGAGATTGTAATTAGGCTCCTTTGATCCTAAAGCAGAATGAGTTGCACATTTCTGGCTGCTTTTCCCAAAGCATGACATCAGAGTAATAAGCCATAGGCTGTCATTCTTTACTCACCCCACATTTTTGCTCCATTAGTAACTCACAGCTAGTCCCTGAGCAAGATGAGATTCTCAGCCATCAGTGAGCAATAAATATCTCTGCCAGGGTTGATAAGATTTCTCAGACATATATAGTATTTTTCGGTTTATTCCTGTTTTTCAATTCCACAAGCTGTCTCTGTTGGAGTCAGGTCTGGATCACTGTTGAATTCTGCTTGCTTTGCCTCAGTAGGAATTATCAGTGTTCCTTTGTACTAGCTGTCTTTAGTGGAATAGGACCATCAGAATAGCTTGCTTTCTCTCCACAACGTGGGCAGACTGTCCAGAATATTGCACCAACCCCAATTCCCACCTGCTGCAGTGACCCTGTGGGTCACTAGTTGGACACAAATAGGGAAACCCTCTTTCCTACACTGGGCTGTGGCTGCTGCAGCCCAGCTGAAGGACTGGGAAATGCCACAGTCCTGGACTTCATCAACCCAGGACACCTGTACTCCTTCTCTTGGGATCTGAGCATAGTTTTGTTGGCCCATTGAGTTCACCAAGAACTTTGTGCCTTGAATAATTATAGAATTGGGTCCAGAATCTGGAACTAGACATCACTAAATGGAGATTTATGACTACATTCACCAGCTATTCCCCAAAATATGTGGTATTACCAGAGGACGTCACAAATGATGTGTGAAATGAGACACCTTGGCAGATTGGCAGTGCACAAAGAGGATGAAGAAAATGACATGTAATTATTACTGTGCTATTAGCTGTGATATTCAACTTACACAAAGACAGAAAAGCCCAATAAATCCAAAAGCTTTAGATTTATTTTAAAAAGAATAAACTGCTTGGAAATTTCTTTCTAATAAATTTCACCAGAACATTCTTCTGGAAGAAAGAAGAGTCCAAAGGAAGAAAGGGAGACATTTTAAATTAGTTGACTCATTTTAAAGTTCACTCCCTCCTTTTCCTTTCCTTTGTAAAATGCAAACGCCTTTCAGGCACATTAACCTTAAATACTGGGGGGTGAGAAGGAAGGAAGCTATGACAATACTAAAGATTTGGGAGGATTCTGGATATACCTCTATTTGTCAACATAATAGATGCAGTGCTATTGCTTTTACAGACATAAATGAAAACAAGATATGTCTGCCAAAAGGTGGATTAAGAATTGGTTAAGAATATTTATTTAATTTTATGAATTTGGGTTTTGTGGCAAATTATAAAGCATAATCTGAGAGAAAAACTGTTGGCAAAACATCTTAACTAGAACTGAAGAAAGTGCATGCACCGGTGTCTGGCATCAGTCCTGTAAGCTTCTCAGAGGTGGTTTCAATAAATTCAGAAAGCTCTTACACGTTTTGAGATAGATAAGTCGGGCAAGTCAGAATCCCTCCAGTTCTGAAAGATAAACAGTATTATTTATATATGAAATGTTTTGAAATGAAGTTACATGTGCAAAGAAAATTGAAGAATATTAATCTTGAGTGTTTTATCTGCTATGTGGCAAACAGATTTTTTTTCACCTGCCCATTGGATGCTTTTCTTCTTTTTGTTCGATCGATAAATGCACAATAAAAGTTTTTAAATGCTGCATGATAATTTTATTAAGAAAATAAAAGATCTGCTACAGAGCATCAATGTAGGCAATTTCAATCAAGAGATGGCTAGCAGATCATCAAAAGATGCATTAAAAAGAAAATTATTATTGAATTGTTTCTAATTGTCTCCAGCAGGCATCTTTACTAGGCCCAGTGCTATTGAGTATTCCCAGCAGTGACCCAGAGGTGCAAGTACAAATTACCATGCTAAGGATCTGAGGATGACAGAAAGATTACTCAGTGAGTACATAATTATGAAACCAGGGAAGAGGAGATCTCTTAATCAGCTAGATCCATCACAAGAAATGAGCATCTTAGGAGAGATAAATGCAGAGTTAAACATAATACAAATGGATTTCATTCCCCAAATATGGGGTACAGTGCCATGGAGTGCCTCAACTATGCGAGGATTTAGGGGCCATAGTGGACCAGCTACCCAACATGAACTCCCACCATGAAGCTGCATGAACAAGAATGTAATCCTTGAATCCTGATGCACTTGCTGGAATAATTCCCACAGATCTGTGGTCCATATTTTCATGAGAATGGTGGGAAAAAAATGGAGACTTCACAAAATTGCATTTAAAATTAATTTGAGAGCAGAAGAACATTATATGCCATGAAAGCATAAACTCAATGTCTTTGATTATCAAAGAGGAGGGCTAAGTATGACTGGATTAAAGTTTATAGATCATGAGAGAAAACCCTCACATGTAGATTCTTTATCCTGAAGGGGACTGTAACAACCACCCAATCACTTCCACCATCACCCCAAAAAACAAACAAACAAACAAACAAACAAACAAACAAAAAACAAACAAACAAACAAAAAACCAAACAAACAAACAAAAAACCAAACAAATAACACTGAAAAATTTTGAAATAAAATAGTTTTTTACTAATGAAAATAAATGTGAAATATATTACCCAAAAATGAGGAATCATGCTTATTGGCATATCTTCAAATCATGATACAAGTTAAAACTTCATATATTCCTTAGTAAAATTATAATTTTATTGGACTTGACACAAAATTAATGAAATGGATAAAATTTAAAGGTCTTAAACATGCTCACAGACTATGTTGGGTTTCAGAAATCCAAAACAGAATAAAAGAAGTAAGAAATAAAATAGAGATAAATTAGAATGATCTATTCAAAATTACATTGTCTGAAGAACTGTGACCTGACTTGAGACTTTCTGTTATAACTCTAAGTGAGGATCTCTGACTCTAAACCATATGCTCTACTGTGGTATGTATTGCACAACTATGGAAAATGTCTTAATGTAGGTATTTTTCATTCACATAAAATTGTCTGTAAGAATTTATATCCCAGCTGGTATGATGTTATACAGAAACAATATCATGTGTTGTTCTGCAAGTTGTGCATATGTTTAGTTTCTGAGGCCAAAAATCAGGATGTGGTTTGAAGAAAAGTGGGAGGAGTCAACTAGTAAAAGTGTTATCCCATATGACAACCTCAAAAAAAAAAAAAAAAGAGTATATCAGTTGGGAAAATATATAGCAGAAGCAGAGACTGCCTTTACTGCAATAACCAGTGATCTGCTGTGCACATGTGCACATTCTCATACCACTGGAGTTTTAAAAGTGTAGCATTGCAACCTGTTGTTTGGATAGTTGGAACATCTGTACAGCAAAAATCACTATTTTGTGATGAAATCTGATATGTTTTGCCAGCATTCATAATTCTGAATTTCAATATATTAGATATATACAAATTATTAATACTTTTTATTTATTAGATATTATATATTTATTATTGGTTTTGTTATTGTTATTTATTATATGTCTTTCATGTCTAAGACAGGAGACAGAGGGATCATGTCCCACTGTAGAGAAGCTCACTTGTAGGCTTGTTGTTGATCTAGTGAGGCTTCTGAGGAATTTTCTGCTAGAGGATAATGGTCTACAAGTCAACTTAGTGGTTTTTAAGGGTATCAGAAGGATAGCACTCATGATTTGGAAGGTGCCCAAACTGTAAATGATTTAACATGCTTTGTCCTCAGGTGAGTCACACATCTCCTTAAATCTGAAAATGTTTTACTGACAAACCTAATATAACCATTTTTTGATCTTTAAATTAACATACTAAGTCTCCTTGTGTATTTAACTTGGGCTAGAGATTCACTGTGCAGTGAAAGTAAATAGCTTCAATCTCAGTAGCACACATAATATATTAATTTTAAAAAAAAAAGAAGTTCATATACATCTACTCTTGATATATAAAGCTGTTGAAACATAGGAAAAAACAGACTTTTTGAGGAAATCACAGGATTTGTAGCTCCCTGTCTGCTTTTTCTATTCATTTTTTGAAGTGTGTTGAAAAATTCAGGTTTCATATGGACACATTTAGTCACCTAAATTTCTCTATTGTGTTCAATCAGGTTTTTAGTAATTATTTTTTCTAATTCTATGTTTTCTGACTGTATGACTAATGAAAGTAAATAATCACCAGATGGAATGAAATTCTGCTTCTTGAACTCATGCAAGTAATGCAGTTAAAGTAACTTGAAATAACAACATACACAAATTAGTCATTTTCACAATTAAAACATAAGCCCTAAAGATGCTCCGATTTATTTAAATCACTCTGGGTTTAATTAAAGACAGATAACAAATTGTTATCAAAGATTAATCTCTTTTTGAGTCTTTAATTTACCAACAATTACAACACATCCATTTTTATCATACAGTAATTATGGTTTCTTCTGTTATAGTAGAGCCTGATACATTTGGTGGCATCTTATAAGCGTGTCACTGATAAATGACCAGCATTTCACACACCTCTGCTTCAGCTGTGAGCTGGCACCTACCACTGGCAAAATTGCAGGTAACAGACACTATTGCCCCCTCACTGATAACCTAAAGAGAAAAATGTTGCCTTCTTACTTTTGATGCTATGATAAAAACATCTTAATTCTTTATCTGGTTTGTTAGTTGCCTTTCCTACCCTAAGTGATGAAAATTTCAGACAGGAGTCAAATCATGGGGCTTTTTATGTCTCTAGCCTTATAAACCCCAGCCCTTGTTCCAGAACACATTTCCAGACTGTTTGCAAGAGCACAGAGCTACACTCAGGGTCAAGGTATGGGAGATGCCAGAGGACAAATCTGTTAGGTCCCATTGCAGAGCAGCCACACTAGGGCAGAGCTAAATCTGCCAACATGGGGCAGGGGTCAGGGGACCCCACCCTAGCCATACTCCTTGCCTGTTGTCAGAATAAATGTGATTAGTGCTGCCAGAATAAACTGTGGAGAGGCCCTTTGCTTGCTGTATTTTTTATTTACATAGGTTTTCTACAGATTCCACTAATTTCCTGTAGATTTCCTTTCCCATTTTATAAAATATGGACATTCATATAGCAACAGTTCTGTTTCTGTCACCAAAATTCTCTACAGGAGATTCACAACAGAACTCTTTTTTTTTTTTTTTTAGTCTTGTTCTGTCAAGAAATAGTAATGAAATCAGCCTGCTTATCTAATGGGAAAGCTATGGCATTTAAGATGTTAACCAGACAAAATGTTGCTGAAAGTTTAGTAGCTGAAATACAAGATACTAATTTCAAGTTTTTGTGAGGATGACAGAATTCTGATGATGTTTGGATCTTGTGGAGAAGGCTTTTTTATTCACAGCAACTCTCATTTCTATCAGTCTCCAGAGACCTGCATATTAGAGAGAGGATACCAAAAATCAGTCCATTAAACAGTTTAAAAAATTAAAAAATAAAATAAAATAAAAAAAACACACCAGAAAACACCCCACTTAAACATTGCCTACACTGCCCTAGAGACCCGTCTCCTCTAGGATGTGTAGTCTAAACTTTTATTTTAAAAGCATGAGGTCCAACAGGCAATTTTAAATACCCTATGAAACACTTTTCTCTTTCATTGTGAAACTTTTGGAGGCTGCACAACACTGCAAAAAGGGCATTATCATCTTCTATTTGCAGACAGGACAACTAAGATTAAATGCCCAACACCCTTCTAAAGCAGCAGCAAAGAACAGGCCCTGGATCATTCTTTCAAGCTACCCTAACACTCTGTCAAATAAATCATTGTTTCCCCTGCCTGAAGATTTTCTTCTCTGTGAAATGCCCTTTTTTTGTTTCCTATTTTTTCCTTTTTGAAAATTAGACAATTTCTCCAGGTTTTTCTTTTATGTTGTCTTTATTATTTCAGAAATTCTCTTGCAGTTTGGAAAAATAATAACTTTCCAGGCTGCATTTATTCATTTCTGCAGAATAACCTTGATGTCTTAGTCTTTCCTTTGTGAATGGAATAAAAAGTCATTACTTGTGCTTCCCCTTAACATCTACATTCCCAATCTTGGTACAGAAACTCTTACTGATATGTCTGGAAATTATACTAATTGTCATTAAATTCAAGGGTTTGAATCAGGAAAACTTGTCTAAAACAAGAAAGGAAAAAAAATAGGCAACCTTATCACATAGTTAAACATTTACCTGGATTTGTAACAAAAAACATATATAAATACTGAGGTGTAAGGGTGATAAAACAGTAAAATTCATTGCATGAATCAATAATTTTCCTTTAAAAATAGGCTAAAGTCCTAATCAATTAAAAGATAATCTCCTTCAGTTTAAAACGATCTTAAGGGTCAAAGATTTGTCCTGCAAGCTCTGAAGTCAATTTAAGTAGTCATTCATGCAAGCAATGACAGAAACATCCCATCTTCCATGTTCCTCTGGTAGGACAAAAATCATATAATACAATGAATAGAATTTAAACAAATTTAAAACAATAAGACTTTTCTGCCCCAGACTATGTCCTGTGTCTTTTGGAGCTTTCAGAAGCCTTAAAATGGTTCATAGCAGTGGGCAACAAAGAGCGACCTCTGAACAGCCGGTTCTGGGATTTAGACATGTAAATAATTTTTTCTCTTCGAACTTGAAAATGAAGGCTACAGTTTGCTCTGCCACCACTCATGGGGCTTTGTCTGATGACACAGAAGTAGAAGCTTTGAGAAAAATGGAAATGTTAGTTGCCAGAAGCAAAACCGTGAGCAAATCCTGGTAAGCGGGGTCTCTCATCCCGTTGCAGGTCACCATCTCCTTTCTGTCCCTTGCCTGGTGGCAGGGGCTGCTTCAGTGCTGCTGTTATGTGCCGTGCTGGGTCTCGAGCTGGCATTGTCACTTGCAACGTTTGTTCACATGATTAGAGGCAAGAGAAGCTTTAAAGTACACACAGCCTGCTAAATTCCGGTAAATAGGCTGCTGCATATTTTAGGAGGAGCTCCTTACCACATGGTTCACAATTAGTGTGTCCATTTCAGCACTAAAAAGATACCTAGGAAAAGAAAATGTGCATGTAAGTATGAAAAAAGTATCAGAATAGAGCACTTAGACTGAATAATTAATACCATTTTATGTTTTGCAACCATATATTTTAATCATCAAAGATGACTAAGGCTAAAGATTCATGTTTATTAACAGGGATATATTTCTTAAGTCACCATTTAAAATGGATTTTTATGGCTAGTCTGAATAACCAAGAGGCAAACCTATGTTGCACTGCACGAACATACTGAAGATACAAGTTAAATGGCCAAAACAATTCTCTAACTCACCAAAAGGCAAAAAGGCAGTAGAGGAGTTATTGAGCAAAACAAAGAAAGAATTTTCCTATTCTCCCTGTATCTATCATTTTGAATATGAGTAAAATCACCAGTTAGTCTAAAAAAACAAAGTTAACAAATTTGCCAGGCTTGCAACACACTACAAGTTTTCATTATGGGTTTACACAACTAATGATCATCATAGCTCTGCTTCATAATGCTGATTTCAGCAAAAGTACTACCAGAAAACATGTTTTATACCAAAATATAACATTTTCTCACCTGATTTTTACCAGTGAGTAAACTTCCTTCTGCTTCACATGGTTCTGCTTCCCTTCACACTTCTTCATATTCTTACATAATTATCAGACTACTAAAAAATATTTTAATCCAAGTAATCCAGTTTCCTTTTAAGAACTTTTCCAGAAGAGTGCTTAATAGTATAAGTAGAAATATAGTCAAAAAATATTTTGCTCTCCTGAGGCAGATAATAGTACCACCCAAAAAATACCTTCCTAGAGCTTCCTATTCTACCACAGCCACACCATGAGGTTTACATAACGTTTGAAAAAGAAAAAGCTGTTCCATGATTCTGCAGTATCTCGTGTTCCTGCACTGGCATGAGTTCATAAGTGTTGTATAAGTATAGCCTGAGTATGATTTATAACCATACAAGTACCAGCTACTAAAGGAAGCAGCTTCAGTCTGATCTTGCTTTGTGTCACAGCTCAGGTGGAGGGTCCTGCTCCTTCAGAGCTGCCAGTGAAGCTGCTTGTGGGGCCACTTCCTTACCCAACTAATTGAAATAGTTAACTCATCAGAGAGGGTAGGGAGTGCTCTGGGAATGGAAATCCTGGTACCGAGAAAAGTGGTCAGAAGTTTAGGGCAAGATGAAAATTGTAGCTATAGATATCAAAGATACAGCTAAGAAGAAAACATATTAACAAGAACCAAGTTAAACCTAGTTATATTTTACTATCATTGGACTACCATCTATCACCAATAGATGATTTTATATTTGAAAAGTGACTAATATCACTAAGGTAATTCCTACTAGTGGGAACTTTACACGGTGGCTTACTACAGCGTAAAGTAACTGAAGATCTAAATATATGCCTCAGGTTGATTTCAACAGTGACTATTTGAAAAGAATACCCCAAAGAAATCCACTAAAAAGTCCATTCTTTAAACATTCCCCGAAGAATTTCTGTCAGCAAAACATGGGAAATGTGAAGCAATAATAACTAAACTTCTGTAAAACAAAAAAGAAATTCCTATTCAATGGTTTTCTTACCTGAGCTGGATAGACAGCAATTCACAATTGAAAGATTTATTCAGAATTGAATATGTACAACTCTTAAGAACAGTGTTTAAAAACCTTACAGGCCTCAACTCTCTCCTTCTTTTGTTTTCATCACTCACTGGAAAAATACTCCATAATTTTCCGTTTATTCCCTAATGTACTGACCAGGAAGAAATAAGTCTGCAGTGAATCTTCTTTTCTTTNTATTTTCCCTTAAGTTGGGCTGCATATTGCTGCTTATTTGGACCAGGCATCCTTTTATGAAGTACTCTCTTATACTTTATTCACATCTGTCAACAAAAAAAGCACATCGCAGTCACACACCAAGGCACAAGTCACAAAACTCACAGAAAAAATAAAAGAAATGATATTTATATGTCATTTTGATAGTCAAGGGAGAAGAAGTGTCCCAGTCCCTCTTTCTAAAAATAATGCTTCATACAGGTGTCATCTCTATATTTTACTGGAGTTATCAAAAGAAAAAAAAGTTGTCATTTATGGAAGTTGCTTCCTGCTATTGAAATAAAATGATGTGCTTTAAATCACAGTTCAGTTCTTCCACTCCTTTCTTCCAAGAAAATCACGCTTACATGTAGGGAAATGGGAAAGAACAGTTTTATTAACCCACCGTCAACCTCTGTCTTCTACACAAATAATACAAAGAAACTCTCTTCTGGTCATCTATTCCTATCAAAAATTGATTTAAAGTG
This sequence comes from Thryothorus ludovicianus, assembly GCA_013397245.1. Lineage (NCBI taxonomy): Eukaryota > Metazoa > Chordata > Aves > Passeriformes > Certhiidae > Thryothorus > Thryothorus ludovicianus. The sequence goes on from VZTB01008487.1 coordinate 138,937, forward strand.
TTTGCTATATCTCAAAAGAAAACCAACCAAACAAACAAAAAGAGTAAAAAAGAACAAAACCAGTTACTCCTGCCACCCATAACAATGATGAGCTGATAAAAAACCTAATCATATTGTCTTGTCAGGCATACCTAATTGAGATGAAGAAGTCTCTAATTAGGGCATTAATTCCACACTGCAGTGCAGTTGCAATGCAAACTCCCATTTACTGACAGGTGCAATATGTGGGTGCAAATTTCTTGGCATCAGCAATCTACTGTTTTGCATTTACATTGCTAAGCAACATCATTGCATTGATTGACTTAGGTACAGTACTACACTTTCACCTCTTAGGTACAGAAAGAAAAGATTGATTCCAATTTCGGTGCCACAGTTTTAAACAGATGCAGCACCAATGAATTAGGTGCACTTACTCCTAATTTACAGTCATGGAAGAAAAATAATTTTCTTGATTACCCTTCTATTTAGAAAGCTCTAACTCTTTTGGATAGAATAAAGTTACACTGGTCTAAAACTCACATGACAGTCAGGGGCACAGCTACATGTATTTTTCCACAAGAAGATGGCAGCTGTCCTCAAAGTGTAATGTGAGTTAACTAGGAAAAGGTGATTGACTGATGCTGAGGTTAATTGCTTGTTGGCATGCTAGAAAGCCTATGCTAACAAGTGCTGCTTATAACTAACAAGTGCCAATTATTTCCTTATATTCCAGTACACATTATATTATGCTAGGCACTATCCAAACATCCAGAAAGATCCAGACATCCCTGCCCAGATCTGATAAGTTAATGATTTAAGAAAACTGTGCAAGTTACTGATGAAAATGGGTCAGTGCATGTTGCTTATCACAATTGTACAGCTCTTCATATAATGCTACGACACAGAGGAATTTTGTTAAAGCTACCAATGCACTGAACTTTCATAGGGAAAGTATAAACAGTTGTCTGGTCATAAACTTTATTTCCTCTAGTGCTGATCAAAAGTTTACACTAACAGATAGTGTTTACTATGTCATTATTAGAAGCTTTTGAAATATTTAAAATATTTTAATCTTGTTTCCATATCTTTGTGGTAAAAAAAAAATCATATACATAATTGGTGACAAACTCCACATACAATCCTGACAAAATTTTCCATTTAATAGGTAGATTGTTATGTAAAATATTGCCTAATATTGTTATAATGAATTCACCTGGCTTGAAAAAATGCTGACAGAACTAGAATGCATAGCATCATCCATTGTTAAATTCATATTAAATTCATAATTTTTTGCTAAAGCATTGGTAAACACCAATTTTAATTACATTAATAAAATATGAATTATGAAAGTAAGATTGTAGTGACTAACACAGATTTTCCCTATGATAATAATGATTTAAAATAAGATTAAAAAAGAGCTTCTCCTCAAGAAAGAGGAAGGTAATGTATCAAAAATTACAGTGCAAAGCCAACCTGCCCCCCACCTCCTCTGAGACAAGTCATCTACCTTGCATCAGTCAGAATATAACAAGGAAAGTTGATCTGAGTAGAAAACTTACCAGTCTTTCAGGCTTTCATTGCATGAAATTTTCCAGTGCTTGGTAAAACTGCATGCTTTATCTGTTACTCCTTGCCTAATTTCAAACTATACACGTGTAATGGCATCTCAATGTAGTTGCAAACTTGAAAGCCTTTGGAAATGCATTAATTGTGGATGTTAGGGATTTTAACACCTTTTTCTAGCTGTTAAAATGCAGAAAGTGTCAAATATGTTGGTAAGCTGTTGAAAAAGGCAAAAAAGTACCTAAGCTGTGGTTTGATCTCTCCTAGTCCTGCAGTGCAGGGAACATTTCAGCACAATGCTATCTCAAGAATTCAAAATAAAGCAACAAAACTCTAACCATATGGCTTGTTAGGTAGGCACGGGAGCTCAGCACAGGGTTGGATGAGGTGACCATAAAAATGAAGATACTTAAGAAAATTTAAGAACAGTAAATTTGTATTTGCCAATGCTGCGTTGATATTCCTAGACTGTTATAGAATAGATATGTACATTTCTGCACCCATCAAACGCTTAATAAAAGATAACTCCTCTAGGCAATTTGCAAACTATAGTTTCATCTAGATATATGTCAGTGTAAATCAGGAACCTTCAGTTCTCAGTTTTTCTAAACAAGTATGCCATAATCTTTCCTAGCCCTGTTTCCGTCAGACCCTCATAAATCTACCACATTGCTCTGTCTCCTCAGAATGCAGTCAAATTCACAAATATTTTAAAGGTATAGTGAAATACACATATAGCAAGTCCATCATCCTAGAAGGAGTTAGTAATTTCCTTCACCTGCACTATATATTTCATTTTAACACATCTTTAATAGACACCAACTAATCATGTTTAAAGGCTACCTCTGTATTATTGCCCTTTATCCATAAACTGCTCTTTTCACTGACCTTAATATAGAAGGTGAAGATAGGCAATCGTTTGATATAAATGCTTACATATATGATTTTGATTTCAGTATATGTAAGGTAGAACTGGTTGGGCTGGACACAATTTTCTTAATTTACAAGTGCCGTTGTAGAATATATATTTTTTGTTCTAAGTCACCTAATACCTCCAGAATTACTGATGACCCTAAAATTCAATGCCTTTCCTTTTTTTTCTATGTCCTGTATTTTGTAAAAGGATAAAAACATAATGACATTTGTAATTTCAGATCTTTTAAGAACAAAGTACTATGTGAAATTTATAATATAAAAATTCTCTTTTCCTGGAATTACAGTTTTGTATTTATTGAATGCGTTCACAGGCTCCCTTAGGATGTGAAATGTATGGAAATATATGTGCATTACTAAGGAAAGAACTAAATTTATTCTTTCCCCACATCATGCTCTTCTTTGCAGTAGAGGTTTTTAATTCAACACAGAGCTAGAATGAGATGGAGCCAATTTCCTGGTCTATATGTGTGACAAATGCTAAAAGTGGCACAAGATTAACAAATTAGTTGATGTATATATCTTTAAAGATTTTTGACTATGTCCCAAATCAAAATGCATGCTTATTTGAAATGAAGATTTCCTTAGAGTTAAGTATTAGACAGCAACCTTATGAATTCTTGTAATTTTAGGATAGAATGATGCCACATCTGACAACTAAAGAATAGCAACCTGAAAAAAAATGCCTAAGAAGGTTTTTATGGAACATCATTCTAATAATAACAAATTTTATTGCAATAAATTGTATATTTTTAATTATAAAATCTGATCTTTTAATAAGAAATTTGCTTTGAAAATATTAATTATTTCAGTACACAGGTATTTCTCTTAAATATGAATATTGACAGTTTATTAACTATCAAAATATGAAATTCTCTCACGTTGAGCAATGTATTAGATAGAAGCTTCTTTTTTAAAATGAGTAGAGGGAGATCTACAGTATAGACAAGTGTGCCATTATAGAAAGGTTTCTTTATGATAGTTTAAAATAAAAAGTATGGAACTTGACCTTTTTAGCTGACATAGTAATCACCTACTTGATGCAATCCAGATATCTAACACCAAACAATAAAAACATCTGTGACAACAAGCCATGTAAAGCTTTTGGAATTATTTAATTTTTTTTTAAGAAAAGATAGCAATATTTAATAATCAGGTAAGCCTGGATTGGTTCTTCTTACACAAAAACTTCTGTGTTTTGCAAATGCCAGTTTTAAAGGGCTATAACTTAGAAGTGAAAGTTTTTTGAGTTCTCATGCATCTGTTTTGGAGCTACCTCATTCATTCATTCTTCTCTTAGGACCTTGTCATAGCCCACCTGTTTTTCTTTTGCTTCAATTACATCAAAATAATAGCTTTCTTTAGAGAAAAAAAAAAAAATCATACGTTTCTACTGACTGTATCCAAACATGATAATACACTTAAAATTGAAGAGGAGCCATATTCAGGTTGCATGTCTCAGTCACCCAATCTCCGTTTCACGTATCTGTTCATGTTGACAGACTATGTCATAATACATCAACAGAGAGATCAGCATAGGAGAACAAAAATTCCTCGCCTGACAGCAAGAGGAAAACTGATTTCTACTATTAAATTAGCAAAAATATACCAATATTTCACTACCAATAAAGACACCATGGCTAAGAACATTCACCATATTATAAATTTGAATGAGCATTGGGAATTTTTTGTTTCAATAATCCTTAAACAGAAAAAAAAAAGGGAGGGGGAAGAGGGTGGACTCAAGGATGTCAACGTCTTTTCAAGCAAAGATTTGATTTCTGGTAAAATGTGCCATTACATTTTGGTTTTGTTACTCTTTTAAATATTAGTTCCAAATATTCATTTAATTAGAGACCACTGAGCATTGTTTTTGCAGGCTTCTGTTCTGACAGAGACTGGTCCTTATGAAGTCAAGGAGAAGTGTAGAAAATGCTCTGTGTCAACAGAATGCATCAGCTTCTTAATACCTGAGAATTTTGACTCATGTAAAAAGTATTCCAGCTCTCTCATTGCCAGATATAATTTTAATATACTATATAGAGCAGTGGTGTATTGCTAGGAATTTAACAATACCTGGAATAAATAATGCCTTTTTGCAGCCTGGGGCAACATCTGCCACTTATGCATTAATTCTGCCCCTGTTTGAACACTCTACAACATATGCACTTCTCTTTTGTCTGTTATCCTAGAGTTGTGTTATTCCCAAATATTGACATCATCTACTTTTATCAGCACTAACTGCTCTGAAGCTTCCTAGTCTCATGCTCAGCTCTATTTCTTTCTATTGATTATCTTCCTCACTCCAGCAGGTAGCTAGCCAGCGAGGCTGTCCTGAGAAATAGCTTCCAATGACTTTATACGCACAATTTACACGGAATTGTTTAAAGAAGATATTAGCCTCAATACAAATCAGTGAACCTCATTTAGTCAATACTGCACAATTCAGCTGTTGGCACCCTGTCACATGTTAGTCTTTAAAGTCAACTACCATACCCAATCTGCACATTAGCCATAGTATTTAGTTTCATATTAAAATGAGGCTAGTTTTTCACTTTTCTTTTTGAAATCTATTCAATATATTTTCTACATCACCTCATTGAACCATATGATAGCAATATAATTTTAAGTATAAAAACCTGAGATTAAATGCTTGATTTTTGACAGTGTTCTTAAATATAATAAATTCAAAGGGAAATACTGTTAAGTTAAAATGGAGTGTTTTTCATTAAGTCCAATCAAATGGTAGACAACAAAGGATCTTTTATTTGAGAATATGAAGTGAAAATGAAAACCAGAAAACCTTTACTAAGAAAAGGTCTAGCTAAATTATGTTGGAAGGAGGTCTCCAGATTGAACCTGGGTGTTTCTTTTGCTAAGAATGAATTAAACTAAGATGCACTATGGGAGAACAGCTTACAAAAAAGGAAAATCTGTGCTTTACAAAAATGAAAACAGGGTCTAAATACAGCTGCAAAGAAAGATCAAATATTAAAAAAAAAAAAAAACAACAAACCGCTACTGTAGCACCTGAACTATTCAAAGAAATTTTGGAGATTTTTTTACCCCTTTTGCATTCCACAGCAGGATTCCAAAATCCTAGTTGGACATTTATACAAAAATAATCTTTTCCTTTTAGCCTAACAGACTATGATCTAAATGATGATTTAGACTACAGATAAAAGATAGATGAAAAATAAAGTATATGTGCTTATCCCTAAATCTGTTACTTGAAAAATAAGACAGCTCTTCTCTTGTTTTCAATCTGTATTAGACACACTTGTTTTACTGTATTCAGTATATCCATGATGTTTGTATTAAAGTTTCTATTCGTATCCTTCAGCAGTAGGAAATAAATAGGTAATATTTCTAATTGTTTGAAAAAAAAATACTTGGTTTTGGCATATTTGATAAAGAAATATTTACATCTTTCCTATAAAGCATTGCTCTTATAGAGCATAAAGTCAAAGACAACCTGCAAGGATTTGTGGCTGTTATATTTTGCAGGAGGCAGAAAATAAAAAGAGGTCTGGTAGTATAAAGATTAAAAAAAAAAAAGATTAATAAAAAGACAAAAAAACAGAAATCTCTAGTCCATAATATGTGGTCAATATTTTAGAAAACGCAGAGGAAAAATGCAGAATCCTTTTTAAGTCCTGATGAGCAATCATCTGGACTCACTGGCACACAGACGTACCGATACCTTTTGAGAGAAGGTAAAAATTATCTGCCTAGTGAGCAACTGGGAATATTGATATCATGCAATATCTTTATTCTAAATACCAGTAATTTGAATATATAAATAGAAATGCCTTGCATGACCTCTGCTCCCTGCTCTTTTCCCTTGAAAGCTGAGGTTCTGAGCCCCAGGTAGGAGACAGATGCTGAAAGATGACCAGTCTGGCCTTCCTGATACATCTTTGCACACTCTCACTCTCTCACATACACACATTTATTGCAACCTGATGCTCACAGAAAAGTTTTTTCCTCTTTTTAAGTTTCTACAAGGAACATTTCAGAAACCAAAGGGGAAAAAAACCAGGAAGCAACGAGGACAGAAATAGCTGCATATTCAAGCAGCAAAAGGGCAGGTGTGGTATGAGAATTCCTAGTGTTCCTGTCTGCAGTGCTCTGCTTTCCTGTTGGAGGATTTGACAGGTACTTTTCATGGGTCTATATATGCTTATTAGAAGTATACTTGGAAAGAGAAACCGTCCAGGTACTGTTTGGCATATTTACTTGGGTAGATCTGCTTTTTTTAAGATTAAAGGTACTCTATTTCAGCTGCTGTCTTACGTGCATGTGCCTACACACTAAGTATTTTTCCCACCAATTACATTAGTAATCACTAAAGTAGATGCAAATTCCTCCACTTATTTATTATATAATTTACATCTTGGTAAATCTTACAAATCATTTACATACATTCAGTACTTAAACATGATATAATTGTTCTGCTACAACATTTCCTCCATACTAAGTTAGTACTTCAGTCATGTCTTATAAGGATTGATAGAGAGAATTGTAGTTGGAAAAGTAGTTAATTCAAAGTTCGTTTCTAAAAATCCTACTCTTTTAAACTTAACTCAGTGTATACTAATATGTAGCAAATATTCTGTATAAGCAAGTGTACAAGCATACAATGAACAATACATTCTGGGGAAGATGCAGTACACAGAGTATAACAACATATACATTCCAAAAGTTTACAAAGTCAGTTTGATGTATCTGTTTTCTTAAGGTAATAAAAATATTTTAATAATTATTATCTGTGTCTCCTTTCATTGTGACAGGGGAAATACTTACAAAATTTCTTACCATTCTTCATCCTTTTATGCTTTTTTTTTGAGATGCGTGGATTTACTATGTGCTTAAGTTAAGCTATAATCACTTTTTCCATAATGTCTTAGAATGGTAACTGGGTAAAAAACAAATCTATGTAGTAGATTAGTATTATTTAATATTTAGGAGAAAAAACAACTTATTTGCCTGAAACTAGAGAGCACTGGTAGCCCATTATTTTCTTTTTAATGCCAATAGGATCTCAGGATTCCTTTAAAATATGTTCTTACTGCACAGAAAAGGACACAGGAATAATTTGCAGCCAACATTGTTTAGCCAGAATATATTATTTAAAATATTTAATGGGAAAAAAATTTCTTCCCTCCAAAAGCATAATTATTAAATATGATTATATTATTTATCAGTAGGCATTGCTAGTTTCTTTGCTTGATTATGTTTTGATTAATGCTCAGAAATTTCAATTCAGACATACTTAGCCTCTGATTTTTAGACAGATGTCAGTCAGCATTAGTGTATCAATTTTTCATCAGAAAATAGAGATGCATGTTAAAAACACTTCAAAAAACATGGAGTTTCTACATGGAACTATATTATCAATGTTAATTATCTCCTTAAGATAAGCATTAACTGGGGCAAAAAGTAGAATCAAGCTGTTAACAGAGCACATGAATGTCAACTGGACACAAAGCTGCCTACTTTTCTTCCTGCTTTCCTTCTTCTGTCTCACAGTTGTTTATTTAGTACATGGAAATATTACAAAACTCTTAAAGATACTTTAAATAAAGATTTTCTCCTGACATGATTAGCTTGGTATTCCTGTTGGAGCATAACTATCCAGGCAGCAGTGACTGTGTGCCAGCGTGCAAAACATGTATGTAGCATGTTCTTTGTGTGTGTTTGCATGCTTGTGAAGGCAAACATTTCATCACCACTGAGTGTGTGACTCTGGGTGCGTGTGTGTTCACAGCCTAGTGATAAAAGCGAGAGTGGGGTCTGGGAGTGGAAAAGAAGAGCATTTCCTTTTGGGAGAGCCCTACTTGACCAAAGTCCTGCCCTCCAGCTTGGGAGAGAAGGCTGGGAAGGGGCACTGCAAGAAAAGTCTGACACTGCAGCCCACTGAAATCATTTGTAGTTACCAAACATGTTTAAAAGAAAAGTTTTAGACATCCACGGCTTAGAGTCCTATGAGCTGTATTAAAAGAATCACAGCTACACAAATCAGACTTACTATTAAGATTACCTTTTGGGGGTTAAAGTTAAGTGACAGGCCAGATGCACCATTTCACTGCAATTCTAAAGATAATTCTAAAATGATGCTCAGCTGGTGCAATACATTATTTTGTGTTCACAAGATGAAGTGGAATTTAAATTTTTAAAACCAGTAAAGATTTTGAAGAGTTTTGAGGGAGGTCTATTTAGCTTCCACCTAATTTAAAAATTAGTCTTGGCTGTCTTCTCACTCCATCAGTCCTTGAATCAAAATTCCAAATCAGAATCTATTATTTTCTTACTTGTGTTAAGCAGCATTAAGTAGAGGGAAAGGATTTTATTTGCATTAAGGAACCAATCTTACAGTTCCACAGAGGAAAAGCATCCTTCAGAGGCAATAGTAATTTATATTTCTACAAAAAAAACAAAAACTAGTTTTCTACAAAAACGAATCGAATAAAAAAACTCAAAACAAACCAGCTTTCATTTTTCAGCACTACTTAATACTTTTAGTTACATTAGATTTCACTGTATTCCAGAAACACACAAGAACAGAGAACAGCTTGCAGTATCAGTGTTCCTTCTCTCCCTCCCTCTCCCTCTCACCCACACCATTTTGATTTTAAATTTGCTGGAGCCCATTCAATTTATAAGTAACAGTCCAAACCATTGGACTGTTTGCTAGTTTATTTGAACAGGAGGCAATGCTGTTGAAACAAATCTAGTTAACAAGGTAATTAGCTTTTGCAATATTCCTCAGAAGGCTGGACATCAACAGTTCATCACAGCACTGTACAAATAGCAGTATGCTGTGTTAAGCCTCTGCTTGTGGGGGTTTCTATCAAAACTCACTCGTCATGTTACCAACAAAGGTATTGTTTTCAAAAAGTATCCAAGGGCCACCAAAGCTGATTTATTCACTTGAAGTGAAAGGATGAAAATATTTTCCAATAGTAACCTACTGTAAAAGTGTAGGCTACTGCTGGTATTGAAAAGATGGGGATAGAACCACAAAAATCCTTTTTCTTGTTTCCACAAAAGGCTTTGGGCCTAATTATTTTTAAGTATAATCCAGCCAACATCTTCTCATGCTTAGCTGCACTGAGTGACACTATTTGTGATGCCCAGTCTGCTGAAACTGAGCAGGTTGCTGTCAGTTTAAAAATGACTATAATAAAAGTGACCATGAAGATGGATCTTGTGATTTTGCGTTTCTAATCAGTCATCTGTGAAGAACACTTTTGCTTTGATTCAGCAGACTGGTGACAGCCATGATTGATAGTGCATGAGGATGAAAAAAGGTTATTAACTGTCTTCCTATTAAACTCAATGTATTACCCCTCTAGGTGCATCTCATACTTTAACTTAAAGTACTTACTCAGGTAAGGTCAAAAATGAACTCTATAAACACAGTATCCATCCTGTTGTAGATGAACCAGGGGCTCTAATGCTAAATTTTGAATGCTCAGCATTAAAGCATATCTGAATCCTGACACCTTAATTACTGTGCCAAAACCAAACACTGAGCAGACCTTCGTGTGCTTCTAAATGTATAACTATACACAAGTATTTTTGTATGAAACAGGGACAGATCAGTTGCTTCTGTGTGTTGGTGCATACAAACACAAAGACAAATATGTTTTACTTACTATAATAATCTCAAAATAAAAGTTTGAATAATGTTATGTTAACAAAAAGATACGTACAAGAGAGATATGAAGTGTCTGGGGGGCTCAAATATAAATTTTACACAGAAAACAGCATTTTACCTACTTGTAGTTAACTCCATTATTAACTTGATCAAGTGTGATTTAATAATTTATGAAGGCTTCCTATTAAAAGAAAATACAAATGTTTTAGTGTAAATATAGAAGCATCTATAGAAGCATATATAGAAGCATCATATTTGTTGCCTTACAACATGTTTTAGTTTTAGTTTTTATTCCCTTTTTACTGATGACAATACTCACAATTATCTAATGAAAAAAACAAAGGAAAAGGGCACATATATTCATTTTCAAAATAATTATTTGGTGGAAATACTAATTCAGAGGGTAATTCTAATTTCTAAGGATGTCTCTGTGAAGAGATAATTTTAAAGGAGCTTGAGGAGAAAAAGAGTGAAATTATTTTCCTATGCTCATTTTTATTCCTCTTGACATAGAAATGAATTTAAAGGGGAAAGTTGTCTATATTGTGTATACAGGTTAGCATCTTTTTGGATTCACAAGTTTATTTTAGGAATTAGTTGTTTTACAATCATTTCTTCATAATCAGCAGAATTTAAAATTTTTAAATTTATCTTTATGAATAAATTTCAGATGCTTTTTGAATTTGTTTATGCGTTTCTTACATTACAAATATTTTCTCATAAAAATAAGTAGACAGATCAAAAATCCTATGATTCTCACTACCTTATGCAGACTTTTATCTGAAGGAATGTACAGATAGACTTGTTTAAAATAAGCTCTTTTCACATGGTATAGAAGATCTCCCTGAAAAATGCATCTATTCCGTATTTATTTTCCAGAGTATGAAAATATACTTCAAAATTTAGTTTTATAATACTCCTTCATTTCCTTTTACATTACATCAAGAATATTTTTTGCACTCATTAACATCATTTCAGAGGGAAGCAGGAATATTATACCAAGCTAGATCCTTTTGGAGAAAAAAGGAAAAAGTATCCCTCTATCTTGACTGTTCTGTAATGTACTGTCATGCACAATGTCTGCAGCCTAAGTAAATATTTTAATCTTTTCAAGGTGTTATTGAATTTCAGTTGTCCCTGTTATTTTTAAACATTTTTTTAAAAAACATTCACAGTTGGTTAAAATCCAGAAAAAATATAGTCTACCTAATATGATAATCCTATATAATGAAAAAAATTATTAAACAATCCTCTGTAACATCTTTATTTCAGTAAAGTGTGTTCCATTCAGGTGTGGACTTGGGAATAGGCACCAATTTTGCCTTCAGTAACATTTCTGCTTTATAATAAATTGCAATCCTGTTGTAGCCCCGTGTGGATTTACAACTGGCAGGCTTTCTCTCTGACAATTTGGGGTCACTGTGGATATAGGTGAGCAATAATTTCAGAGGTGATGGAGATATTGACAGAATTTAAGAGTCCAAGTTCCCAGGCAAATATTTGTAAAATGTACACTCCTACAATGGGTTTTAATTAACAAAACTTCTGGATTATGTTGTTTGCCTTGTTTGTGCATTGTATTTTCTCTGAAATGATAAAAAACATTAATTTCCATTTGTGCCTCTGTCAGTATTATGAAACATTAATTGTAAAAGCTATCATTCCTCCCTCAAGCACATTTAAGTAAAGAAGAAAGTTACAGTAATTAGAGGCCTAGCTAAAAAACATATAGCATGCTTTTAGAAAATCAGAATTATATGACAACATTTGTTTTGTGTAGCCTTATGGGGGCCTAGAATAGGTAAAATCATTCAATCAGACATTATAAAAAACAGAGGCCCTGATGGCAGTGAGAGTTTCTAACAATGGGCCAGACTTACATTTACTCTTGAGAAGGGACTGGCAGGATCAAGCCCCCTCTGTTCACTTCATGTGAGTAACTTAAAGACAAGAAGTAAGTCTAAACATAACTCCAGCCATGTGTAAAACAGCGAAAATATTTCAGTCAGTATGGAAGAAATTAATGAATTAGATATATTCCTCCGGCTTCTTTAAAAAATTGTCACAAGAACTAAACAGGAGATCCCAATTAATGAAACAAAGGAAAGTTTAGGGCCATTTAACCTGGAACAATCATTTCCTCTGGTTAAGGTTTATATAAAACTCAGAGCAGGCCTGAAATGTCAACTCTAGTGGTACCCTTTGAAATCCTGTTTTATTCCAGCACTCACTACACACACGAAAGCAAATCCTTAAACTGTAGGCGCAGTGCATGTGGCCCAACCAGGACCATACAAAGGCGACACACGTAGCATGTGTCACAGCCAGCAGCACACGAGTGACTTCGCCAGGGGGGATCCCTCATCTCGATCCCATTCCAGACAATCAGGACGCAGCAAGGGAAAAGAAAAAAAA
>VZTB01008487.1:171725-176725 GCA_013397245.1 Thryothorus ludovicianus
AAAGATGAAGAAAGCGAGAGGGGGAGGGGGGGGGGTGGTGGAGGGAAGAAGAGGCGTTGTGAGGGAGAGAGAGTACTTAAAAATGAAGAATTTCATTCCATGTTGAAATCTATTCTCCATGCAGGATACAGCTTTAATGTTGAGCAGCGTAGCTCTCCGAGTGCTTTTGTGCATCAAAGACGTACATACTGAAACACCTAGTGTCATGCCACAGCTGGATTCTAATGTTCCTGGGTTCCTGGACCAGATTTGTCTGGCCCAGCACAGAGTTTACTGTTGAAAATAGTTCTGTTTTCGATGTTATTATTATGTAAAAATAGATTTTGAGGCTGTTTGAATTTTTAAAACATGTTCAGTGGTAATGATTCATAAACATTCCTGATTTCAGCTGTAGCTGTACAGAGGGGTTGAATCTGCTCTCAGCTTATTTTTTACATGATTTTAATAATTGGAGGCAAATATACTGCATATCTTTTAGGTTCATTTAAAAATCTATGCAATTTAAACAAACACTGAATTGTGTAATGGTTTGTCTGGGAATTACTTAGGCTGCACAGCATAATAATATTTTATTAGCTGTCATTTGTTTTCAAGGAAGAAAATGGTGATTTTTATGTTGTGTGTTATTTGAAAACTTGGTACTGAAACAGGACAGTCCCCAAATGTGAATTTCTTAAAAAGGTGGGACAGTAGTTGCCCAAAAGGTGAAGACTTGAGAAAAATTGGGGTAGGTCATTGCTTTCCTGAAATGAAGCAGGGTACAGATTAGGAGCCATTAAGGTTTGCCAGGAGTTGCTGGTCATAGAAGCCTGTTTAAGTGCTCACTGTCAACAAGGAAATCATGGGCAGCACTTAAAGTGGCTCACCTCTGATTTATTCATAAACCTCACACGAGCACTTGGCTTTGTTCTTGCGCTGGTAAGGGGGAACTGATGCCAATAAGAACAGGAATAAAGAGCTTCTTGCATGGTCCAAAAGTGAATAGCACTTTATCTCAAAGCATGACCTTCATTCCCAAGATCTGTTGTGTTACAGTTGACTCTGCTAGATGTGTATTCTCAGATGAATTGCTAGAATACGTTACAACAAATATATACTTTGTAAACCCTCTAGATGTAACAAGAACCGTGTAACTGGAACTTAGGTTCTAACTTGACAGAAAGGTTGCGGTATTCATAGGGAGCTGAGCGATTTCCTTTTCAGACTGTGCTTTATGCTTGTGTTTTTAATGTGAGTCAGAAAACAGTGTGATTATGTGGCTGTGATTCAAATGAAAATTTTATATTTTTTAAAGGATTTATTTGAGAAACATATTTTGATAAGAGCATACACACAGAATGTGAATTGATTCAGAGACTAGAAAGGAAAAAAAAAAGTTGACTTTGTTTTTAGACATATTTGATGGCTGCTGCTCTATTTTTGTTTCTCTAAAAAAGGCAAAGTAGTGCTCACAGTCCGCAATGGGGGAAGGGACCTTTCGAAGACGGTCAACTGCCATGTTTGCACTGGGGCAGAGGTTGAGTACAGTTACTTAAATCCCCAGAGAAACATTTAGTTAATGCTAGACTCTTTCTGATCCCATCCGAGTCTGGTTTTCTTTCCTGCTTTTTAATGAAGTTTGTTTGTCGCTATGTTTAGGTTATGTTTTTAAGCTCACTCGCATTTTCACAACAGATTTGACCAAAAGAGTCATAATGGAAGACAGTGATGAGAGTTAATGATACGTCTTTGATAAAGCAGTCCTCGTGTGCAATCTGATCACAGCCATCAGCTCATTTGTCATGGCTGAAGTGAAAATGTCAGGACCAATGAGTGTATCAGTGCTGAAGGGGGCGAAAGGGCTTTTGGAGACACTTTTGTGCTGGGAGTGGGCCATAGCTTAGATGCAGCTCTAGGGAAATACTGGGATTAGCCAACTCTGTGCACAAATCCCTAGCATAACAGAATTAGTTGGGAAAATGAGGTTTGTTAGGAAAAAAAAAATCTGTAGAACTGCTCCAGGCTTCAGCCCAGGAACTATGAAAAGCAGTAAAGCATTTTATTAAAATAATTTTAGCAATGTGAATGTGTGCACATTCCAGTGAAAATCACAACTGGTAGCCAACATACTAACACAACCCATCCTAATGCATTTTGCATATGGATGTGGGTTTCCTTGTAAAATTAAAAAAAAAAAAAGTGCATTATAAAGAATACAATGTTTGCAATCTTAGAAGAAGGTTTGCTGAATTTGACACAGTGGAGATTTATGCAACATTAAAATACAGACTGATGCTGATGATCTCTTTGCATGGGTTAGTTCAAATAAAATATAAGGAAGGTCTCCCTGCTGTAGACACTTCTTTACTCAGGGGGTAATTCATAATATAAAAACATACTGATTGCCAAACTGGGATTCTGTGGTGGCCAGCCTTTTCCCTCTTTGACTGGTCTGTGCAAAATGTTTCTGAAGAATATCACAGTAGGCAGATGTAGGATAACTGATTGTATATGCCTGCCTTGGCAAGGTTGCAAATGCAAATGTTTTAGACCTCTGAAAACCAAGCTTTAATATCCCTTACAATTTATGTTTTTGTTTTTGTTTTGTTCACATTCATTACAATAACTCTGGATAATTTTGGCAGCCAATTTCCATTCTGTTTTTTTAAATCTTGGTAGATTCATGGTTTCAGTGGTATTCTTCGGCAATGAATCCTACTGTCTAACCCATTTGCTCCTCTCATCATCAGGTTTTAATTTGTCACAGCTTAGCTTTCTTGGAAACCTGCTACTTGTCTGCTGGAAAGCTTTGTCTTGCTTCCTGTTACATACCTAGGAGGAGCACGGTGCTTTTCCCACTGCGTTGTCCATAAAAATGCTGAAGAGTTCTTGATTTCTTTGAGGTCGGGATCGTTCTTGCCAGACCTATTCAGCTGATGTGGAACAGTGTGGGTCCTTACCCAGGTAATCCTGCTAGTGCACTCTGCCAGCCCAAGAGGAGTGAGTGGGAGGGGGTTATTCCATCTCCAGTGCATGGAGCAGTTTCTGAGAATTGTCTGGATACTGGATTTGTGTAGCTAATTGTCTGTCGGGCTACACCAGTTAATAATGGCTATTTACCTGCTTTGCTGTGTGCCCCGTGTGTTTGATACTGCCGAACCGTGGGGGTGTTTTAACTTCCCACGGTTCTGCGCTGAGGCCGTTCAGCAGGCTGTCAGCACTGGGCTGAGAGCAGCTTTTCCCTTTGTTTGGTGTTGCTGTTAAAGGTGCTGCTGCAAGTTTATCGTCTTTCCTTTGGTTTTAATGGGAGACTGAGAAGAAAATTGTTATCGCCTCCGTTGTGTCACCGGTCTGGTGGCTGCCACTGTCCGGCTAGGCCTTGGAAGAGGAGCAGCGCGTGGCGGTGGCGGCACCAGCCCTCGCCGTGCTCTGGGTTGTTCGCGCCTCCGCTTCGCTGCTGAGCGGTGCACAGCGTTGGGCCATGGTGGAAATCTCCCACTTCCTATTCCTTTCCCAAAACTTGGGCATAAGTTCGGGAGCAGGCGGAACCGTGTGCGTGCTGATTGGAGGGGGTGGAGAGGAGGGGATGTGTGGCAGACCTTAGGCTGTGGCTCAGGTACCAGGCTATTGCCTGTGGTAAGCCCAGGCGTCCTTGCAGCAGGCTTGCAGCTAGAATGTGAAACCAGCTCTTGTGGTCATGGGCTTCGGGCCCGCGGTCCTTCTGGGCCTTCTCATGCTGGGAATGTGGCCACAGGGACTAAGGATACCAGGTAACCTTGAGTCTGGCATGAAAATGTGTAATAAAGCTGCAGCCACCAGTCTTTCAATCCCAAACACTTCCCTGTTTATGCGTGTCAGTGTGAGTGGCAGCAGTAAAGTAATTTATTTAATCTAGCTGGTACTTATCTTTGTTAGGAGTCGCCTGCAGATTTCTTCCATTTCATGTACAGTGGATTGTCCTTTTTCAGATAATGTGCTTGTACAACCTTTTTTTTTTTTGTTTAATTCTATTGATTTACAATATTGAAGTGATATATCTGATACCTGTTTCCTGCACTTTGACTGTACGTAGTCAAAGAAGCTGATGGGATTCTTCCCTCCTTTCCACAAGCCTTTAGGTGTTTTAAATGTATAATTATAATTGCATGTCATTTGATAGCTGCACTAATTGCTGCCAACCATTGTCTGTTTGCACTTAATGCTGAAACCTGATCAACATCCTGCTTTGGTTGATGTTTGGTGGTAAACTTTAATTAACTCTTATTGCATTGAAGAAGAGCTCAGTCTCTGTGCTAACTAATCATTTACCTTCATTATGTCCTGACAGCTCCACTTGTTCCTGGTACTAATAGATACACCAGTCAGTAAATAAACCTGCAAACCTTCATGCCTTCAAGTTGTTCCTCATTGATATTTTGTTTCCTAAAGTATAATGGCGTAAAGATAATTATTTCAGTTAGTTTTGTATCTCTGCTTTTCCAGACACTGATCTCAAATTGCCTTTTTCATGCCAGACAATATAATTTTAATAGTAACTGTAGATTTAAGATAACATTATTCCTTCAGCATGGTTCCTATATACATGCATCTTTTGAATCAATACAATTAAGCTTGTCTCCTGTTGGAATTCTTGTAATTATTTTTCTTGAAATACTTTTCCTGTAATGATATTGAAGTTAAAGTAATCAGGTTACTGGCAGATCATGTAAAATTCAACTCAAAATTGCTGGCTGCTTGATTTTAATTTGTCTGACATCAAGTTTGTTTGAAAAGGGATAATATGTGGTTAAACCAAGGAGCTTATAATTATGGTTGACATTTGTTTGTTTATAATGAAATCTAATTAAAGTTCATACATTTTAAAACACCAAAGTTAATTACTGAATTGCTCACTTCACTTATGCACAGCAGTCAAATTAACTTGCAGAACAAAAAAATGACAAAAGACTATGCATAATAAAAACAAAATGCCCAGCTGATCTTGGCAATACAAAACAAATTTGCCATGATAATATTCCAGA
>VZTB01008487.1:186725-224981 GCA_013397245.1 Thryothorus ludovicianus
GTGGCGCTGCGAGGTTTGCGACTACGAGACCAACGTGGCGAGGAACCTCCGCATTCACATGACCAGTGAGAAGCACATGCATAACATGATGCTCTTGCAGCAGAACATGAAACAGATCCAGCACAACCTGCACTTAGGCCTTGCGCCCGCCGAGGCAGAGCTCTACCAGTACTACCTAGCCCAGAACATAGGCCTGACTGGAATGAAACTGGAGAACCCAGCAGACCCGCAGATGATGATCAATCCATTCCAGCTTGATCCAGCTACAGCTGCGGCTTTGGCACCGGGACTTGGTCAGTATCTCTTTGTCTGCTTGTGGTAGTTTGTCACTTACAATTACCAGAGCTCCAGCAGAAGACAAAAACCTGTTTGTTCATCATCTGGCATTGAGTTTTGTCTGTAAAAGATAAATTAGTCACATACTAGGTAATAGTTGCAGGAGTGACGGGAGCATTGTAAGTTCAACTAGAAAGAGGTTAAGGAGCTCCACCGGCCTCTGCTTTGGCTCCCTGACATGGTTGCGTTCTTGCAATCCCATCTTTCTCTCCTCCGCCCTTGTGTGCAGGGCCCACAGGTAGAGAATTAAATTAATTGATCACATAATGAGGTGCTATCAAATTAACAAACTAGAAAAGATAAAGACAGCTCTGTTTTCCTCAGATTTTAATTATCTGAATAGGTCAACATTTTCCAACAGGAATGCAATCTTTTCTTTCTTACCTGACAATGCCCCTTTATAGTTAGCAAATTGTCTGTATTCCAAGTGTAAGAGAAAGGCAAATTGGAATTAAATGCTCATGTGTGAGCAGTGTACTGTCAATCTGTTACCTAATGGTGCGGACTTGTACTAAAAAGAGTTCTCAAAGTTTGTTAATTTGTAATGTTTCCTTTTGACGTACCTATATTGTACCCATGTTATTCACTGGGTATATTTTAAACTTAAGAATGCTGAGATGTGGTACCAAACATAGCTAAGTTAGTCTAGATATTCTTAGGCTAATTAATATATTGTAGATATACATATATATATTGACCTACCTCTAGCATCATTTAAAGGATATAACAAAACTACAATTAGTGCTGTGTAAGTTAATCTTGCCTTTTAAGTTACAAAAGCATTTCTGTTTTGTTATTTTATTGATCAACTTTCATGCCTTTGAAAATACAAATTCCAGAATGACATCATGCCCAGTAGGAGTAATTAAAGCTATCTGATGAGGGAATTTAGAAGCTGAAAGGGATGATTGTAATTGATCCTGATTCAATCCTATTACAGCTTTTTATAGTTTAAGCTCTAGAGAAAGCAAACTCCTTGTCAAGGCTTTATTTTACGGATTCCTTTGTGTGTGCTATGCTTGCTGGTCTCTACTTTCCCTTTTAATTTTTTTTTTCCTGTAGTAAATAATGAGCTGCCGCCTGAAATCCGGCTTGCCAGTGGTCAGCTAATGGGTGATGACCTGTCCCTCCTTACTGCAGGAGAGCTGTCACCTTATATCAGCGACCCAGCGCTGAAGCTATTCCAGTGTGCTGTTTGCAACAAATTCACCTCTGACAGCCTGGAGGCCCTAAGTGTGCATGTGAGCAGTGAGCGCTCACTCCCCGAAGAGGAGTGGAGGGCTGTAATTGGAGACATCTACCAGTGCAAGCTCTGTAACTACAACACTCAGCTCAAAGCGAACTTCCAGCTCCACTGCAAGACTGACAAACATATGCAGAAATACCAACTGGTGGCTCACATTAAAGAAGGCGGCAAAACTAATGAGTGGAGGCTGAAGTGTATTGCCATTGGCAACCCAGTTCACCTGAAATGTAACGCCTGTGACTATTACACCAACAGCGTGGATAAATTGCGCTTACACACTACCAATCACAGGCACGAGGCAGCCCTGAAACTCTACAAGGTAAGTCTGTGACAGCCACGCCAGCCAGCACCAAGTAGGCTGGGAAATTAACCCTTTCAGTGCTCATCAAGCAGGACTTGGATTAATTAGTAGAGTAAATGTTTATTGAACATGCCTATAGTCAAACAAAAACTGCAGGTGAGTCAGGGAGGAGCGC
This sequence comes from Thryothorus ludovicianus, assembly GCA_013397245.1. Classification (NCBI taxonomy): domain Eukaryota; kingdom Metazoa; phylum Chordata; class Aves; order Passeriformes; family Certhiidae; genus Thryothorus; species Thryothorus ludovicianus. The sequence continues at coordinate 188,784 of VZTB01008487.1, forward strand.
TCCAGATCAGTCCTGTTGAGTTGCCTGGGGATCATTTAGGAGGCACTTTCTGCAAACAAGGGTCCATAAGTTGTTATTTTTTTCAAAAGTTCTCTCATAATAAATGACTAGAGGTGTTTTACATCTCTCATAACCTTTTCAGACTTTGTCCATTACATTTTGATCAGAAGCTTGACAGAGATTATGGAAAATTATGTTTTTCCCATACCGTGCAGAGGAAAAGGAGATCACTTTCTGGCATATGTATCTGTTTGCAGGCATAATGTATCACAGCCAAATTATTTTACATTGGAATTTTCAGTAAGCACATGCAATATGCCACATTATTACAAAGGATATTCAAAAGTAAGCACTGTCATCCTTTTGTCTGCCCTTCTTTTCCAAACCAGTAATGATTTTTCACAAACATGAAAGGGTGTGGTGTAGATAAATAATGTTAGTAGAATGGCAACTATATTTTTATCTTTACTGGAAAAAACTATGTGGATATAATGAATATGTGGGAGTGATGAATACCATTTATTACACAACTTGTCATGACTTTTTCCAAACCCTAATTATGGGGTAACTTATTTTCTGCAGTGTGTTTACTGGATTGGCTTGATTGTCTTGGTTCATGTACAAAATATAACACATTCATTTCCAAGATGAATAACTTTGTAACTTATTAAGAACTTCTTTTGTCTAGGGGATATAAAAATTCAGGAAATATTGTAAACCATTAGTCACTGTAACAAGCTCTAAATATGATTAGAAAATCCATTTTGCAAGTGTTATCTATTGATTTATACTAGAAATCTGTGATAACTAAACTATCAGGAGTCATCTGCTGATTACAGCAACTATGCTAGTTTTCTAATCATGTTGAAGACCTGTACATGCAGAACAAATATGGAAAAGTCTCAGCAGATCTCTAGTTTATGCAAGAAATAATATTTTTCTGTTGTTCAACCATGTTCAAATGCTTGGTCTGATCTAACACATGCTGCACAGGCAGTAACATACATTTTCACTTTATAACTTGATAGGTGTAACCTTGGTGCATCTGCTGTGAGCCAAAATGGCAGTGACACAAGTTTTGGTCTATTATACTCTCCCACAGTGCTGGCTGCTCTGCTAATTTAATAATGTATTTTATTTAAATTGCATTTTTCCTTAATTATAGAGGGTGTTATTTTTTGCTGTTTTTTTCTAAGATCTAAAATCCTGTTATGAAAAGTACAAAAAGAGCTGAGAATCTAGTGACACAGCCTGCCTCAGCAGCAAAACTTCCTTTAGAGGTTCCTGCTCCCAGTCATCTGTGAAGCCATTCCTTGCTTCCTCCATTTACACTGTGCAGCCACACTCTCAGTCAGGGTTTAAAAAAAAAAACACACACAAAATCATCACGTTTTTGGTTCCCATCTGTTTTTTGGAGCGTTAACCTGCATTATTTCAATTATTTGTTCTATAATGGCACTATTTAAAGAAATGCTACTGCAAATGATGCCACAGACAGGAATGATGGAGTAGGAGAAGGGAAGGCAGAAGACTTTTCTCACATAGCTTCACTGCTAAAGCTTCTGAGACTGTTGAAAATAAGATGTCAGCTGTTTATTTTTTAAAAAAAATATAGTCACAAGATACGCAAACTATCTACTCAAAACAGCTCTTTCTCTTCACTCAACCTGGTCCCTAGAGAAACCTTCATCAAATACATTTGGGTTTCCGGCCTGTCCTACAAAATATTTGATGTGGGATGCTAAGGGAGAGAGTATTAGCTCTTGGCCCTCATCACTAAAAATGTCCTGCTGCTGAATCTGCTTCTTTGCCAGATCCTGGTTTGTTAGATGGAGCAGTTCAGTAGCGAACAGAGGCTAGATAGTTCACACACAGCAAGGCACCATCACTAGCCTTTGGAGCTCAGTCCTTGAAATCAGTGAAGGACATCCCAGTGGAAACGGAATCCATGGACTCCCAGATACCCTTCTTGGCCTAAGTAGGACAATTGAAAGTGTCTGGCTGTCAGCCATAGGGTTCCAACTCTCCTGATGCATGTGTCTTTAAAGGCCTTGTCCCTAGGATTGCTACTGAATATCTCAGCTTTTAAAAAAGTTTCTGTTCCTCACGACTTCTTAGAGGATCTTGGAATTTTGAAGCCCACTAGGTTTAATGACTCTCAGAAAGCAGATAGCATATACACATGCATACATTATTTTTGTATAATTACATTTTAAGGTTAATTTGAAGGAGAGTAATGTCACATTTAAAATATCAGTTGGAGTATTAGTGTTATTTTTTAAGATTTGGGGTTGGCATGAAGTGCTATAATGTGTCCCAAATGACCAAAATGTTCTAGATGTGTTTATTCTATAATAGAATGTAATTCCTCTGTACATCACCTGGAAAATTACTCATAATTGTAAGTGTACATTCAGGCCTCAGGATGGAAATGAATGCAGTTTTGAAAATCTGTTATCTGCTAGCAGACTTGATGGTTTTGTCAGGTCTTGGTGAAGCTGTTGACGCCAAGAGACTTGCAAACTTTTTTTTCTCTTGATACATCAGATAAACTTCTAGAGCACCTAAGGAAAAAAAAGAACATTAATTTGTATGAATAATAGATGTATGCCTTGGGAGCAATATCGAATATTCATGAATTGTGTTTATATTCTAGCAGCTCCTCTTTTTTAAAATTAAGGTGCTGTGAATATGGCTCAGCAATAAAAAGTTTAATACTAAAACCGTCTGAAAGCACAGAAGAAGAATCTGTGACTTTGTTCCTTTGCTTTGTCAAGTACCTCAAAGTTGTTCTTCAGTCATTTATATTTATTTAAATGTTATTGTTTTGTGAATTTTCTTTTTTATAAATGTTGCTGTAACAGCTTGATTTTTCTCCCTGTGCTTAACTATTGATGGAATAAAAGGATGTCTTTTCATAGTTGTAGCTTTTAAAGCAACCATGAACATCAGAGTTTCTCTTCTGAAGCTGTATAATTTTAGGCAGTACGGAAATGTCACTTTTAGAGTTAGATTCTAAATGTGGCAAAGTGGAACCTTTAGCTGTTTTCTAAGTTATTTAAAGAAGAAATGGCCTGGTTGTTCCTTACAGAAGTGCAGTATTCAAATGGTGTTGGTAATGTGGCTGCTAAGAACCAGAACAAAGACGGCCTTACCCTGAGTGAACTCAGCTTGGCCTAAATGAATTTCCCAAAGACTTACTTTTGGAATTGTGGAGCTTGGTATTAGCAAATTAAACCACAGAAGAGTTGCAAGTTCTTGGCAGCATCCATCTAGAATCATTCAATGACTCCACAAGTAAACAGAGAAAGCTTCTATAGCAACAGAGTGCATTTCCATTCTGCAGGAGGAAGCATTCAGCTTCTGCAGATTTGGGAAGCTGAGGCAGGACAGTGATCTGTCTCTGTGGATGTGAAATACATATAGCTGGAACTGCTCTTAAGGCAGCCATTTTGTAGTGTAGTCAAATAGCTTTTGATTCAGGGAACTGCATATATCATGTCCTGTGCTCATAAAATAGTTTCCAAATGCTTTCATTGACAAATAAAAAAAGTACAGGATATCCTTTTTGTAAAGTAAACTGGAATGGCTGAAAATAAAATCTACTTAACCAAATAACTGAATGACATGATCAATTTCTAATCACAAATAAATATTTGAATCTAGTTTATCAAAAACATTATTTGATTAGCTGGTAATACCTTTCAATAGAAATTGCTTTTATGATGTATATTTACTGCAGTTTACATTGTATGTGCAGCTATTTAGGAGCTCAGGGAAAGTGAGAGGCAGCAGTTAGCAGACTTATACTGTGCGAGAACTACGTTGGTCTTCCTTTTATTGATAAAAATATTGATCCACAACAGTATTAATGCTATGATTTTTAAATTTTGGTAGATCACTCTGCCTCCCATGTTCTCAAGTGGCAAAGATATTACCCAAAAGGAGTGACCTGATTTCAGTTTAAGAAGGTTAAAGGTTAAAGGTTAGCTCAAAAGCATCATCTGCCTAGCTGCTTAACTTTAAACTGATCAATTTAATGAAAATCTGTTTTGCAGATGGTGTTGTAATGTCTTTGGCAGGATTTAGGCAGCTTTAACATTAGACGTATGCTAGTAAAAATTATTTCTCTATTTGACCAGAACAACACCTTTTCTTTTATGTTTTAAGGTAAAAGGCATGTGGGATATGGTATTTTGGCAAAGGACCCAGAAGCAGAAAGTGTTGATGGTCTTTCCATATGGTCTCAAAAACCAGAATACCCTTATGTCTATTGCTAGCGTTGACTGAAGAAACAAACAAAGCTGTCTTCATTTTTTTACCATAATGTTTTACTTTGAATCCATAAAAAAGCATTTCAGTCAGACCTGTCCTTGGAAAAGGCTTGTCTTCTTTGCCTAGGGTGGAATGCAGCAGCATTAACTTTTTTAACCTGGAAGAGTGCACTGATTGTCTCTTTCAGACCTTGTTATTTGTATGTCAGAAGTATTCTTTCCCTTGCTCACAAACCAAGCAGTAATTGTGTTACTTAGCTGTAGATATTATAAATAAGAAGGCAAATTAGTCAATCCAAATGGTAAGTTTTATCTGATGGAGGTTGTCTGAATAAACAAAGAATTAGATCCTTGGGAGTGTAAAGCAGAGCTTTGTGTTTATGTCTTCTGAGAATCAAGCCCTCACAGTTTTTGCCAAGATAATTAAGTTTCAGTACAAGCATGTCTTTCTATTTTCAGATGTATGCAATTCAATAGGAATTTCTTGGGCTGCTAATGCAATACTATTATATGTTAGCTTTGTAATTAGCTAGGACTCTATCCCTTTGCTGAAATGCATTGTAATATTACACACACAAGCATAGTTTGCATGTAAGCAGTCATGAACGTGGTGCCCTTTGTTTCATATTGGCCTTCCAACTTATTTAAAAGAGAGTTTACAATGAGCCTTTGTTTTGTCCACAAATGATCATAAACAGCTTTCTAAAGAGCCCAATAAAAGGAGAGAATCGCAAATGTATAACATCACATATTGAAAGGGCGGAAGAACAAACGGGGCTTTTGCTATATTTTATAGGATGGATTTATAATCTGTTCTTGGGTCACTTAGGGCCAAGAATTTTCATGGTCAGCTGCTTGGTCCTGCTAGCTAGCATCCTCTGCAGGAAAGGCAAATACCGTGCAGCACCTGCTCTTCAGCTGGGGCTCTGCATTGCTCTTTAAAGCGAGGTGTCCACTTTTCTGCTGGTTCAAAGTCAAAAGCTTAATCAGACCAGCTTTTTTTCTGCATCTGTCATCAGTGAAGCAGAATAGTCTGTCTGGATTCCATAATGCTGTTTGCATATTTGGATTTTAAATCAGCCAGGAGTATTGAATGCTTTGCTCATCTTTATCACGTGCAGGAGGCACAAGTGGGATTTAGTCCTTAGGTAACTTTTAGTGTAACAGTTCCCCAAGGAACACTGCTTGGTTTTTTCTCATTATCCTTGTTCTGGATGAAAGCATCGTTGTTAGGAATTAACAACTGAGGGGGGTGTGAAGTATATGCACATGGGGACAAATGGACTAACAGCCCAAATCACTTTGTTTGCATTACTCTGTTTGGCATAAAATGTTGGTACTTGATCAGCTTGGAATTAACAGAAAGTCACATTCTTTTCATTTCAGTTGTCCTGCATTAACTTTTTAATATAAAATAAAATATCCTACATATATGCCGACCCAATTATTTAACTGTCATTGTCCCAGTGTGATGGTAAAAGAGGTCAGGAGATTGTGCAGCATTGATTTGCATAAAAATCATTGTGGAAAGGAAATTGGAATATGTCTGCACACCTGAGGAGCCAAACCAGGCTTTGCTTGAAACATCGAACATTTTTTTTGTTTGTTTAGAAGAAAACTGTTTTCAGTGATAAACAAAAGTTATTCTTATTTGTTCCTCAATACAAGCCTCAGACAGAGGATAGAAGGTATTTCAATTTTTAAAGTCCTTTGAGATTTATGTTCACCTGAGGTTTTAAATGTTTTATGAAATTTAATTTCCACTGCAAGCTTTAGTTACTGTAATTCAGATTACGCTGTTGTGCTTACATGTATAAGGAGAAACCAGTGTTCAAAGAACACACTGTCTAGTCACAGCTGTACATACATTGTGTAGTCGTAGCTACAAAGAATGTATATGCCTACTGTATGTACTTACACACTGCAGACAGGAATATTTATTTTAAAAAATAAAAAACACCCCAAACTAACAAAAAAAATATTGTTGGCTAGTAAAAGAGCAATTTAAAAACTGTCCTTTTTTATGATAAATTTAAAATAAAACAGTGTAGAAAACATTTTCACATATTTTATATACATTTAATTTGATATTCAGATGTCTGTCTCTAAGATTGCCTTACAGTATGGTCCTTGTTAAAAAATACCATATTTTGTACTTAGTATATGGTGCAGTGCTGAAACAGGGAGATGTTCTCAGATCATGGTTTCAAGAATCCTTATGTTCTTCCACTGAAAAGCTGTCCATAATCCCAGTGTGTGTGCTGTCCTGGATGGGGGTGTGTGGTGCCTGGAAAGGAGGCTGTACCAGACTGCTTGCAGCGTGCAGCCTGCCAGTGGAGCCCGAGTGAGCAGGTCCTCCTGCAGAGCAGGGAAAGTGAGCAAGGAGAGCCAAAGCAGCAGGATCAGCCTCATTTATTCAGTATGCTCAACACACAAAATGGCTGTATAACAGCTATTTTTTGTGCCTGGAGTTCTTTCCTTGTGACATTAAGAGAAATATGTAATTATTTCTCACTGAGATTCAAAGCAGAGATGCAGTGTATAGTGTATGTAAGAGTATTATGTCAATGTGAGTGCATATGTACGTGTGCATTAATAGATTGCAGCTATGGATTTAGCAGCCAGTCCCTCTCAGCCTTGCAACATAGATTTTCTTGTTACCCTTAGGAGATTTTAGCTGATATTATGCAACTCACTACAGGTGTCTTTTCTAAAATTGTAATTAGTTTGCCAGACTCTCCCAGGTGAGATTTTTCTCTACGCTCTCTTCAACATATTTAAAAATGAGCAGTAAAAAAAAGTAAAAAGACTGACACGTGGCAGGAAAGTTATATTTTGACATGGATACATGTAGTTCAGCTTTGCTATTTTTTTTCCCTAAGTATTTTAGAAGATACTTTCCCTTGATCTATGCATTTGTTGGTCCATCCACACAAAATCCAGAATTGTGATTTTATAGGAGAGTTAATGGGAGAAAAATCTTACAGACCTCATATGTACAGGATAGACTTGAGCTTTTTTGATATACAGGTTTTGAGACTATTGGCTCTATATATGTCTATATTGTTAGGCAGACAAATTAATCTTATGCATTTCATCTTTTTTCCTCCTTTGGGGCACTACTAGAGCAGAAAAAGGTGAGGAAGGATAGTGAAGATGGTGTGAAATACTAAGTAATGCAATTTCTGTTGCTTTCAGCAAGGATCTGGCACAATGCAGATGTATTTTCTTGGATAAACTTCCATGTGTATGTTTTTGGGTAAAATATAATACAACAGGAAACAGGTATTAATTATGTTAAATGTGAGTAGGGGTTTTATGTTGACAAAACATAAATTACAAATGGTGGCTTTTAATAATTTCTGAACCTGGTGGTCTGCCTGTTAGACTGGTGTACTTAATACAGGCAGATAGACTGATGATCATACAGCCTCATGCTGATACATAAAAAGGTGAAGCTTTGCTAAGAGCTTCAAGACCTTTGCTTTGTGGACAGCCATGAAGGAGGATGTCATAGAAATTACCCCCCTTGGTCTGCAGCAGAAGGTGCCAACCCTTCAGTCCTGCAGCAGACAGATACACAGCATATTGTGCACCATAGCCTCAGGGGAAACTGTATGTTCTACTCTACCAGTGGGAAGGAAGGCATTAAAATAATCCTTAGCTTTTAAAGGCAGGGGGTATTGAAGAAAACAAAAACTGAGCAAAGGTAGTCCTTGAATGATGAAGTGTGCAGATTCCTGTGCCTTGGGCATCCTACTGCAGTAGTAGTTAGAATAACAGAAAAAAAATGCTTTTGTCACATACAAGGAGTATGAGCAATACTCCTTGGTTATATGCATGAATAGGAAACATATTATTAATGGGAGCTATGAATGGCAGTATACTAGCCTCATTCCAAGAGTGGATGTTTGACCACTAGGGTTGTCTAACAAAAAAATGTGATTCTTTTTCTATTTAAAATTGTTATCCTAGAGTATTAATCAAACCATGCTGTTCACATGATTCACATGTGTAAAATACACGACTGTATAACTACAGTTTACTGCTGGATTGTGTGCAGGAATCCTAGCATATAAGGACAGTATTCAGAGTTCTGCCCAAAGAGGCTATTTATTTGTAGTCACTGTTCTCCCTTGTAAACTCTCTCAAAAATCAAGAATGTGCACTACTTCCTTGGACTGCTCCTGGAGAAAAGAACCATAGAGCCATAGATGGCACAGAATCTGATGTTCTGGGATAATTTGTACCCAGCCTTTAACAGATTACAGATCTAGCCTAAAACTAGATTACTCTTAGAGAAGGTTCAAGATAAGCCTTTTTAAAACAAAGGCAAACAGTGAAAACTTTTTCCCAGAATGTTATCAGGCAATTCCAAAGGTCTACGCCTCTTGATTTTAAAGCTGTTTAGTACATATGGAATTTTTCCATTAGGCTTCCTAAGCTTGTGTTTGGACCTATAGCAGTTCTTGGACGGAGGAGGTCAGTTGTTTCCAAACAACTCTATTAAAAAGAAAGATAGTTGCCATGGGAAATTCTGAAATGTTACAAGTGGCTCAAGTATCATAATAGCTATGATTGATACTATCCTTATCCTAAATTCAAAACTCTGGTTCCTAATTGTAAAGGGGAAGGAAGGGCACCACGTCTTCACAGAGTCATAGAATCAGACTGTCTGGTGTTGGAAGGGACTCATAAGGGTTGTTGAATCAAACTTCCTGCTCCTTGCAAGAGGACCTAAAACTAAACTATATGACTAAGAATGTCATCCAGATGCTCCTTGAACTCTGACAGGATTGGTGCTGTGACCATTTCCCTGAGAAACCTGTTCCAGTGACCATCCACTCTCTCAGTAAAGAACCTTTCCCTACTGTCCAAGCTGATCATCCCCTGGTGCAGCTTCATGCCATTCAGACAACAATGTTCCTATTTTCTACGTAACCTAGACAAAAACTTGCTCTATGGGAAATAGATGGAGGAAAAAAATACTAACATTCTCTAATTGAATAAACACTTTGTGAATGACCAGAAACTTGATATTTTTACAACTAGAACAATGAAACAAGTCTAAGGAGGATCTTGGTATTCTTGTTCTTTGTGTGCTAGTGATGAGAGCATGGAAAAAAGCTTGCTTTACTACTGAAATGAGACAACTTTTATATCTAGATGTTACTATTTTGGAAACACCCTTTGGCATTTGCAGATATGCAAGCAGCTAATAAATGACTGGAAATTAGGAAGAATAAAGCTGGTGGAAAAAAATGAGTCCAAACTGCAAGTGTTTCTGAAAACCTTATGTCCTTATTTGTTCAGGAACTTCTGTGACTAAAAATCTTGACCCAAGAGGAAGCTGAAATCCTGGGATATGTTAGGAAAGGATCTTCTGAAGTCAGCTCTCAGATGACAAAGATCACAGACCACAGAAAACAGTTTAGGACTAATTTTACCAAATTTCTGAGCTAGAGTTTGGGCAGATTTGAAAGCACTACTGTATTGTTAGTCCCCTGCGTCTAACCTTGTTGCAGATGCATCTCAGTAATAGGTGTTGTACCTAAGCTGTGGATATCCTTTGTCACTTTTTGATTTAAGGTAGTCTCATGGTCATGGTGAATTGGATATGCTGTCAATGTGCTCTGTCTCTGTTCCTGTCTCCACTGGTGTGTTTTGTAGTGTGTCAGGCTTCAACAATATCTTCATAACACTTGAATTTCTGTGACTTATAGAACTCAAGGAATGAAAATCTTTGCAGCTAGTCATTAGGACTGCTTACAGGTATTTTTGACAAAGAGCAAATCCTTTCCCAGACACTCTGTAGTCACTTTGAATTTTTTTTCCTTTTTGAGTTGTCTTCTTTTTTTATTTCTTGAAAAACAAAAATAGGTTTGTGGGATCATCTCTGACTCAACATGTTACATGTAGGGCCTGGATCCAAGAAGTCTTGCTAGAGTGTTTCTTTTATTTTATTTCATGAACTTTTCACTGAGCAGCTCAGATTCTGTGGCCTCAGCTACCTCAAAATCATCAAAGAGATGATATGGTTTATCCAAAGCATTTTGGTGAACACAAAGGACTAGAGCTTTGCTGGTTTTGAAGAGTTCTGTGCAACTAACAATTTTTATGATAAGGAAGAGTTGAACTGGTAATCAATAAAAGGAGACTCTGAAATCTCATGTAACAGAGAGCCTGTATCCTGGTTCACTCAGCTTTTGTGCTCTCCAGATACAAAGGTTTTATGCCTCATGTGTTCACAACAGGAACTAAACAAATGTCTTTCCTTTACTTCTAGTAGTTGTTTGTCCTAATAGATTTAGAAGGTAAGGTCAATACTGTCTGTACTGGGAAACAGAGCATGGCTTTGGGAAAAAAAAAGCCCAGTGTGTCTCTAACCAAGCAGTTAGAGGTGAGTGAGAGGTTGGCCTGTAGTACGTCTGACAGTCTAAATGGACCTCACAGAATTATAACTGAGCATAACAAGTTCTTCACATACATCTGTGTTTCTGTCTGCATATATTTATTTTTACCTGGATTTAATAGAGTGTCAGTAGTTGGGAGGGATGAATCTGAGTGTTGGGAAGAGTTAGAGGTGGAGTCTGCAGTTGTTCATGCTCACAAGAGCTCAGAGAGGTGCTTATCCAAGAGCAGTGGTAGGAAGGAAGTCGTGGTTGTTTGAGGCTGGGTTTCTTGCACAGGAGATGCAGTGGATGGTAACAAAAGGGCAGGTGTGTGTGCTTATAAAAGTGTGCACTTCCTGGGAGCATAAAGTGGATTTAAAAGCATGTGTGCCCATACATTCCCCAGGCTGCTACTGTCATCTTCTATAGTGCTGTACAAAGGTCTATATATGTTAGTGTCTGCTGTAGTGAAGGTTGGATTTCCATTTTTCTTCTAATTTCTTTCTCCCAGTTACTTAAAATTTTCTTATACATGCTTTTAGGGCTGAAATTATCAGGATTTGGTCTGGGTGTAAAGAATATTTCTCTCTTCTTTGGAGCTCTTTCTGAGTCACTTAATCATGAGATATCTTTCCAACCTGTCCTAATGAAAAATACTCCATTGCAAATAAAGTTAGTTAAGTACATTTCTTGCAGTGGCTGTCCATAACAGAAGAGAACGTTATTTTAAAAGCAACAACACATTAATAGGCCAAGTATGCAATCACTGTCCTATCACAGCAAATTATACCATTAGTCCACCTTATCTAATCTCTTTGCTACAGACTGCCTAACAACAATTGCTTCTCAGAGAAAAGCAGACAAAATAAAATTCATGGGCAAATATAGAATAATGTTGCTTATACAGGAAAATTCTTGTTCTTTTCTTGTGTCCTCTGTACTTTGCAATGAATTAACATCATACAAATTCAAGTATGTATTCTTTCTCCCTCAAAGTTGTCTTTAGGTAGTCTTATAGGTATACAAACATCAAATCAGTTTATAAAGTGAACTTCTGGCTCATTCACATGCAGTGGGAAGGAGTTCCACAGGTTAATTTAACCTCAATACAGATATTTTTTCTGGCTTTTAAAATTTTTTATTTTAATTTATTAAGTTTTGTTTATTTTTATTCATCTGGTATTAGAATGAAAAAGATCATATGTTCTTTCTTTATGATCTTTTATATAACCTTTATAACTTCACAATAATCTTTATGATTAATTTATGGTCATTTTATCATGCCTCTCTTTTATTTACACAAAAAATTCAATCTTTTCAGTCTTGCTTTTAGTAGAAGTTTTTCCACATTTCTGCTAATCCCATCACTGGTCTCTGAACTCCTTTTACCGCTGTTAAATTTTTCTGGAGATACACAGATATTTCAGAAATGAACATGCTGTTCTCAGTGGAACTGTATGATCTTACTGTCCCATGCCTGGTGCATCCAAAAATATAATCTGCTTTAAACAAATCCTATTGCAGTCTGTGCTGGAAATATGTTGCCTTTCATTACATGCTTCTTCCCACGCCCCCCCTTCAAACTGATGCTGAAGTGTCCTAGAGTGGCTACATTTAACTTAGACACCAGTAACATGTTTGATTGGTTCAAAGTATTCCCTCTAATATATATTTTCTTGGATTTATCTGTCAATACTGAGTTTCTTCTGCATGCTTAGCTAACTTTAAAAGTATCTGGCATTTCTCACAGCTCTTTGGCTGGTCTTGACTCTCATGAATTCATTTATGACTTCTGCAGGATCAGTCCTAGTTTGTAGTTAGAAGACACAGAGGTAAATTTGTACTGTTAAATGCCCTGTTAGTTCATCTAGCTTGTTTTCTATCTCTGTCAGTTTTTAATCCATGAGTTTTTTTCTCCTCTGTTAAATGCCTACATTATGTGATTAGGCTGCTTCTGCATATCCAGCTGAGTGGAAAAAAACTCCATCTCTGAATTAACCCATTGAGTAATTAAGTTCCCCCTAATATTAGGAGAGTGAGAGAAAGAAGCATCTCCTTGCACCCGTGTCACATTGCCTGTCCCTTCAGATAGCTGCCTCTCCTTGCTTTCCCACATTTATTGCTATACCTACTGGCTTGAGGTGCAAATGTCTGAAGGCAGTTAACTATTTGCTGAGCCTGAAGAACAGAAATAGCTAATTAACCATCTATCTGCAAATATTTACCCCAGATATTTATTTGCTGATGCAAAATAGAAGATGATGTTCCTGCATGTGGACTACAAGGCTGAGGCATAACTACAATTGACTCTTTGTTGTGTGCTCTTTTCATACTGTTCAGTGCTAACTTTAATGTATTATTGATTGTTATTAAGGTATACCATGAAGTACAGATGGGATGTCTGTTGTGGTTGAACTCATACTGTGGGAGCTATGCTGACTTTTAGATTGTTCTGGCCTTCATGCTGCTTGACATTAAAACCTTTCACATTAGGGTTTAGAAGAGAAAGAAATATATAGTAACTATGTTACCCTGTATGTCGTGTGAAGTAATGTGAAAATATGATGCCAAATTCCCTCCCCACCAAGTCAGCACAAAATTTGAAATGAAATACTAATTTCAGAGCAAGCAAGGAAGTTCAAATTCCCTGTGTGACTGTATATAAACACTAGTTCAGGACAGTCAATGCCTGAATCTAAATTAGCTGTGCTACCTGCCAGTAGAAAGTGCTAAAAGTGGAGGGATTAGGGGTCTCATCTTCTAGAATACTGTGTCTTAGTGGCTCCTCCTGGCAGCATCTGTTTAGCATCCAAGGTCATGCTCATGAGTGACTGGCACCTCTGTGCTTACTGCCAGCCTCCATCCTTGCACAGCCTACTTGGCTGGAGGTATTGGCTAGTTTGAAATACACAAAAATTGCATCAGAGGATCAATTACTGCTGAAATGTCACTACTGAACCCTGTAATAGTGCTAATTAGTTAAAGCAAAAGAGGCACTTATCTTGGCAGCAGATCACTGAATATTTTTTTTCACAAAATTAGGTTTGAAATGCTTTACATTCTTCCCCCTCCCTTTTTTAGAGAAGGTTAAGTATATAAATGTTGAGGGTTTTTTTCTTTTTTAATTTCCTACGCCCCCATTAAAAGAAATACTTCTAAATGTTTCTCACTAAGTCCAGCAATTTCCATCTTAGAATAGCTTACTTTTGTTTGGAACTCTTAAAGAGGCTATTAGTCATTGGAGAAAACTTGAAACAAGGAAACGTATGACAAACACAGTCACAGGACAGCCCTCTCTAATTTTGGCTCAGCTCCCTTTCTGCCATTAATGGGGCAGAAAAGAAACTGGAGATGTGATGCAAGATCCGTGCGATGGGGGAGGGCAGAGCTGCTCTGTGTGTCAGGGAGTCCCCGGGAGGCAGGGAGCCAGCTCTGTGTGCCCTGTCCTTCCCACCGCACTCCTGCAGGAGATGTGTCAGGAGAAGCACCGGCAAGGGCAGTAGCTGGAGTCCGTGTAAGTGTGTCTGTGATGAGAGCGAAATCCCTGCTGCACAGGGAGACCTGCGGAGCTCCCAGGCAGAGCCAGCTCTGCAGAAAACTTTTTATCTGCTACAGAAAGGCAGCAGCTGCTGTCACAAGCTGTAGGGTCTGACTGCAGTCCTGTGTTTTGATCCCCTGCTCAGGTAGGTTTCATTTTTCTTGTGCTCACCTTGCAGGGAGCCTTTGATGCCTAAAGAGGCTACCTGGAACAGAGGCTAGATAGTATTAAAGGAATAAAGTAGGTATTTATTGAAAGGCCTTCAAAGGATACATCTTGGGCAGTACAAGAGCCTGGCTGTGGCTCCACCCAAGATGGACCCAAGTTGGACCTAAGATGGATGACCAGTCACAAGTTCTCCCACTTTTATAAGTTTTGGTCCATTTACATATTGGGGTTAATTGTCCAATTACACCTTCAGTTTATGAAGCCCTGTCCTCCCAGATTGCTCTCCTCATTTCACTGCTGTTTACACTTCTTGGGCCTGAAGCTGCAACAGTGTCCTTGGTTCTCAGGCTGGAAAAGGATTGTTTTGTCTAACTAAACTGTGAAAAGAACTTGCTCGCTATAACACTTTATATGAAGTTCGGAGTCACACACCAATGCAGTACAAAATCTGGAAAATATAAAAGCTAAAATTTAAGGCATCACTTTCCTGGGCTGTGTCAGTGTGTTCTGGGCTTGATGAACTGCCACAGTTCTTTCCCAGCACCAGTTGTTCTTTTTCAGTGCTAAAACATGCATGAGGCTCTCATTCACACATCCCATCCCCCAACGTTTCACCCAGCATTTACTTTTGGTGAGGACTATTTCCTCACTGTGCTCATGCCAGTGGCATGAGCAGAATCTGTGAAGTTTCTTTAGTATGAGATAGGTCATATTTTTAAGCAAAAGTCTAAATATTTGCAAAGATTCAGGAAAAATACAGAGGTTTTACTAGTTTTTATCCTCTGCAGAATTTGTTTGAAGCTTTAAAAATGTTGTTTGTTTCCTATTAAAATGGTGATGAGAGGAAAGAGACAGGGAGAATGTAGGCCAAATCCATCTTTGTTGCAGTATTGCTGATCTCAGTAGTATTACTCCAAGGATAGAGTTTTCCAAAACGACAGTGTTTCTTAACTATGTCAATTGTCTGGGACATGGCTCTCCTGTGGTTTGACTACTGTGGTTTGTCACTACTGTGAGAAATTATCCGGTTCAAAAAGTCCTGTTATTTGGGTAATTTCTTGCTGAAATTGATGGTTACTGTTCCTGTTTTTCTCCCAAAGTTTATTTCTAGGGCTTCCCCATTTGTTTCTGGTGCTCTGGATAAAAGGCTAGTCACAAAGGCAGAGTCAGAGAGACTGCTCTGCAATGAAGATGTGCAAAAGAGGAGAGGATGTGAATTTTGGACTGTTTCCCCTCTCATGGAAGCAGTTTGCCTGTTTGATACAAAGTGTGAGTTGATACAATGAAATCCACCTCCTAAATATCTTTTACAGATCAAACCAGGCTACTGGCTATTGGTAACCATGACATACTTTGTGGGTGAGCATACATACTAGGACACCTCATTTATAGCCCATTTCTCCTCCTAAATTATTCCACATTTGTGAGCATTTTTTAAGCAGCTACTATTTAAAACCAGAAAACCTCCACCCTTAAAGGCCCCAACCTGTCAGAAACATTTCCTCTCTTGCCTGAAGCTTGGAATTTCACTCCAAAATGCCAGCTCCCTCAGGAGTGTGCATAGTGTCATCTTTGCCTTGTGGTTTACTCTTTGCAACCTCAGTTGCACACACAGCCATTTTTTACCACCTCTCCACATTCTTCTTCCTTCTCTACCAGCATCTCTTTATGTCTATTTTTCACAGTGCTCTTTGCACCTAGATTTCTGCAGCACTTAGCTCAGTTTCGCTCTTGCCGAGCTCTAGACACCTTTATATTTTTCTCCTTTTCTGCCAATAACTTTCATTTCCACTTTCTCTTATGTGTATGAATGCATTTATGTACATTGTCAGATATGAATTTCTATTTATCTGGGATGGTTTGGATAAAAAATTTATTGTCTTGAGCTTGAGTTGTTTCAAGTAATAAAGAGAGAAAAAAAGGTATGCTGAATATCCCACAGAAAGCTATCGTGCATTTTGAACCTGCTGCATATTTTGCATTAGGAAAAGTATGTTGGAAATCTGTAGGCGCTCTCTAACTCTATCAATACTCTTTTTTCATATGGCTGCATGTACTGAGCCAAGCCCCAGTAATATTAAGGGGGAAAAATATTGCTGTAACTTTGTGACTAATATATTTTAGAAATGTCTTACATTTTTCCTGTAATAGCTTTTCCACACATAGTAGCATTCCAGTTTGAAGGTCTGACTTCTCAAAGCCTATCAGAGCTAAAAACAAGTGCCAGCATTCTATTGAAAAGCTGAAAACTTCCCACCTCCAATGCTATGAAGCTCCTTTTTCAGACTCAAAGTTCAGAAGATTAACACATCATTGGCAAAAAACATCCTGGGTGTTGCCTCAATGTAATCTGAAAGGAAAGTTTTTTGTTTGAAAGCAAGGAAAAAGTCCTGATGGTGGTTTGCAGCAAAATCAAACTAATGAGAGCTGATTTAAGCTAACTGGGCTGGGAGCATTAACAGTAATTACTCTTGGAGACAATTTTAAGTCTTGTTTCAAGCACAGAGATTTTTTGACACCTTCATCTGGGACTCAGCTGAGAATTCTCTGAAGACAATGCTCCTCTACCTTTCACATAGCAGCTGTAGAAGTGTGCCTTGAGCAGTCAGAGTACCCTTTGTGATGAATGCTGGACGTATGCTGGGTTCATATTGACAATATAAAATGTTCCATGTGGCATCAATAAAGCTGGGATAAAACACATGACATATAATAGTTCCAGACCATGGTCTTTCATTCTTTTCTAGGTATAACCACTGGGGCCACATATAAATAATTATATGGCTGTGTAAAGGGGTCAAACCAGGGCTTTGATATTCACAGTATATATCCTGATGGGAGTGTGTTGTTGTTTAGGTAGGGTTAATTTTTGTCCCAACTCCAGGAAATGGTAAATTTTCCATTGAACTTAGTGGAACTAAGATTTCACACATGACACTTAAATCTGTGCTATATAAAGCTTTGTGTAAATACATCTGTATATGATATATATCACAAGCATGTACAAATGTGTTTCTGTATATTTTAGCCAATTACATAAACTGTGTTTAAACTGTCTACTATGCAGATGCCTAGAATGAACAAACTAAAAGAATTGGATAGAGGTAAAATACTCAGTGATTGTAATGGGAACATATTTTTCACAATTGTAATTTTGAGAGGTTTTGTTCCCTTTATCAATTTCCTTTTTCTAATATAAACACTTGGGATCTTTTTTCCTGTTGCATCAGTTTTTAGCTACAAATGTTTTACATTATAAAACTGTGTAAAACAGACTAAAAATTGTGAAGTGTAAGAACAGATAATCTGGAGACTTAAGTGCTTTGGGCAAACTTCTCTTGCCAGCTTTCAGAGATACAGAGGGAGACTGTGTTTGAAACCCCTCATCAGAGCAAAATGAACGTTTGAGTGTTCCCGGACGTAATATCAGGCTAACATGCTCCCTGACTGACATCCCGTACATACTGTATAATTGCCAGCCTGCTTCTCCAAGTGCCTTGAAGATTACATTTTTTTAATGTCCCAATATTAATAACCAGATGTGATCTTCTTCCTGCCCAGGGGTCAAGCTAGCTGGCCAGGTCAGGCTGTTTGTCTGTGTGCACAGACTGTGAAGTCTATTCAGAATGACAGGTATGGGGGGGGAGGCGGGTAGGGTGTTAACCTCAAGACCACCAAAAGGGAGTTTTCCCTGCTGGGAACAAAGACCAGCAGGAGCTTCAGCCTTTTTCAGTACTCCTGGGATTTTAACCAAGTGAACAAAAGATGATGCACAGCTGAAGAAATGCTCTTCACAGCTGATACATAATTTAAGATGTTCAGTTACAAACAACCGGATATGTATTTGTGATTTCATTTGAGCACAGTCCAATTATCTGCAGTCAGTTAATATTTTTTTGTGAGTAGTTTCTGTGTGCTGCTTTATATGTTCAGAAGATGCTCAATTGCCAGAGTCTGAATACACGCTAGCCTTGAAAATAGCCGTAATACTTAAAGAAATAGCATTAAAACACCAGCCGTTGCTATGGGGTATTTTGTACTTTCTAGTTAATGTTTGCCAGTCTGTATATAGATTATTTTATAATATGATATAGTTTCATTAAACATGTATTATAAAAACATTTACTCTTCGCTCACTCTTTTTGTTAGGTAAAAAAAAAAAAAAATCAAAAGAAGAAGCTATTTGTTTCCTAATTGATTTTCTACGTTAGTTGTTCATTGAATAGATAAGTAGTGCCTGTGATATTTGATTACAGAGCAAGGCACCCATTTAACCTTCCGTTCTTTCCTGGCCAGGATTTCAAATACAATACAACGTACCTCCCTTAGGCTCAGTAGGATTAGACTGCTAGCAGTAATCCCTGATGCTATGAAATAGACCTGATAGAACTTCAGCTCACTTGTTTAGGATTATGCTCATGAATTTCAGTCATCTAGTTGTATTAACCCTTTGGGAACTCGCGTGGTTTATGCTGCTGTAAATAATAAAGCATTATAACAAACAATGGTAGATAAATATCAAAACTTATCTATGTGTTTTAAAGAATTTGCTTTTGCTTGGTGATCAAAGTGTAAAATTCACATTGAAATGAGTTGAAATACTCCTATAGCATAAATCCTCAGAGTTTATTTAAATTCTAATGTTCACGTACCTTTTGCAGTTCAAGAGTGTCTTTAAACAGGTTGGTCTCAATTTGTGCATTGCTTTTTAAAAATTGTTTGAATAAATTTTAGTTCTCAAGGTTGCATTGAAAGGGTAGACAAGTGATACCTGCTAACTACAGAGCATCAGTGCAGAATCTCCCAGTATAATGATTTCAATGCAAAGCATGGACTTGTGGTAAAAAGGAGGGGTAGTGATACCTGAGCTGTCATTTCCAGGCTTTTTTGATGATAGCAACAATGGGCAGTGCTGACTTACGATGACTTATGACCTGAGCTAAAAACAGAGTAATAGTGCCAAAGCATTTCTGATGGACCATGAGACAGTGGGTGTGCAAAAGCATTGTAAGCACTCCAGATTTGGACTACTCTTTTGAACTGGTGTCTTCTATTTAAATGCTGATTTTTAATCTGGTCAAATCACTACAGGGAATAACTCTGTACTAGCAGTAAGAAGGAGCAAATCTTTTCTTTCTTTCATTTTCAAGATCCTAAAACCCACCAATGAAATAAATATTGTTTCCTATTACCAGTCTCTTAAACTGTTGAACCTTTAGTTCAAAGGCTCATTAAATATTTATGTGCACAACTAATTGTACTGATTATTGAAATGAATATATGTATATGTTTTAGAATATTTGATGTCAATTAAAATGAAAAAAATTGTGGGGAGTTTGACTTGGGAACCCTAACCTACTCTCTTAGCAGAAGATAGAGTCAAATTAGGACTGACTGAATATGCACATTAAGGCATCAATTGGTGAAACTACTGCCACTTCAGTACACCTGCATGTGGAATTGCTGTATTTAAAGGCAAGATGACAGGCAGAATCAGTGCTACTAGCTGCACTTGATGACAGAGGCATCAGGGCAGTTCTTTACCCTTTAGACACTATTGAAGCATGCCTATTATTGTAGATCTGTTGGATACTCTTGATACATCTGATGATAAAGTGGTATTGATGAATAGCTGAAGGCCATGAGAGCAATAAATGAAGTTACTCTTGAGTGATTCCATTCTTTTTTTGCAGAAGGACTCGAGAGTGGGGGTAGTTTGAGGTGGTTGTTCATCAGCCCAGTGGTTCACTCGTGTACTCCCATGTGGAGCATTGCTGAGTTCTAGTCTGTCACCCTTCTTGATTAACGTATGCCCGAGGCCATTACGGGAGAATCATCTATGCTTGAGGTGTGGGTGTCTCCATGATGCAGATGATTTTCTTCTCCACAGCAAATCATTAGACTTGGATGGTGAAATCAATTGCTTGGCTCCATATCTTGCCAGCCTTGGGGTTTGGGTCTAGCAGCTGTGTTGTATAGCAGCTGGTGGGATGCACAGGTGGTAGGAATGGCCAAGGCAGCACCACATAGCTGTCCCACACTCAAAAGCTGTGCTGGTTCTGTGTTTAGCTCCTGAGGTAGCCCAAGGAGTGATAAGCATCCCTTGGTAATTTCTATGGCTGGGTGCTAAATGGATAGATACTTCTCTTTCAAATTGGCTTCTCTCAAGCTTTTTTTTGTCTTAGAAATATGTTCCAAAAAAACTGTGGCCTGTCCTGCTGCTGCTGAAACCTAGAGTCAGTTGCAATATTTAATACATTTAAACTTTTGTGCTTTGTTGGTTAGTTTTGGTTTGACACCTGGTATATTTCTGTTCCCTGATTGATTGCAAATGTACCATTAGAAATGGACTGTTTCATGAATGCGAAGTTTAAACATTCAGAATGTGTTTTCCCTGGATATTCTGCAGTATGTGTTTAAACATAGCTGTTTCTGAAACAAATTCCTTGCTTAGGTCAGCAGAGTTAGTATGGAGAAATTAATGGAAAGCAAACAGCCAAGAGGTGGGGCATGGAAGGAACTAATTCAAGAATTTCAGATGAATATAGACAGTATTTTCCATCTCTCCATCTGATGCTTTAATTCTAAATGTAGAACTTGCAGAATTTAGTGGCCTACAGATTGCCACCTTCAGATTTCCTGAGAAAAGAGAGGTAAACCTGTAAAGTTTGATGAGATTTGAGCTGCCAGGAATATAGCTGTCTATCCTTTAACTAGTTTTTCTGACAGCAGTTTCAGTTCTGTTCCAACTCTCTCAACTTGTCTCTAGTTGCAGTTTCACTCTGTTTCAACCTATAGAGACTGAAATGAGTCAGACCCCAATTCTCTCTGAAAACCTCACTTTATATAATAATAATTTAGATCAGCTAACAGTGCCCTGTGCTAAATCTCAAAAGGTATTGAAAGTTTGTATTTTCAGAGTGGTTGGCAAATGAAGACTGTGCTTCCATATTTTCTTAAACAAAAATTTCAATTTTTCATCATTCCACCAATTATCAAGTTGCATTTGTCCTTCATTTTCATACAGGGTAAGGGGGATACAGGGTGGCCATGTTGGGAGAGTTTGTTTAGATGAAAATAAGTTTTGATGGCTCGGGTAACACTACTATTTACTAATGTGCATTTATTTAGCAAAGCAAAAAAAGGTTGTGTGTGTGTGAAGGAAGTCTAATTAAGTCTAAATAAATAGACTGTAGAAACCATGGTAATACTTTACACTTCTTTAAAGCCTTTATTCAGAGGCTTTCAAAATGTTTTAACAATGTTAATTTAATTCAGTGCTCCTTCATTCTGTGTTAGCCTAAGTGCATACAGGGCCATCTTCATGTACATACTGGTAGAATGGAAGAAAGCTTGTGTTCAACTGTGTTCAGCAGCATTGCACTGCCAATATTTTCAAGGCAGGTGAAAAAAAAAGAGAAAAAAGCCGTGTTCATGTGAAACTGCACAGGGAATTGCCTGTAGGTAGGCAAAACATAATTACAAGTTGAAATTTGGCCAAGACATTTGTCTTAACACTCTTCCTCCTTTGAAAAAAAGTGCCATGTACTTAATAACTTTATTAAGTACAAGCAGTTGTGAAATCTGTTCTTTGTTTCAACCAGAAGGAAACATTTCCTAACAGGATGGTGCTGTTAAACACCAAGCTAGGGCACTGACTCATTACTAATTTAGACAGAGAACCCCATCAATGAATTACCAAAACTCTTTTTTGTAGCACTGGTGTTTTCCTTGGAGATCTCCCCTCCGAGTTCTGACCCTGCTTTAGCCTGCGAGATCTGAAGGGATCACAGCACAAGGTGGTATGGCTTAGGGCTGTATATAAAATGATGAAGGAGAGAGTGAAACCCAGCCATGTGCTCCCTTTACTTGACACTTACGAGAGAGAGCGAGGTGGCATTCAGTGGAACTCAGAGCTACTCTTTTTTTCCTGCAGTAAATAATCAGCCTGTGAAATTCACTGCTGCAGTGGGGGGTTATCCGGATAAACAGTTTATCAGGATTTTTAAGAAGGATAAGGGCATGAACATTAATGATGTTTCTGATTATGTGGGCTAAAACAAAAAGATACAAGAATGTTTAGTTCTCTATTATTATTATTGTTAAATCAGGATATAAACAGACTGTCTTCCAGGGTCAGGCAAGGATCCCTCGTCACACTGCACATTCATTTAGGCCCTCTGAGGGCTTGTGTTTGTACCCTGCTTTTTTGTGGCTCTGACATCAGCTGTTCGCACAGAGAGCATGTCGGAATACCTGGGCCAAGGAGATGATTCATAGTGTTGCTCCTGCATTTCCATCTCTCTGTCTCCCTCAGTGACTGTTCTCAGAGGACAACATTAGACTTCAAAAATGAATACGAGAAGTGAGTGTTTCAAATGTAAATAAGATGCCTTTCTGTTTGCAATTTTAGTCTCACTAAGGAAAGGTACTACTCCTACAGTAAACAACTGAATCTGCATGTCTGGGTTATTTTGTTTTTCTTTGTCAGCTTATCACTCAGCATGGGAGAGGAGTATCTGTGTCATAATTAGTGTTTCATTTATTTAATTTGGAAGTACAAACAATAGACAGAAAGGGCTATTTGACAACTAATTAATTTGTTTCTGCTCAAAGAGCATGACAAAAAGTTTGCCTTCAGATGAGCATTCATAGACTGTGGATTTGCATTTGAGTAATAATTAATCAGCACTATACCACAGATAATTTGATATCCTCAGTACTGCATGTAAAGCTACAGGCTTGAATATATTTTTTTAAATTTTGATGACTATTGGAAACTTTTGGCTCTTTCTAAGACCAAGGTATGATTCAGTACCACGCAAGACCTCTCTATGTTTCTAGGCAGCATTATTTTACTTCTCCTCTTGGAAGAGGATGAAGCATCTGCAGCTCCTGTGTCTGCTGTTTCTGCAGAATCCACATCTGATACCATGAGAGATAGCGCTTGACTCAGGTTACTGTTTTTCACTGCAGTTTTGCAGGCATCACAGTAACATGTTAACTCTGTGTGCTAGCTGTTATTAATTGTTCTGTACACTCTGCTCCGAGTGAGGATTAGGAAGACAAACTCCAGTGTTGTGAACTCTATGAGCAGAATAAACAATCCAGGCCTATGGAGGCTGTGTGGATCGCAGTCTGGATCTCCACACAGCAGCCCTCCAACCACAGCCTGTCAATCTGTGTGTGGAGCCCAGGTCTTAAACGGAATAGGGGAAGTGGAGGTAACCTAGTGCTCTGCAGGGATTTGTCCCAGTACAGGGCTGGGACATGGCAGGGCATGCACTGGGACTCTCTGCTAGGAAGCACCAGCATTTTCTGTAATACAGAATGTGAGAGAGCAGGAGATTTGAATTGCATTAGAGGGATCAGTCTTCTTTAGGGAGAGGCATGTTGTTCAGCATGGTATTTTTCACATTTCCCTGTTTTCTCTTTCCCTGCAGAGTATTAATAATGTATTGGAGAATTCACAGACTTTAGTGTGTCAGTGGGACTAGAAGAAAAGCTGTAGGAGAGAAAGGTTTTGCTTGACCCAAAAGAAGAGGAAAGCTTCTTCTGGTAGAAAGAAAGAAAATACATTGATTATTTGAGGAAAGACCTCAAAGGGAAAATTGAGATGTGATTTTTTTTCCAGACATCTAGGCTGTGATGGTAAGAACTACAGAGGAAAAAACGTTACCCCAAACAATACTAGGCAGACCCTGGAAGGTAAACCGATGTGGAAGTCAGTCAAAGGCTTTCACATAAAAGCTTCAAATAAAGTCCAAGTAGCAAGAGAAACAAGACTACTGCAAAGTGAAAATGAGAATGGAGCAGTTTTATTAATAATGTTCAGTGAGTGAACTAACATCTAATAGCTTTTTAACATATCTTCTTCACATATCTCTGCAAAGAACTGTAGTTAGTTATATTGGTATTACAAGTTAGTAATTGTAAATATTAATTGTAATAACATTGTAATGTAATCACTGTAATGCACCTTTTAAAATCAAATATCCTAGTAGAGGAATCAGATTTTTCTTTGTTATTTCTAGTCTTAACCAGAGGTGTGTAGAAGGGGGAGGGGATAAGGATTATTTTAATCCCCAAATCAGACACGGGTGTGTGAGTGGGCATGCAGACCAGCTAAATCTATTATTTTGAAGCAATGTATAGTAGCTCCAAGTATGGACAATGATAAATAATATTGACCTAAAACAGGAATGATTTTAAGCCATCTTCACTTATCCAGCTTCATGGAGGTCTGGAAATAGAAGTTGATTTTACTTTGTATCACTCTGTGTATATGGGTCATTAAATGATTTAATATACTTAGAAGTGAGATGTCCATTCTCTTAGTCACTTTTTTCCCTTTGTCTTATACGTTGTCACAGTAGCCTAGAATAAATTAAAAATAAACATATAAATGACATTAAAAACAGAACATAAGATAGTATTTACATTTATAGATCACATCAAGATCTGAACCACACATGTTTGGAATAAACAATCATCTTCCTAACTCTCTGCTTTTTTACAACTGTCCTTTGAATTGGAGATTCAAACCTGAAATAGCACATTTGGAGACAGTCTCAGAGAAATGAGTCACTGAATACTGACACAGTCTTAGAGTTTGGTTGCTTCATTTTGGTTTTTTTTCCTGTTGTGTGGGATTTTTTCCTTTTTTTTTTTTCCCTCTTCTATAGCAGTGATACTTTAAGGTTTTGCTTGAAAGATTTTGGTGGTTCAGACAAAGAGGAATCTTTTGTCTCAAAGGCTTGCTGTTCAGCCCCTTCAATAGAAAAAGGTTATTTTCAGAAATATTTTAATTTTTTTAATAATAAGTGGTGAGCCAGGCCTTTAGAAAATAGGGCTCATGTAGCCACTCTATTAGTAATAATACAATGAAATAAAAAGTCTTTCCTCAACCACCCTTCCTATGTTATTCAGTAGTAGTAAGTGCAGTTTCTTTTTTTAAGTGCATGTCCAGGTCAGATTATTTTCCCCTCAATGATTGTGATTAAGAGTTTTTCTTCCAATTGTTACACAATATATTGAAAAAAACCTCAATGAGGAAAGCTCGACTGTTATAAGATGTGCAAATAAGACACTGGTTTTCCTTTTTTTTTTTCTTTTTATGGGGATGCCAGATGATATATCCAAATAAGCACTTGAAATATGCTTGGTAAAAGTTTATTAATAGGTGCCATTACTACAAGTTCTCATCTATGCCCCTTTGAAAAAGAGTGGTCACTTATTAAAGACTAGAGACAGAACATTTTCTTTAATAAAGTTGATAATAAAGCACATCAAGACTTGTTTCTATTTGCATTGGTCCATGAATACTTCATGTGCTAATTTAGGGTTTAGAGATACTTAGTCATACAAGCCCTCTACTCTGAAATAGGCATGTACCTTATTATTATTTTTTAAACACTGGCCTTTTATATTCAGAATATATTTATAAAACGTACTTGTCCTCTTCATAAAATTAAAAACATCTGCTATGGCTTTTCAGTTAAAATGTTATGGACTTGAAAGTCTGGTGATAGGTCAGTCTGCCATTTTGAATGGCAATTAAGCTGACAGTGCACCCTGTACCAGTGAGACTGTGAAAACAAACAAAAAAGGCAGATGGTTCATTTAGTTTAGTAATTGTAATTTGTTGTTCATTAAAAGCAATTCCCACACAGGCATTCTCTATGCAGATGGAGTATGTGGAAAATTTTATTCTGCCAACCTGTCGTAATAATTATTTTTGTTAGTGTAATTTGCACCGACATTTGATAGGCAGTTGATTAGAGCAGTATGGTTTCGTCAGAATTAAAATTAATTATAAATTTTGCTGCTTTCATTAGTGTGCTTTTATAACTATCATGACCAAGCAGCAGGGGTTTGGCTCTGAAATACTGAAAATCACAGCAGCATTTGTTGTGTGGAGTTTTTTTTTTCCTTGAGATGACTGAACCTTTTAATAAGAGTTTTTGTTTGGTCGGGGTTTTCTTATACCTACAGAAGATGAAAATTAGTGGCAAAACTATTAGGATAATTCTAAAATATGCTTATAATGGAGGAATGTGTAGAGTTCAAATTCAGCTTGAGATGTTTTTCAGCTTTCATATATGTAGTGATAGCACTGTAGGTCCAGACATTCTGATAAGTAGAGAGAAACCTTATGGCCAGTAATAGAAATGTCCTTACAGATAAAAAACCCTTATTTGCTAATACATTTTTTACAGGGATTTTGTCTTCCTTTTAGAGTATAAAATTATGTTAAATAAACTTCAAAAGCAGGAAAGTAGTGCTCTCTTTATAATTACAGAGCTGCTTATTTTGATAATCACGATAAAATAGTTATCTTCTAGATGGCTCAAATTGCAAAGAAATTCTTCAAAAATAAATATTAGAACATCTTGGTACAGACAAAGACAGACAATTCTCATGGCAAATCTGAAGGGCTGAGTGCTGTGTAGATGTTTTACCTCAGTACAAAATGTAGCACTTCTATCAACCTGCAATATTAGGAAGTAGATAAATGCTGAGTGTAAAATACAGAATATTCTCCTATGAGCTTCAGTTTGCTTTAGTCTTTTATATCACTGTAGTCTTTTATATCCTGGTATTTTTGGTGATTTTTCTGTGAGGGTTTTTTCTCCATTGCAATTTAATATTGGTAAGGCAGCAGAACAGACAGTGAGAGTTGATGTCCTTATCCTATTCAAGTCTGGGGCAGCTCCATCATTAATTTCAGTTGCTCCATATAAGCTATGGAAAAAAACGAATATTTTAGAGAAACAGATGAATAGAGTACAATCAGTACTGGTTTACAGCTTTTTTTCTTCTAGAGACTAGGGTTATTTTATGTTATAATTCTGCTTCGACTGAGGTACAGTATCCTCTGGGGTGTAATTCCCCTTAGAGTTCCCTTAGAGTTTAAGTCAGAGCATGCTTGACCTACTAATTTTCATTAATACATTTTTCTCTCAGAACCTTAAATTTATAGAGTTATCTATATCTAGGAATCAGGCTGGGAAAAGTAGAGAAACTCTTCTGGTTTGTAACTTGACTCTTGTTTCTGCAAAATATGAACAAGACAGTGTTTACTGTAGTCAGAAAAATAGTTGGCATGATTGTGCGTAAGTGAAGAATCTCTGGATTGTCTCAAAGTGTTAGCTGCCCATTTGCAGACAAGCAAGCTTTTAGTGTGCAATTTAGGTCAATGGATAGAGGGGAGAAGATGTGTTTAGGCGACAGATTTTAAATCACCATAATATAAATATGCTTCCCTTTTCATCCGGAATTTGCTTTCTTTCAAGGTAATTTAGTGGAGCAGACATGCACTTATGCCTGTCTTTGTAATTTTAGGGATTAGGATAGTGAGGATTAAATGCTGACCCTTAATCTTCAATATCAACTTTAAGAGCGAAATATAATATGCAAATGGAATACCTTCATTTTGTGTTTATATATTTTAATCTCTGTAATTTAGTTTTAAGAAGATGGAAACTCATCTTTGCCTTATTTATTTTGAATCCCAAAGCAAGATGCCATTAAAATCTTTATCCCTGTATCTTAGAGGATAAATGTTTATCCTTTAGGGATTAAAATATAATTTTTTTAAAAAATGAGTTTAACCTAACACTCTTACATCAGTCCAAGAGTTCTGTGTGTCTGATTTAAATGTATCCTTGAGTGTCATGTCAAACATTGATAATGGGGAAAAAAGTCATTGAATGTTTATTTTCAAAAATCAGTGAATGGAGTTTGCATTAGCAGAAATCAATTGGTTACAATACCACAGATCAGTTTTGATCTGTTCATTCTAAGCTTTTCCTGAAAATTCTGGATATATTCAAAGTACAGAACTTGAAGAGAGAGAGAGAGAGAAAAAAAAGATTTATAAAGATTAAAAATTCTGAAATTATAAACAAGTAGGATATCTCAACCACTAAAAATGATTGATGCAGTATTGAGGAATCAGATCAAAATGAAAGATTAAATATTAAAAACTGGATTAATTAAATAGTCTTCTTTAGGTATTAATTCTAGCAATGTAAAGTTGGATGTCCATATAGATGTGATTTTAAAAAAAAGTTTATTTTGACATTGTCATTCCTAAAACATTTTTCAATCAGGCTGTCTTATTGATTGCTTTATTATCTGCATGTCTCCTTTCTCTGCTTTTGCTGATTTTAACTAACATGGCACTTTGAAGGTCTCAAATAATTTTCAGCTGATTTGAGGTTTCTTTGCACTGAGTATTTAGAACAGTCTGGTATGAGCTGTACTTTAAAAGTCTGTATCATTAAATGGTAAATGAATAATAGCAGTGCACCACATTCCTGCCCAGTGAGTCACCATCCAAGGACCCTATTCTGACAAGAATAGTCTTACAAAGAATACTGTGCTTCTGTGACGAATCTTTCAAGTATTTTGATGTCCTTTGGGGAGAAAGGTACTACCCGACCTGATACAGTTGTCAGAATATGGATCAGTGAGGATATTGTGAGAGCTGAAACACAGCCTGAGCAATATAAAGGCAAATAAAAATCTTACATACCAACTTTGTTTCTGTTATGGCTTTTGAAGTTGCGTTGGATTGCTGCACACGGTTTGCCAGGAATCACCTAAAACTTCTGTTATTTACAGATGAATTCCCTTGAGAAATATTGAGGAAGCAAATGACTCTGTTCATAGTTCTGTCTCTCTGTCTCTGGGATGCTTTCTGGCCCTGAAGTGGCACAGAGGAAAATTTAAAAAATGGGCCTTTTACCTTAAGGATAGAAACTTGCCATCATATCTCTTTTCCTTAGACCTTATAAGAGTGAGAAGCTGATTTGTGTCCTTATCATTACGTAACACTTCTGTAAAAGCCAGAAAGATCTGGATTTTACAATAAATTTCATTTTTTATTAATTTCTCCAGTTGTATTAAATGGCAAAGACCATACTGGAGAGTAAAAGTACAGTTTCATCTTCATTAAGGCCCAGCCAGTAGAGACCTAGCAATTGCCAAGAGATTTAGTCCTGCTGTACTGATCTGCACCTGAAAGATTTTGAAAGTACTCAGCAAGAAAGGTCAAGAAAAAGAGAATTGCATGCTATCCTATTGTCAAAGGTAGCCAAGAGGCATATATAGTATTTGAAGGCCCATTAAAAATGGTAAATTTGCATATCAATAAGTCATCTTGGCAATTTGTATTTACGCTAGACTTAGTAGCATATTTCAACAGGCATCAGAATATCTAATAGTGGACAGTTAGTCCCTCCATCAAGGATCACATTATACTTTCTAAAAGTTTGTCTTTGTTAATGGAGTATATCTAGAGGATCACGCTGTTACAGATGACATACCTGGAGGTGGATTTTTCTTGATGTTTTCTGTTAATTTCATGTTATATTAGGCTTAAGATGTCAGCAGCAATGTCCTCCTATGCAAAAAGAGAATCTATTTTAACTGTGTGTTGGTGTTGATTGCTCAATGTGTTTTTGTGATGCTTCAGTCAAATCTTTCATCTGAGTGTCAGGGACATTCTTTATATATTTCAATGGTGTTAGTGCAAATTAAAGCAATATATACTAGGGTAATTAAGTGAGCTGTCTAATATATGGGTACCACAAGTTATGTGGGTATCCAAATGTACCTAACAGACCAACAACAGTTAAAAAAATTAGTTGTGTTTTATGGAATAATCAGTAACAGGTAGTAGAAGGTTGCAATTTTGCATTATATTCAAAACAAAGGTAGCTGCCAGTATAATACCTGCTGTTTTGAGTTTCTAAACTGAAAATACTTTTTTCTTTTTTTAAAGGAAAAATAGTAACATTTTCCTTATTCTGTCCTGATAATATTTTAAGCTCCAATGGTTGGAACTAAAAAACATTTTGCAAAGTGCATAAAGCAAAATGATGAAGTAAGTTCTGCAGATTTCTCAGTGCAATCCCCATTTTCTGTGGGAGTATGGCTGATAGTGTTGGTATGTCACAGAAACTAGAGAACTTTTTTGTTAGGGCAGCCAGACATTGTGGTCAAGGGACTTCTACTGACACCAGCTCATGATGCTCAGAGTGATAAAACTTGCCTAGAACCTGCTGTTAGACACAGTCAGGAGGGAGAGGCAGAAACTGAGATAGCATGTAGATACCAATATTTTAGTTATTGGCTTTGATGAGAACACGTCAGCTAGTAAATTTTAAACATGACGTAACCAAACAATATAAACATTCACATTAGAACCTGGTCAAGTTAAAAACTTAAGCTTTCTCTGAAGGTTTGACTCAACCTAGCTGAGGTAAAGGCTTTTAAGTTGTGCTAGGAAACATATTTTGATGTGTTAGAATTCCCTATCTAAAGAAATTCTTGAAGATTCACATAAATAGGAACTAGTAGCAGCTGCAGTGTCAAGAGCATAAGTGCTATCTACAGGAAAATTTGCTAAATAAGTGGGCAGCTGCTTTCAGCATTAGCTGCCATTTTTCAGTGGTCTTCACAAGTGGTTGTAAGTAGAAACATTACTGTAGCCCTTGAGGGAAGTGCACAAGAGATGCTCATTTGAAGGCATTAGGGCTGATTGTACTGTAGGTCCCTCAGATGGGACCCAGCTGGGTGGTGAAGCCAAGCTCTGCCCCAAACCCTGGTACTGCCACAGCCTGTTGATGTTTGGAGGCTTGGGCAACTGCACCTGGCTTTGGCTGCTTCAGGTTGTCAGGCATTTGTAAAGACACAAATCTTTCAAAGGCAGCTCAGATTTGTCACAGATTTAGGGAAAGGCTGCATTCAGGTAACTTTTTTCTGGAGGGGGAGAAGAAGCAGCAGTGTGAGTACCACACAGAAACACACACAACTATGATGAAAAGCAGTCATGTTTGTGCCTGATTTGTGGATGTTCTCTATCCCCAAATATCCATACATTACAAGTGTAAAAGCCTCAAAGCAGATATGTCCATCCAGCCCCAGAATGTGTCTCTGTATATTCCTGCACACTGTGGTGAGCCACTGTAACCTTGTCCTGTCTCCAGCCTTACATCATTAGCACTTAGCCAAACCTCACTTTCTTCAGGCAGTAGGAGAGCTGTATGACTCACTGGCCTTATTAGAGTAATTGGAGAACTTTAAGTCTCCTAGTAAAATGTCCAAAGTCACTGTGACATAAAAGATAGGGAAGGCGAGCAGCAACAAAATACTTTGTCCTAATAATTTCTTCTAATCCCTTAGACACTCTGATTGTTGGGATAGTCTCCATGGCACTAACCACCAAAAGTGCATGAAATATTTGTTGAGGAGTAATAGCTCCTTGCAGAGTTCACTTCCAGTGCTCAAAAACTGTCCACTTAGAAACAAGCAACAACCATTATAACCTCTGGGACTGGTCTTGCTGTAAAATCAATATTTGAAGGTAATCACTTTATATCTGATGCATGAGCCCGGGTGATTTTACTGGCCGCCTGTTGTTAATATGGACCACTGCCTAATTGTCATTCCAGAAGAGGATCCAGATGTCCCTTACTCTCTCCCTCCAGCCCACCATGGCTTTCATTACCAGAAAAAAATTCCTAAAAGGTGATATCATTTACTGTTAGAAGCTGAGCAGGAGAAAGGCCATCCCCCTTGCACCTTTAGGCTAGCGAACAGATTTTAAAATTAACACCTCTCCTCAGCACCACAGATGCACGTGATTTCATCTGCTGGTCCACATGCAGTCCCCCTTGAATATGCTTAAAGTCCTGCAAGCCTGTGTCTTTTGCCATAAAATCTCAGTTGTCATGCCTCCACATGTTGTAGCAGTGGCATAGGAGCTTTTTTTTTCAGCATGTTTGCTAGTGGAAGGTGCAAATGGGACATTTGACTCCTGACTTCAGCAGTTATGTTCCACGTGTAGTATTCAAATGCCAGCACAAAAGGTATATGTGAAGAGAGGTGAAATTTACTCTGACTTTTGGTGAGTTTACACTTTTAGCGACTGAATAGAAGCATTCTTTTCAAAAGATGCGTCTTTTTTATTTATTATTATTTATTTTATTTTTTTTTCCCATGGAATCTGGTAATAACTATGAGTCTAAATTATGCCAAAGTACAAGAAGGTCTTGAGGTATTTAAGTCTACCCACGTGCTTGCTGTAAAAGACTCCGTAAGCGTTCTTCGTAGTGTTTTACAGAAACATCATTGGCTGTTTGAGAATTGCTGTTTGTTTGAGGTTTTCTTGTTATGGGGTAGGTAAAGATGTAGCTAACATGGATATTGTAGATAGCTTTTTAACCCTGGAAACCACTCCTGTTTGGATGAACTTTGCATTTGTTTCCTTTTATTTAACTGACTGCTAAAGATGATGATGGCCTTTCAGGCCATGATTTGGTAGAGATATTCAGAGCTCTAATAAACCTCTAACTTCTGATAGAAGTAAAATTTTCAAGAATGTATTCTCTCACCTCAAATTATGTTCATCCATGCTGGATATTCTTCCTCCTGTTTTTTTAAGCTAGACCTTTTGAATAATAGATAAAGCTTGTTTTTGCAAAGATTTGATTTTCTGAGAATTCATAGTCATGATTTTTTGTCAGCTATGGAATACATGTACCATAGTGTTTAAAAAAAAAAAGACCTTAAATAACTTTAAAAGTTGTGGGGACAAAAGACTTCTCTTAAGGTGGGGGAGGGACAGTGCATGTGTTTAATATATAGTCCTGAGCTTTCTGTATATTTAAAGTAGATATATACCTTGCTGCTATGAATCTTTGACAAAGTGCCAAGTGTTGCATTGCCAAAGGTATAGCATTTCATTTATTTCTTTAGGCTCAATAGCGGTTACTGGTAACATGTGTTTGTAGGGTGTCAGTTCTGATGGATTTTTTTTTACCTGGCTGGTTTCCAAGTAGTGTTGGTATGTGTTTAAAATGCTTTAAAAATAAATCAGACTTTTGTATTTCTGCAATAGAAATTCCAGGCACAGTGATAAAGTGGGATTCACTTGCCGTCACTTTTTTTTTAAATCTATTTTGTTTATGGAAAGGGACTTTATTTCACTTTTTAGTAGGTTAAGCCAATGTAATAATGAGGAATAAGTACTTAAGACAAAAATCTAATATTTTAAAAGAACTTTAAATTATAAAAAAATATTTACCTCTGTCAGAACATGTTTTAAATGTTGCTTCCCTTGTGTAGTTTCTTTCTCTACCAGATCTGATATTTGTGTATTGCACCCCTGCAGACATGCTTCCGTGGCTCTGAAATTTTTGGTGTGTCCTTTCTGAGACATGGAAACCTAGTATAGACCATCCCATTTCACACTAAGACTTTAAGTTGGCTGCTGTGCACATCCAGGGTCTCTTCTGGGGGAGATGTTGGATGTGTGATAGTTAAAGATGTTAAAAATATCATTCCCCGTAATACTGTAAGGATCCCAAGAATAAAAAGGAATAGGACTGTGAAAAATTCGAGTCTTTGGGTCCTCAGGACAGTGTAGCCAGGGAGAACCTTCTGTAAGTGGAATTAAGATGCCTGCCAGGAGCAGAGTTTCTGCAGCAGTGCTTGGATCCTCTGATCTCTGCGTGCTTTCCCTGGTGACAAACTTCCCCTTCGCTTTGCGGGCATCTGCTGCCCTGGACTCTTCCCCCTGTGGGTGAATATATAAATCTATCAGCCTGGCAAGGTGGCCAGCAAAAGCTTGCCAGCACTTTGTACCAGCTGTTGAAAAGAAGTTGCTTAATGCAGATGCACTGGTTCATATACCTTACACCTGCATCTGCTGAGCACCTTCAGATGCTAGGCTGCTTTTGTTTATTCTTTGTGAAAATTTGGCCTGTACTATCTCAAGCTGAGCTTCTAAAGCTGAAAATCCACCGCTCAAAAAAAACCAAAACTGACTGTTTTTTTGGAAAATAACAGGCAAAAATCATGAGATACTGATAAGCTGGGTCAAATTTTGTGTCAGTTATTTTTAAAGCAAAGAGATATTAGAATTTGGACTTTACTTTTTTCTGCCGTGGAATTTTTTGTCTTTCCTTAAGGAAAGAGGAAGTATTTTCTTGAGGATGGACTTACTGGTTATCCTGTGCTGTGGTAGATTTTTTTTTCCCCAAAGGATGTTCAAATTTAGAATTATTTTACAGTTTTATAGCATAACTCATTAAGTATTTATAAAGTGAAACAATGCTGAAAAAAATAAATATTCGGTATTTGGTATTTACTGTGACTATGCAGTAGCAAATATTTACTGCTACATTTGCTTCCAAGTTCCATTGTATATCTGGAAACTTGATAATAACAGTTCATATTTTCTTACCAAACTGATAATGTGTTATTAATTCAGATGAAAAAAGAGGTAGCTCTACCAGATTCTTCTGTTTTGTCCCAGGTTTGAAATTTTATGAGAACCAGACTACACATTCCTCTGCTGTTAGACAGTATTATTTTCAGAGATGCTAACCTGTTAGTGATTAGCCCAGACTAGTGTCTTGGATGCTTGTGGTATCAGAAAGCCTTTCCCTGAGGACTTTTCTGCTCCAAAGAGAATTTCCACATCTGAGCTTGAAAAAGATGGTCTGAACCTGTGCATATTCCCAACTAAGGGTCAAATCCCATGAGTCAATGGGAATTTTGTCTGAGTAAAGACTGCAGGATTTGACCCTTCAGGATTTATTTGTTTCTTGTACAGATGTTTAAGTAATTTAAAATTATGTGGCCCAATGTTCAAAGAATTAGCTGTCTAATAGAATTTTTGCTTCTAACCCCAGTTAATTCACTGACTCTGCTTCCTGGTCTCTTTGCACTTAACTCATCCTACATGGTAAATTAAGGAAAATTCAGGCTTCCAGTGAAATGATTATCAAGGAAAGTAAATTACAAATTATCACAGACTGTATGTGGCCCAAAAGGTCATTTTAGATTTATTTGTAGAAAATAGCTATCATCTTTATGATATTACTATTGGTAGTGCCAGAAGGCAGTTTGTTTCCTATATTTCTTTGTTGCTCTATGCAACATTTTGCTCAGTGATCCTGATCCTTGTTTCTGAATGTTTGATTGCTTTTACCATAAATGTATATTTTTAGAGACTCATCTATAAACTTTTAATACGTACTTCCTTCTACAGCCTATCCCTTCAACTCTTTATTTTGTCTGGATGACAGAGAAACTATGATATTCAATATGGTCAAGTTTAATACAACAGTTGGAGAATCAGGACATGCCTTGTGTTGTAACACTGATCTTGTGTTTGTAAATGCAAATAAAACATATACTTGTTTCTGTGTATGTGCACTAAGACACGTAAGCATATCACTGCACAGTTATGCTTCATCACATGGTTACCTGATGCTGTTTTCTATTTGGTTAGTGCAGAGTGTTCCACAGAAATTCAGTATCTGCAAAGATATTAACATGTTTCCTATTATATATGCTTGTAGTATCTACATGTCAGGCATTTCTGCAAACATCTTGATTAAGGAAAGTCTGTAGTAAACTGTATGTACAAAGTTGCTTATATTTGATTTTTTTTTTTTAGTGTTTGTATTACAAACTCACTGTTGTGCTTTATAGTCTATTTATTTAGGTAAGCACCTTCAATCTGGAGTGTATCTAGTACTTAAGGAAAAAAACCCTACTGACCTGGCAGCAGGCAGCACCTACGAAAGGGGAAGACTAGCAGGAGATGGCAATTCAAAGGAGTCACTCAGGCTGACCCCTATGTCTTTAGTATTCCTGAAAAACTTGATGGCAAGAAACAAATTTTCTTCTTCCATACTAGATCTGCCGTATCAAGCTGTCTGAACTATGTCTTTGCAGCATGGCAATGAAACAGAAGATGAAAAGGTTGTGTGGAGAGGCATTTAAAAAATAAAAAAAAAAAAAA
>VZTB01008487.1:225015-235015 GCA_013397245.1 Thryothorus ludovicianus
AAAAAAAAAAAAAAGAGACAGTGAATTTTTCCATAAAGCCTTATAGGAAATTTCATTTAATAGTAAAGAACCTGCCTGCTAATTAGGAGGGGGCAAGGAAAGAAAAGAAGGAGAAAGAAATGGACTTTTGCTAATTGATAGGCTTTAGTTTCTTTTCCTCACTCACCTCATTGTTTGGAGATGAAAACAATCACTTTTGACACCTGTTTTTCTCCTTCCCTGTAAACTGTTGATATTTGCTACAGCTCCCATAAAACTTTTCACTGCCCTGCTGATTGTCTTTCATAGCCAGTCATACGAAATGCCTTTCATAATCTTTCTGCAGTCACAGTGGAGGAGAGGACACAGCAGTACTAAAGCCATTTGCTTCTGCTAAGGACAAGAGGAGACGGAGGCTGCGTTTCTAAATTGGGCACTGTGTAGTTTTACTTATTGATTTACAGAGCACTTATTATCATGGTAGAACATTATAATGAACATAGCTGAAGAGTGAACGTTTGTTGAAACATGTCTGAGGCATTTTCTACATGTTGCTTGAGGGATGAATTAATTTACATGATGTTTTACTTTTAAAATAAAACAATTTATTATAGAAATCAAAATGTCAAATCTAAAGGTTCTTATCTGTGAGCTCTCATAAATTATTTCCTTGAAGCTTTTTTGGAGCAGGACTTTTCATATATTTCTCCCTCAAGCCTAAATTACACAAACAATAAGTAACAAGTTATTTTATGTGTAATGGTAATTAACCATGAAAAAAAATGTACTTGTTTTGATTTTATTTGATTTTTCCCGTAAGATAAAAGCATCTCTTTGCTGCAGATTTGTTTCTTCGTAATTTCAAGTTTTTGAGTCTTTATTTTTGGCCTTTTGCCCTTCATTTTTTTAAGTGGACGCTTACCTGTGTATGTCATTAGATGAGTGTCTCCCAGGCTGATTAGCCTCCTGTGTTCTTACAGTCTTTTGGCAGCAGCAGAATAGTGATTTCTGTTTGCATGCTGGTGAGGTTCTGGTGATGAGCCGTTAAATAAAATGATCTGTCCCCAGGCCAACCACTTGGTTCAGTGCCAAATAGTAATCCAGTACAATTAAGTATCAAAGATTGGACTACTCCATTATTGCAAGAGATCTCACTGCAGGCACCTGGAAAAGCAGACAATTCCAAAGGGAAAGAGTGATCAGGACATTTATTTTCACTGGAGTATACTAATTTCATTGGGGTTTGTTTGAACAGAGGGGATTTGGGTATCCATATATTTAAAATTAGGATTTAATTTTTCAATTTCAGCTTTATTTTCCTTCCAAAGCTGGAGTTGAGAGAAGGAAGAGATGAAAGAAAGAACTGACTCAGTGTCTGAGACTACTTCTGCTGTTCTTGACTTTCTTATTAAAACACAGGATTTTATGGTCCCATGTTGTGTCACTTGCTGCTGTCATACTCATGCACACATTTAAGCATTCAGTAGTGGCAACAAAGCTAGAAATTTGACAAATTATTAGCAAATTGTTTTCATTGTTTGCTTTGCAATTCAGGGCTGGGAATGCTGTTTTTTTGTTCCACTACTGGCCTTGCAAGTAATAATTTTTCCTTTTTCCAAAGAGCACTGAATTCTGATGGCTGAAATTTTACTAGGATATGCCTTTCCTAGCTATGACATTTTAAAACACACCAAATCAAAAGCAACATATTTTTAAAGTTCTGTAGATAGATGAAATGGGCAAACATTTCAGGTATTTGCATATTTTGCAGCCAACCAGAGCTAATCAGGTAGAATATTGCATCTAATGAACATAAAGGAGTGTTTAAAATCTTATTCATATATTATAACTGAATAAAATCCTGCCTTTTGTTACTTTGAGCTTTTGTAGGTGCTTTGAGATGTTCAGTGTGAAAGGGAGGATTTTGGCCTATTTCTCCCCTTCAGAAACTTAATTGTAGAACCCTGTAAAATCACAAGAGTTTCCATGTTTTTGCTACTTCAGAAAGTCAGAGGATATATTCATATGAAATAAGTGTTCGTATGGTCCTCTGAAGACACAGGTAATATACAGGTTGCACTGATGGAGAAATTGAGTCACAGGATTGTCAAATAATTTATTCTGTTTTATATAGCTCAATCGGAATTGCAAATAGTAATCAGATATTCCCAATCTTTCCAATATTTTCCCAATATTTTCCAATTCCCAATATTTTCCAGCTGTGACTTGCCTCTCTAAAAGGCACTAAACTATAGCTTTGAGAAATATGAAAATATATGGGATAAGGAGAAGTTGGTGTAGTTTCACCAGGACCTGCTCAAAGATCTGTGGAAGCCTGATCTCTCCCAAGGCAAAAATGAAAGATGGAAACAACCAGGAAAATTAAAACTCTTTTAAGACTTGGAATAGTTAAAAGAAATGCAAAAGCAACATGAGTTAATACTAGCCAAAGGAGCCAGGGGAAATAAGAATAGCATTTTAAATATATTGAAGAAAAAAAGAAATAATGGAATGAAAAACTAAGCTCAATAATAAATGAAGAGGGTGACAAAATGAAAGCTGGTTCTGAAATGGCTGATGCACTGAGCTACTTTCAAAATCAATCTTTGACAAGATAAATAAAAGGAGTAAGGACATAATAGCTCAAGTAATTAAGACCTTTTCAAAATAGTTGATAAAAAAAGAGTAAGGCAATACTTAGAAAAAAGGGAAGAAAGTAAATCAGTAAGTCTGGATGATAAGCATGGTATGGTCTTAAGAGACATAGGTAATGAATTTACATAATCACTAGTAATTATTTCTGAAAAGTAAAGTACAATTGTTGAGGAATTATCATAAGATTGGGAAAAAACAAATCTAATACCAATCTTTAATAAAAGAAAAAAAAGGAGCAATTCTGGTAATATACCATAGGGCTGCCTGTTGTTTATAAAGCCTAGTAGTGTGAAAGGAACTTTACTGAATCTGCAGGATACAATCTTTATCCCAAAACAATTTCATTTTTGATTTGGTATGCCTTAGTCGAAGATGACCTAAAAATAGAGAGGTTAGAACGATGAAAAGAGTAAGAATAGAGGGTTGGGTTAGTTTGTTGTTTTCTTTTTTTTTCTTCTTTCTCTATGTGTACGTATCTTCATGATTTCATAAAGATTTGTGGTCTATCTAGAGTAATAGCAATGATTAAGAAATAAGATAACAAACATTATTGCTGTGACACTGAAAGTTTTACCCCATGGTTTCTCTTGTTTCCACTTGCTAAGCCCAAAGGCATTTTCAGGAGGTCAAGAATAAGCAGGCAGCTACTACTTGCCTCTTCCTGCTGCCTGGCCCCTCTTACTGCCTCATGTGGAGATGATAAGATAGAGCTTCCAAGAGCTCTTGACCACAGTTTGTTCCTCAGCTGTGCACACACAGAGTGGAAAGAAAAGTGAACGGCAAGTTAAATGACAGAAATTATCTTCTGGGCTTGCTTCCCCATAGACTGCCTGGGTGGACAATCTCAACCTCTCTCTTCTCCTAGTCCCTGGTCTCAAGAGGGTGTGTCCAGGGTCTTCTGAGGTTTCAGGAAGAAGGAGAGACCATGCCATCTAGTGGAACGCCCTCCACTTTTTCCAGCTCTTTGAGAAACATGGAGGAGAGCATGGTTGCCGGAGGTCCAAGTGAATCTTGGATCAGCCACTTCCTGAGGAAACGCAGGAATGCAGTTTCCAGAGAATATGCTGTACTGAGGGGAAAAAATGAGGTTAAGTGCTGAAAGTCAAGCGAAAATACTTGGAAACTCTGATTTAATTAAAAAAAAAAAAGTATGGAGGAAATAGCCTCACAAATCTTTGCTTAAATGAAGGGCTAGATATAGAATTTTGGACTAGATTTTGGGCAGTTGAAAGGACCATGGGTGTGCTCATATTGCCATGTGAATTTGTCATTTGGTTACAGGAGTTCAAGTTGTATTTTGAGGATGGAGTAAGGTGCCTAGAGGCCTTCTGCAGCTGTGAGTGGCGTACTTAATTTGTTGATCATGTGATTGATTAAGAAAGGGGAGGTACACAGTCCATTTATTAAATCTGCAGGTTGTATTAAAACTGGAAAGTGTTGCCAACACCAGCGAGGACGGAGTGCGGAGATATAGAAAGTGAGGACAGGGTAGAAATATGGAGAGGAAATCACAAAATGGGATTCAGCCTGGCAAATGGAATCTGATACATCTGCTGAAATAATAATGCAAAACACAGGTATCCAGCAGGAGAAAGATGCTTGTAAAGAATTGATGTTGAAAAAAAGGCAGGGGTGATAGCAGGCAGCAAATATGGTACAAGTTTGCAGTATGATAGAAGCAACTGCTCCCTCCCCCCCAACAGTTTTGTTCTTGCTTGCATCGTGTTATAGACTAGAAATGGCATTAGACCCCCTTTCAACAGCCTGTGATAAGATATAATACTGCTCACAGCTCTAGGCATGTCATAAAACAATAATAGATATGAATAGGTATAGTAATTGGAAGCTCTCTCATAGTGAAATGAGACTGGACAATGAATTTTGAAGCATATAATAGGAAGTCATTCTGCATGGATGGATGAATGCTGCTGTCTTTTTCAGCTTTAATTTTCATGTTTCCATATAAGGCGAGTAAAATGAACACTAGTTATTGTTTAACCAAGTATCTTTGCACACCAAACATGTTAATTTCATTTTTTTCTGGGTCAGGTATTTCGTTAACCATGACATCTTGGCACCAAATTAACCATAATAAACTGCTCCTAGCCCAAGTGGTTCAGTTCACTGAAAGGTGATCTGTATCAGGATGTGTTAGTTTTCTTTTCTGACACAGTAAATGAAAGAAGTCTAACCGGAAGAAAAGACCATTTTAAAGCACACTTATCCTTACCTGTATGCATAGATTTATGGACATTTGCAATCTGAGTATTTTCCAGCCATTCACATTATATGTGTGCAAATCTATCTATATATTCTATTTTTACACTAATATGTATGCCCCACTTTAAAGTAGCTGATTAGTGAAACTTGGTAACTTACTTTGTAATTTGTAGATGTGACTTCACCCTTTTACCTAAATCTGCTTTTGTGGGAGGGCTGTCTTTGGCAGAAGCAGAAATACTTGAAATACTGTCTTTGGAACAGTGACTCCTGAAATCAGGTGCAGAAGGATGAAACAGTTGCTGAGTCCTTCTATAAGTACAGCCATTGTTCCGAGCATGTGTGGATGCTGCAGGACTTCTGATTTTTATCCAGCTGTTTATCTCTGCTCTTGTTGATTCTAGAAAATCGGCCAAGTCCTAGTTGCCTCGGCCTTTTTGCCAATGTTCTATTTCTTATATTCAAATGCATGTTTATTATCTAGAGTAACCTATAAAAGGCTGCTAGAGAACCATGTCTCACCTGTGTCCTTCACAGAATGGAAAATATGTGGATATTATCCATTATAACTTTTCATGCCACACCAACTGCTTCAGAATATAAGTATGTGTATTGACATACTGATAAGGGAAAAAAAGGGAGAAATATGTATTTCAGTAATGTTTCTAATATAGAAGGAACAAATAGAGATTTTTAGTTACTAATGCCACTGAAAATTCATTTTTATTAAAATGAAAGGATCTACTGCTCTCTCTTTTATTTTATAAAAGTATCTCTTAATATCAGCACAGAAATATACTTATTTGTTGACCTTCAGCAAAGTTGTCAATACAGGTAAATTGCTCTAATACTGATCATTCTTCTACTGGTAGATGAACCTGTCTAAACGTCTTATAACTTGTTGCTTGATAAAGAAGAGAAACGGAATTTCATCATTAAATAAATATTTCATTTAAGAGGTTCTTCTAGTCTATTGGTTCTTTAACAGGCTTGTTTGGGTTTTTTTCACCCTTATTTAGATATATTAGCAATGCACTTAATAAGACAGAGGCTTTTCAGGTCAAGTAGCCTGGTTATATGAAGTTATTTTAGCTTAAATAAACTAAAGTCATGCAAAGGACCAAAATTGCTAGGGATTAATCCAGTATGTTCAAGCAATATTGAATAAAGCAGTAGTTGCTTTTTTTCTCTAACAATCACTTTGAGAGTTATAAATAAAGGACTAAGCTCACAGTGAAAAGTATGAGTTGAGATGAATATTCAGAAACAACATACAAACTCTTTTTTCAACAGTACTTGTGCTACATTTGTGTTCATAAATTTGCAGAATTTGAGTCTCCACCTCCTCGGTTGAATACGCATCTTAATACCTTGTTAAATCAGCTTGTTAAAACAGCTTTTGATGTACTGTGCTCATGTAAAGGTTTCCAATTTTTAAAATATATATGCTGGTGCATACACACAGCATTTAAGACCAGAACTAGGCTATTAAAGTTTCCTATTTCTCATCACGGCTAAAAAGGGTTGGAATTGCAGTTAGCTGTAGAATAAAAAAAGTAAGCCTCTTAAACAGGCTTTTTGACAGCAGCCTCGTAGGTCTTTTCTTGTCAGCGTATTTATTTCTGTGTGTATCTATTTAAAGAGAGAGATGGATTTTAAAGATATTGTTCAACTGCAGAAGAAATAAAAAGTAGGCTGGAGTTCCAAAAAGGCTGGGTCAAGTCCTTACTAAAGGAGACAGAGAAGAGCCCAGGTTCTAGTGTTCATTCACAGTGTTGTAGGTGCAGGTACTGTGACTACACTGGGGGTAGATGCTGCCTGAAAAATATAAGGGTGGGAGAGCAGGTCCCTGAGGTTAGATTCTTCCCAGTGTTCCATTTCAAGAGCACTTCATCAACGAGTTGCAGGTCTACGCTGGCAGAGCTGGTGGCAGTGGGATTGTGTATGGAAAGAAAGGACTCTGAGATAGGATGACAGCTGTGTGTTTGTATATAGATTCATCCTGCAGACATAAGTGGCTAGAAAGTTTTGGTGGTAGAGTTGATTTTAACTAAGGTGAAAAAAATGAAAACAGTAACAAAGATCAATGCAGTTTTGTGTTGTTTCGTTAGGGATGTTAAAAGCTACAAATAAAGAAGATAGCTATTTTATAAGAAGGTTCAACACAGTTTTGTAATCTTGTTGAACCACTTTTATTATTTTATTAAATATCTTCTGCAATATCTCTGGGCTTGCTACTTTGGTTGCTGGATTTAGGAAAACAGAGGTAACAGACAGAAACATAATGCACAGCTAAGTAGTTTCTTTATCAGCAGATTGCCTCTGTTGAATCATAATTTCCTAGAGCTGGTTCACGTTCTTGGTGGTATTTCTAGTTTTCTAATAGTTTCTCTCTCACTTCTGCCATTTTATGTGAAGTACAGTAAATGGGTGAGAAATTAAGTAGATACCCAAGGGAGGATCAAAATAATTTATACTACGCCGCAGACATTTCAAGTCTTGCAGTCTCTGAGCAACCACTTGCTGAGTTTAGTAGCTCAGAATGGTAAAGTATACTCCATAAATCAGAAATCCAAGTTAGAGTTTCTGAAAAAAACATTATTTTGCCAATGTTTTTATTAAAAACAGTAAAAAAATATGTATTTTGACATAGGCCTTTTGCAGGCTTCAAGGAATTTGAGGATTTTGATAAAACAAACTTTATATGAATGAACAAGCAGGGTACTTAGAAAGATACATAGTTATCAAGCTGTCTAATAATGGTAATGGTATTTATGCAAAATACATTGGCTAAACCCATGATTTTACCAGACATATGAAGCTATGTGACTATCAAACTCTGGTGTATTTTAGAGGAATATTTGTTAATTGTGTATGCGTACGAAATTAATGACCAGCAGAGGCTAAGACTGGACAAACTTAGAACCCAAAATCTTCCCTTTATCTATGGAATCAATAGATAGAATGCTGCTGTATAATACTGTATTTCACACCAAGCCTCGAGGCCATTATCTCTAGGAAGGAGGGATACAGAGTGTTCCCCATATCTCAAACTCTGATGAAGCAGCACATTAGTAACAGTTACGGTGTTAGCTTTTTTTACGATGTGAATGCATCTGGTAAAAATGACGCCTACAAATTAGCCTTTACTTAGGCCAGTGAATAATTATTACAGGGTAGCAATTTCAGCTTATTATTTTAGACTTTTAAATTTTTTGATAAGTGGCACCTAGCAATAAAGTTTTTAATATTGTCTAATGTAGATACCATGTACTTTGATTTGAATGCAACCTTGTTCAGAGGTATTTGACTGAGAAAAACCATTAACTTTAACCCTAGAACTGAAAGACAGCAAGGAAATTATGCTTATTTTCCTGTGTTTTATGCAGCATGACTGGTATCTGCTATTAACTGGCCATCCAGCAGAAAGCATGTAAGAGGATGTGTACTAAATGATAAAATC
Organism: Thryothorus ludovicianus; assembly: GCA_013397245.1. Lineage (NCBI taxonomy): Eukaryota > Metazoa > Chordata > Aves > Passeriformes > Certhiidae > Thryothorus > Thryothorus ludovicianus. The sequence goes on from VZTB01008487.1 coordinate 233,333, forward strand.
GAGAATGTGATTCAAGTATCATTTTGGGTGGAAAATCTAGAAATTTTAAATGCTTTGTGGTTCTAACAGTAATGTTGCTTTTATTACTACTGTACCTCGAATCAGCAGAGAGAAAAGCTTCTGAAGTTACGGTTACCCATAGGACTTGTAAACCAGATTGATGGAAGTAATTGGTAAACTGCTTAATCAAGCCTCGCTTGGAGGTGAATAAGGACTGCAGGATAGAAAATGTAGGCTGTGTAAGTAACCCAACAAGTCAGTAGAGTCCTTTTTTCTGAAAGAAACAAAGATAGCAGTAATTAATGACCCTGACTCTGTGCCAAAAAAGCTTTCTTCTGACAACTCCAACTTAATTAAAACTTAAGACATTTCAATGGCCTCAGAAAGCCCCTGATGGGGTGAACTCTTGCAAACTCGTGAGAAAATTTTGTAAATTAAAGGAAAAGATGTGTGTTACCACTGGTGCCATGACTCTAATCCCTGGCAGTCAAAGAATCTATTTAGCCAAAGCCTTTTCTTTTAACTGGCTCACACCTGCAGGCTTACTGGCACTTCCTCTGTACCAGAGAAGGCAGTTTTTGTGTTTTACGGAAGATCAGATAATAGGAGTCTTGCTGTTACTTTTGTTTTTGTGCATTGTTGATTAGGCTGTGAGTGTTGCAGGCACACTTGATATGCTTGGCTAGCTAGCGGGGGGAGAGCAGTGTCTGAATGCTTTAGGTAGTGCAACATTAGTGAGGATGGGCTGGCAAAAAACTAAGTTTATTGCAAAAGTGCTTCAAATTAAAACCCATAGCTGATGAGACAAGTTGAATGGCAGAGCCTGCTGTTTTTCACAAGTCTGAGTTACAAGGAACAATATTCTGCCCTAGATAGAGCTGGATTTAAATAAAATGAAATGTGGCTTTCAGATTCTCCTTGCTCCTTTATAATAATGTGATTTTTATTCATTATGGACCAACTGGTGTAAGAATGTCCCACAAGTACCCGGTATGGAAAGTAAAGCTCTGTTTGCACTGCAAGGAGACAGGCTATTTTGTGAGTTGACATGTGTGCTTTATTAATAAACATAGGATTAAATTCTAGAAATAACAGCAGTTGAATACTAATTGGACTAAATAGTTACTTGATTTACATAAGGTAAAAAAAGGAGTTTAAGTTCATCTCCCATTTCAGAAAGTGTTTGTGCATTACATTGTGAAAATCTCCCCCATGCTCCACCCCTTTTCTGTGGCCTTAGGCAAATCCTTAGGCAAATCCTCAAATATGTAATGCAGTGAAGAAGGCAATATTCTGGTTTGCCTTTTCCTTTTCATACCCTGTGAGGTGATGTGCTGTCTGACTGGCACAGAAAAGCCTTTCTTGTATAGGTCAAGGTTTAGGTATATTTTTTAGGTATATATACTGGAGGAAAGGATAGAGAGCTCAAGGTACTCAGGAGTCTCTTCCTTTGAACACTTTTCAAGATTTTTGATGAGGCAAATTATGATGTTTGTTTTCACAAATGTGAAATCCAAAACATACAGGTGCTTGGACTGACACGTTCTTTTTTACCGTGGCTTGGGGAACAGTGGGGGAAAATACAACTACAGACTTGTAACTTTTCCATTGATTGGCATTTAATTCACCACATCAAGCTGGCAAAAAAAAAAAAAAAAAAAAAAGAGGGAAGAGAAAAAAGGA
>VZTB01008487.1:240015-242873 GCA_013397245.1 Thryothorus ludovicianus
TTAATAGAAATGAGCTAAAAGATGATAGGCAAAAAAACCTCTAGGATACAACTGCCTTTTGTTCTTAATTCAAAGAGTGTATAAACAGACCAAATTTCAGTATGAATGTTTGACTTCAGCTGGAGTCCATAACTTACATAGAATGTAGCTTAACACGTTTGATTTCAGACATAACTAACACTAATCAGATAGGGATTTTTGAAAACAATTTATTCCATTTCGATGGAATTTCCATTTTACTAGCTGTAATCTCAAATATGTAAATGGTAGCCAAAGCTGGATGTGATGTTTCAGTTAAGAATTTTTTTTGCCCGTTGTTTCTTCTAGCATCTTCTTGCCAAATCTTCTGGAGTGCTTGTAATTTCCTCCGTACAGAGCCCAACAGGCTCATCAGCAGCAGAAGGTAAACATAATAGATGTGAGGAATTTCTGGAGATTTATGAGGTTTAGCTTTCTGAAACGTACACTGTGTCTGGCAATCCTAGGATGTGGCCACATGTGGACTCTGTGAATTGAAAATGTTTTAAATGGGACATCATTTAGCCCCCTGTTAGATATAAAATTTAGGAACAAAAGATGCATTCTGCAATAGAGCTTAAGTATAATTTCTTCCCTGCAACAGTGTGTTTCAGTTCAGAAGAATAATCATCAGGGAGGTTAAGCTTTTGTTAAAATGTCTATGAAATTTGACAAACAGATTAATATCCCTGTTATTTAATAAATTAAACTTACTACCTACAGTCACCCATATCTTTACAGTGAAAGATCGGAGATCATTATACAGCAACCTGGGAACATGAAGCTACTCTGTACTAAGGAGATTGGCATTATTGGGATTTAGTATCAAAAGCTTCCGAGCAGAATACATAAAAGTACAAGCCTCATAACTGTACCATTATTATAAACATTAATTTATTAAATTCTGACATCTGTTTATGAAAATGTAATTGAAAAATTGCACTCCTGTATTAGTTTATTGAGCTGATAAAAGAATATTCATTAGCAAAGACAGAAATATGCCATCCTAATGATCACAATAAAATCACTGCATGTTTAAGTGTTCTTTTAACCTTTTTCAGTGGGCTTTACTGATATTAATTAATCAGCTTGGATGCTGTCAACATCTCAAGCACTAGAATGATAGTTCAGTTCCGTTCCAGGCATTTCTCTGCATCTCCTTCTTTTATATGTTTAGCTAGAAGAGTCTAGAAGAGCATTAGCAGAACAGTAGAGAGAGGCCTCTTCTTCCTGCCCATTGTTTACCTGTAGTGTTGCCTGATGGAAGAGCTTGTGTCCATAAGCCTAGGTTTTTCATGGCCTGTTTCATCCCTGTTCTCAAGGACTTGAATAAATGAAAGATGGGATCATTTGGAGGTAAATATTGTCAAGAAGATCACTTTAACCCTCATCATCTCCCACAGTACACTAAAACAGAGGGGAAAGATAGCCTTCAGTGAGAAGGATGGTTAAACAAAAGCTTCTCTGAGTTCTGAGATGAATGCCTCTTGAAATGTTGCTCCTTTTTGAGTTTAAAATTTAAAAACTTTGCATGGCTGCCTCATGCTTTTATTTCTGCCAGGTAATAATACTCTGGGATGCTTCCAACTATAGCCACCTAATTAATAAGATTGAAATGATAAGCATTTACATATCAGTTTTTTGTCCAATGGATGCTGGTTTCAGAAGTTTTTGTTTATTGATTTCCTAGCATTTCTCCCCTTTCACAGTGAATCTGGGAGAATGAACCCACCACTCATATGCAGGCTTATAAAATGCGTGACACCTTAAAAACATTGCCAGTATTTTTTTGAGCTTCATTTGGAAGATAATATATTTCAAAGACAAGAGCATAAAATAGCTAGATATCATTGGAAAACAACATTTAATTATTAATGAAACCAAGACATTGGCTTTGAATGAGAAGCGACTGCTCATTTACTGGAGATTTTACAGCAAAGGTAAATAATGAAATCTCTTTCCTAAGCTAACCTACATAGTGATTTTGACTTAAAGGTTTTTTAACATGGAAAATACAAATAAACATTTTAACTCCCCTACAAAATAGGAAAATAGTCTTGTGTTTGAGCAGGTTTTGTGTGCATTTGTCACAAGCAGCTATTGTGGAAGTGGGATTACTGCCTGACAATTTCATCACGTCTGTGAAAGTAATGTTTAGGAGGTGAAGTAATACAATGATGCTAATCCAGCTTTTTATAATCAGCCTCCTATGTATATAATATTTATGTTATTGTCTGTGCAGGGTTTTCTTTCCTCGAAGCATTCCTTATCTGCTAGAATTCTTGTTTGACAAATGAGATTGGATTACTAAGTCACAGCTGTATACACTGGTTGATGTATTGCTGTAGGATTGATAATTCAGAAAAGCAATGTAGTATTTGGGGGTTAATTTTCTTTTCTTAGGCACAAGAATCTAATGCTGCTTGCTAGATATTTTCCTCATTTTTGTTATCTAAATTTTACCAGGTTTAGACTAGTTATTGACTCAGTTAATGTAAAAAATGTTGATATGCTGTCAATATTAATGTAGATGTCAGCCCAACACTAGTCCCTAATGTATGTAAGAGCAAGTATTTTTTACCTTGATACAGAAAGGCAGTCATGTGTGAGATTTAATATACATCCTAATCTATCTTGTCATTGCACTAGCCATGGGTGATGTGCTAATGTATGGGCAACCATTTTCTTTCTCTCTTCACACAATGGAATAGATACACATGAATGACAGCCAAGTCTCCACTCTGTAATTATTTGGAGGGCAGTTAGAACATACAGAACGAATACAGCAATGCAGTAGTTTTAGTTACAGACTTAAAGTCTGCGGCCTGTTGTATTTTTGA
>VZTB01008487.1:244633-258925 GCA_013397245.1 Thryothorus ludovicianus
TGCAAGGTCAACATTTTCAGAATATCTATTCAACTTAATCATCAATCTTCCACCTTCTATAACTCAACTCACAAAATCTATTACCAGTTAAAATTTATGTCAGGGTTTAAATCTGAATTTCTTACCTGCAAATGCTACCATCTCCTCTTGTTGTAGATTACTGGAGTTGCTAGTAGTATGTCAACATGTAGGTACTATGAAGATCTTGAATTAAAAATATCTACAATAAATTATTGGAAAGCCTAAGAATATTGATTTGAAATTGAGCATAAATGCTAAATTTTTCAGGAGGAACAGGAAATTGGTTCTTTGCTTGAATATAAGGTAGGTATCTGTGTTTTAATTTATCCTCTACTAAGTGTTCAAAAACACTCATGTAGAACATAAGACCACGCAAACCAGTTAATTTAGTATCTTTGCAACCTGTCATGTTAATATGTAAATACATGTGCATATGTATTTAGACAAATCTAAAAACATGCATTATTTACATGCTGTAAGAGATTTTTTTCTGAGCCATTACAGTCTATTATGTAAATACGTGTTTAAGGGGCATAATATATTTTTTTTTTTAATTTCTGATTTTTGACTTGATAGGTCATAATGGCTAGGATCCCTTACACAATACCTCATAATTTATTTCAGTCTGTATTATAGATGTTTCTATGATGTTAATATGAATTTGCATATAAAATATGCTTCAAGAAGTTACTGTACACATAAAGATTAATAATTCATGGATTTTAAATGGAAGAGAGAACATCAAAACTGATTAGTTTACATAAGGGTAAGATTCATCCTTTCTGTGAAAGACTAGCACAAAACCTAGGCATCATGTAAGCCTCACTTAAGCCCTCAAAATGCATCTTAAATGGATTTTAACTGGTGCACAGGCTTTGCTGTGGCAATTTGTGAAGTAGTGAATTTAATCTGGAAGAGAATAATGCATTTCTAAATGCTTCCCACTTCTAGAAGTGAATTAGTAGCTCTTCTAGGAGCACTCAACTTCCAGCAGCACCCAAAATTTTTCTTACTGGTTTGCAAGAGAAGTGAAATTCAGTTTCAGATGAAACATGTAAAATGCCTTTACCTGTGACGAATGCCATCTGTTTTGGATCACGTCTGCATCAGCAGCCGTGGAACAGAGATGGCCGACCTACTTCAGAGGATATGGATACATCTGCTTTAGGACAATTATTTAACCCAAATTTATATTCCAACTCATGCATATTTAGATACCAGCTCATATTCCATAATTAAATACTGAATTTAGCCATTCGGTGGATTCTGAGGTGCCCTCAAGATCATTATTATTCATGGAAACTGTGTGTTCATCTGGTTACTGAGATGAGATTAAATGTTTGGATATGTTGACTTTCAGTCAACAGATATGACTAAACACACGCAGACATTTTAAAAATGGGCTCGTATTTTTCTTTACCAGCTAATACTTGTGGTTGCAGGACAGTGCTGGCACTACTGGATGGTTTTGTAATAGGAACCTGACAGCCGCCAGTAGCAGAGGCTGAGGGAAGGAACAGAGGAAGAGGTCAAGCATGTAGTCATGCTTCCCTGGCATAGCATCCCAGCTTCTGGCAAGTTTTCCAGACATCTAGTTTTCAGCAGACCAAGCTTAAGCTGTGAGCATGGGAGAACAAAGAATACCTACAGAGTTTAATAATGGAGACTGTCTCAGGAGGGACGGTAGGAAAAGGGAAAGTGTGACTTGGGCTCCAAAGCTGCTGGGAATGACAGTGTCAGAGGAAAAATAGACATGTCTAGATAATTGTGAAATAGCAGAAATGTGGTTATTCTGGATCTGTGTTGGGTGCTGGTTGTTTTAAAATATTTTATCTAATGCTTTGTTTCTAAGCAATATGTTTTGAAGCAGAACAGCTGTTTGTAGAGTATGTCCAGGCTCAGATTGCATAAAGAGCTGCAGGGCCTAAATTGAGTCAGGCCCGTGGAACAATACTAGTTTATAAAACAGAAAATATGCAAAACACATTGCAGCCTCAGAATAGGAGCTGTGTGGAGAGGTAGAGGTATAGGGCATTGTAAGATCCAAGAAATTCTTCCCAAGTCCTCATAAATCCCAGGGAACTCAAGTGTCCAATTCAAAAATGCCTTACAGATGAAGGCATACATTCTGATGGCCAAACTCTTCTCTGCAGGAGTTACCCATGCTCATTAGGAAGGGGGAATTGTTTACACTCTTTGCAAAAGAAGGCAGAAATGGAGTTCAGTGAACCAGGGTGATAATTGCTCATGGGCAGTGTGGCACCTGTCAAGGCCAGGGTTAATTTGTAGCTACCCTAGTCCAGGTGGAGTGCTAGAGAAGTGTCTACATGTCCTGGCCATGGAGTCTTCCTGTAGGACAAATTGTTCTGGCAAGAGAAGAGGATTTGATTTCAATGGATATCTTCTAAACATAAAAAAAAACAAAACCAATCTGAACTACCCTAAACGTGGGACATGTACTGACTGGTCAAAATTAATTGTTTAATTAGAACCTATTGGTTAGGCAAAATTAAGAGTCGCATTAAAGCTAGTTGACTTGTTTTAGGTGGGTTTTTTGTTTGTTGGATTTTATTCCTGTTGTTACAGCAACCTGTTGAGTAAATTAAATTCTAATGGGCCTTGTGGAGGAAAGTCCTAATGGGAACAGAAATGCTTCTTCAAGATAGGCTGTGCCAGGCTCTTGTCAACAAGAAATATAAAACAGTATCCTGATTTCATGTCATGCAGTGTTTAAATACATTGCTGAACTGAGGTCTGGGCTGTGTAAGGAGAATCCGAGCAAAAGAAAATGTTTTTTAGACTCTCTCTGTCAGATGACACATGACGCACTGAGACAAACTGAATTCCCTTAATTTCCCCCTGTTCTTTATCTTTTCCCCTTTCTATATTGGGCAGACCCATGGATTGAAATGACTGAACTTCTGCTTTTATACATATAGAGATAGATTTATATAGATAAGTGTCACCTTCGATATTTGTAATGGCAGCTCTACAATATCATTAAACATTATTTTTTTTAAATTAGTTTAGAAGAGGTAATAACATTGAGCAGTTGCACGAAAATAATTCAAATAAATCCTCTGGAACATATGGAGAGGAACTGCTTACGGTTGTAAAGCAAAAATACTAAATAATATACATCATTTGGGGACAGAAATTACATTATCTATGCTCTGTGTGATAATAATTACTTCACGTTCATATTCTGAATGTTTACTAGTATATTTTACAGAAATCCATTACAGTGCTTGCTTGAAAACCTCTTTTTTAGTTATTATGGATCTCATTCTTTTTGACTTTCCAGGGAAATACCAGATGTTACAATTCCCTGTGGTGGGCTAATTATTTGCTAAATTTTTATTATTTTAAAATACATCAAAGATATGTTTTAACTATGTGAGCCTTGAAGAAATGCATGGATTTTTTTTGTTGCTTATTTTTGCATTTTGAACATAATTTTAAAGCATTCCAAAACAATTCTCTTTCTAGTTTGATTAAAAGAATCATGTGAGCTTGGACTGAGACCTCACTACTCAACTTTTAGCCTGGAGCAAATTTCCTTAAAGAGCCTGGGAGAAGGGGGTTGGAGGGGACGGAGGAAAATGAAGGAAGGAGGGAGGGAAGCCTCAACAGCGTGAACGCTGACCAAACCTTAACCATAGCATGGTGAATGGCGATGCTATAATGCAATGCTAACAAGGACTCCTGAGATAAATACATCAATTAAAGGCTTGCAGGTGTGTCACTAGGGGTGGATAAAAAGAGAGAATGGGAAAGGATTTGTGCCAGCAGACCTTATGGTTTTGCTGTAATTAGTAATCTGTGCAGGTGTCTATTATGACTAACTGACAATAAATCTTGGTTTCTGTTTTGAATATTGCTTTTGTTTCCCAAGTTCCATGCCTGAAGGGGAGAAAGAAAATGACTAGAAGATTAATTACAGCAATGGTTACTCCCAACAAGATAAAATGGAAAGTAGTAATCTACTGAATGAGATTAAATATTGTTATTATTATTTTCATATTTTATTTTGATAACAGAAAAATGAAGGTAGTATAGGCTGTGTGGGGGTATGTATGTACTGATTTTTGCGTAACGATGGAAAAATAAGTCTACTTTGTCAACAGACTTTCTTCAAGCTATGTGCATAAGGCAAATATTTTTTCTTAAAAAAAATAATAATGGAAGGGTATTCAAACCTTCTACATTTGTACAGTAGTGTCTAATTCTAAGCACAGTGATGAACTGTAAGTAAATTTTACCATGGAGCCATGTTTTCCTTAGCCTCTCCATCTGCTCATTTTTGACACCCCTGTCATTAACTGTCATTTTCCTTTAAATATACAGTGAAGCTGAAAGGCCAGCTCTACATCACATCATTTCAGATTAGGGGCAGTTCCTTTGAGCTGAGCACTGTTTAGGTGTCAGAAAGAAGTCTCTGACCTCTCTTGTACCACACTGCCGCAGGGCCTTAATTAGTACTGACTCCAGCCATTACTGCAGAGAGGACAAAGGCGACCACATCATTTTTCTACTTAGGAAGTTAGCGTCTGACCTAATAACTTGTCCAGGCTCGCAGGACAGTGTAACGGCCACACAATGGCAGTGGAGATTATTTGTCAGATTCTTTGCTCCTCTGAATGTAGGAAAATCAGGGAAGTTAGCTGTTATAGCCCTCTGTCTTGCACGAGCTGTTTTAGGCCTTCACTCTGTTGATTTGTCATGGAGAAGATGACAGACAGCAAAGGAGTCAGATACTCAGAAGAGTAAAGACGGTGATAACAAAGTCTAGAGTGGTTTTTTCCCTGACTAGAAGTATCTGATTATTTAAGATATCACTCATCTTGCAAGATCTGTTCTGTTGCTATTGACTTTAGTAGAATTTTATCACTTATTTTGTGAAGAACAAACTCAAGTCTAAAGTCAAATGAGCTCCTCTTTTCTCTCCTTCCTTTCTCTCACCCTTCAACATCCCATCCCCCATCTCCTAGCAGAAATTCACTATCACATGAGAAGCATTTCACAGCACTTTTGGCACAGCATTTTCGATCTATTTCACTAGAAATTATACTCATTGCATCAGATGTCAGCATTATATAGTTCCACAGAATCTCTTTAATTTTCCTATTTGTTTAGTAGCATTCCACTGAGAAAGCTTCATGACAGAATCCAACCACTTCTTAATCATGAACTCTTTCTCTCTCTCATTTGATTTTATTTTTCTTTTTGAAATTACTCAAAGCAATTGGAATTGCTGTAAAAGTTGCACGGTCTCACATCACATGCCTTTATTATCAGCCAGTGTCACATGCTGCAGCACAGAAGCATGTTTTATGCTACTGCAGCAGAAATTGCTTTCACTGTAAGTACATTTCAGAGAGTTGGCAAGATGATCTAAAACTTGCAGCACGCTAAGACTCTGCTGATGATCAGTTTGTCAAGGTATAGATATAATGAATACATAGTATTTTTGAAAGCTATTTAACCATCAACGATTTGTCTATTAGTTTGAGGCTTGAGACTGGTCCTTTTTCCGTAGACAAGAAGTAATTCTTCCTGCTTGTCTTACACCTCCCTCAAAGCAAAAAGTAAGAAAAGGAAAAATTTGTTTCTAATTCTGATACGCTTTTCCACGCATCTTGGTCTTTGTAATTTCAGTTCTAGTTAGGATTTTTTTTTTTACTGTCGTGACTTTGAGCCAGATCAGAGTCTCAGAAATACCATAAAGTTACTGCATCTCCAAGGAAATCTCTTCTGAAGTGATCACACAAAGGTAATTACAGTAGTATCAAAGCTTCAAAATGTTGCATTAGTATTTCTTACACTCAAACAGCATTTAAAGCAATAGTGTGCATTTGAGTTCTTCAACAGGGCCCAAACTGAGCAAAATTTGCAAGAGACTAGACAAGTTTCTACATAGAGCTATAACATGGGATAAGCCTGTTGGTGCCAGACGCTTCAGTCTATGACAGTGTGATCAAGCATTATTTAATTTAGTCTGTGAGCTGAAATAATAGCCTATAAAGTGTTTCAGAGAGTCCTTTGGCTACATATCATATATTGCAATTTCCTTATTCTCTTTTAGATTACCCTCATACATTGATTTTTTTCTGAGCAGCAGGAAGGTGAACTTTACCTTTCTGAGCATAAATAACTCCAGATTCAGAAATGTTCATTTTACCAGAAAGATAGAGGACAAAAGAGGTCTATATGAAGGAAGAGGATTCTGACTTTCTGTGGGCCTGTATGTCTACAGAAGTTTATTCTCCAGAAATGGAAACAGCGTCTTCTGGCAGCTATTTCTGCAATTTAGCTGATGCTTTTTGCCCTTCATTTGCTGAAGAACAATATCTGGTCTGTGATTCTATTCATAAGTTAGATTAAAATTTTAAAGGGCCACTGCCTAGCAACTTCTGCTTCTTAAGGATTGGCAGTTTTATTATGAAAACCGCATTAAAATGAGAGTTGCTTGCCATCTTTTTCCCATTGCACATTGTTCTCTAGATGGGCAGATGGAGAAGAGCCTCAGTGCAGTGTAAAGGCTACCTGGATGCAGGAGTCCCTTCCACCTGCTGCAGAGCCAGTCCTGGGGGCAGCTACGTTCAGCAGTCATGGATGAATGGCAAAAAGGGAGATCTCATCTTCCCCTCTGTCATTTGTCTAATCAAGATTAAACACATTTTCAGAATATTGGCCACTTCACTGCCTCTTCCCACTGGTAGTGAGGCAAATGAGTTGCTCCAGCAGAGGGATATGACGCTGCCTGGGCTGTGGTAGAAAGTAAGAAAATAGGGAATGTGGTGAATTTGTATGAATGTCTCTTACCAGAGACTTCCTTTCTTTTGTGCCCTGTGAGGAAGGCTAGAAGTTCTTCTAAGCTGGTTAATTTGCCAGTCTTTAGGATTTGGATTCAGGGGATTGGAAGGTCATTAGGGTGTACCATGGAGAAAGGACCTAAATAATCAAGATCATATTTGTGTATTTGCTTTTATGAGGCTGTTACTTATGCATACACAGGGTGCAGAAGAATATACATGGTCACTAATAAGTGAAGTCTTAACTGAGCTTATTGTAGCTGTTTTTACAATATATTTTATGTCACTGGTAAATAATAGGCATTTTCTAACTTCCAGCAGTTTGGGGTTTTTTTAAAAAGGTTTGGGGGAAAAAAGTCCAGAAAGGAAGAACAATTGGAGACAAGGACTACTTTTAGAGAACATTAAAGCTTAGACACAAACTAAGAAAAGCCCAAAAAAATCAAAGTTGAATTTGACATGGTATTTTTCTGTTTTTCACTTGTGCTTCTAGGCAGCTTCTGTTTTTTTATTTTTCTTTCTTCTGTGGTAAGATAAGGCGAGAGTGTCAAGCTTAGAATATTCTGGCTTTTGTTGCTTTGAGTCATAACTTTACTGTTGCTAAGACTTACCTCTTTGGCCTATGAATAATGGTTTTTATGTCATGATTGTATAGTTAGAATCAGTTTTAAAGCATATTCAACCATCCTTTTTACTTACTTTTAATCAACTTGTTCTTCCAAACAAGGTATGGAATTGATAGCTGTTATTGATTGCTTGTAGCATTACCTAATCTTCACTAAATGTAGGAAGCTTTTCAGATTTAGAAAGGTGGCAGAAAATGTCTAGTAATGATGCTGCTGGGAATTGAAGCTCAATACCATGGTCAGTATAAAAGTGATATAGCTATATGAGGTATTTTATTATAGGCCCATTGTTTTTTATTAAATGCTCAAGCTGGTGTAATTTACAGATATTTTGAAGTTGCTTATGTTTTTATCAGCTGTTTCAGTATTTAATTTGTTTGAATTTACACCAAGAAAAACTTTTACTGATGATAATGTTGTGAAACTTTGGAAAACTACAGAATATAAGGAATACTGCACTGTAATAATGTAAAAAAAAGGGATGTCATTTATGCTTTCAATACAAAAGGGAAAATATAAGCAATCATTGCTAAAACAGATATAAACGTGACCTTCACTGTAGTTCAGTAATTATCCTAGTCCACGGTATGGTGTTGGTATCCTGATTTCCTTTATTTCCTCTTTGTTTTCATTTTTATCTGGGTACTTCACTGGTTAGTAATAGCTAAAGGGAACCCATTTATGCAAGGCGAGCATTCAGTTTGCAAGTGAATTTGCTTGTAGCTATTGCCACATTTGAACCTCACTAATGTATGTAAATTAAAAACTCTGGTATTTGGATCACTCCTGTTTGAAATAAAAACAGAATCTGATCATTACAATCTGCAAGCCAGGTATTATCACTGGACTAGTGAGCCGCTGATGATAAATTGTACTGAATAGCTTGTGGATAGAATATTTTATCTCAGTTCTCTATCACACAGCACTGCATAAAATAAGAATGATTCATCAAGCATGAGAGCTGGTGGTTTATGAAATTCATTGCTCACGGCAAGTGTATTTTTTAAAATTCAAAAGACAAAGCAACTCACAAGGGTTATTTAGTAATCAGTGTGAATTACTTCTAGGTATAAGCCTTAGTGGAAAAAATTAAAAATACATTTGCTGTACAGGAAGCATTATTGCTCTAGGTGCTATAATTTAACTGCTTCTCATCTATACTTTTGTTTTATTTTGTGTGTGTGTGTGTGTGTGTGTGTGTGTGTGACCATTTTGGATTCCAATCCTCCTTCCCTTTATTTTTAAAAGTGAAACTGCATAATCAGTTGTAACAGGATTATTACGTTGAACAAGTCTATTCTATGCTCTCAGCAGAAGCATCTTCAGGGGCTTGTACACCTTAGGCTGCAGAGGATATTTTGTTTATTCAAAAAGACATGTAAAAGGAGAAGAGCAATACAAAGTCATCTTTTTTTCCTTCAGTTTTACAGTAAGAATGTTTCATTTCTTCTTGTGTATTGATGTCCCAAGGCAATGTTCCAAATGAAAAGATAATAACTTATGAAGAAGTGTCAAAAACTAATTAAGTTTTGTAACTTGTTTTTCCTTCACATAAAGTATATTTTTCATCACACTGTCCAGTCACATGCTGGGATTTCTGCTAACATCATCACATGCCAGTCACACCAAATCTCAGTGGTTCTTCTCCTTCTGTCATTATTTTCAGCATCAATTAATTTTCTTGTGACCTCGCCTTTAGAAAATGTAGCAGGGAATTACCAGTGCATGCTTTGTACAGTCTATTTGGAAGGCATTAGGCCACTGTGTGTATTTGAAAATGGAGTAGGCCAAACATTATATTTTCTCACCTGCAGGGTTGCCTAGTAACCTGAATTAAGGATTTTCACCAAGCCTTCAAGACAAATAGAAAAACTGTAAAGCAGGTTGACCCAGGTGGGAGACTCAGACCCACTCACGTAGATTAGCATTTTGAGTGGGGAAATATAAAACACAGCTCCTCATTAACATTATTGTGGAAATAGTTTTTGTAATTAAAGCAGCCTATTTTCTTGGCAAGTGAAAAGCATGTGATGCATCATATTTCACTGTTGCTAAATTTGTGTTGTGAAGTACACTTTGTTTTACTTTTTGACATGTTATTTGCTTGTGGACTGTCAAAACTGAGCACTTGATGAAGGGACTGAGGAAATGTCTTTAAAACATGTAAATATCTCTTCGGTGGCATTCTCGCTAAAAGCATGCACGCTTGCCTGTGTTGGGTAGCAGTTCACGTAGATATGTTCAGCTTTCATTTAATCACTTCAAGGAACTAAATTCCTTGTTTAATGTATTGCCATTGAAAAGAAAGATTAGTGTACTTTAGAGGTGGGGGTCATTCTTTGTAACGCTATTACAGCTTTGTCCTTGACATGCAAGATTCCTCCAGAAAAGGAAGGGGGGGGAGAGCTGGAAATTCTGCCTCAAAGGTACAAAGCAAAGAAGTAGCACAATTAGAATGTCGGCACATAGTGACAGTCCTCTGCAAATGATGGTGTCAGGCCACTGAGGGGCCGAGGGTGGCAGGAGTGACATTCACCCTAGCAAGATGGAAATAAATGCCCTGTTTGATAAAAGAAAACAGACAATTTATGTATACCCTGAAGAGTTAACAGCTAGTGAGCCATTCCTATGGGTCAAGTGCTGCATTTGCATTTTGATGGGATGTTATCAAGTAATTAATGCACCAGTCAGGATTTATTACCTCAGGAGTGAACTGAAAGGTTCATTACAAAATCGGTTTCACTTGAAGATAGGCATTTCCTCAGAGTTAGCTTTTGACATGTTGTTCCTAGCTCTCTCTGCCTGTGGCAGCAATGGTAGAAGGCCAGTGAGGTGAAATTCATTGCTTAATAAGGGCATTCACTTTGGGTATTCTTGTGATAATAAATGTATACATCAAGGCCGCACTGCCTTGTCAGTTTAATTGCTTCTTGTGCTCCTTAACAAGCCAATCTTAATCAGTCTGGACCATGTTATGAATAATTTAGGGATCAGCAGACTTCACGCTTAATAAGATATACTAGATTATAAAACTTAAGTGCACTGTTTATAGAAAGCACGGAAAACACTTTAAGTTTTTATTAGCAGCAAGGAAAAAAACCCAAAACAAACCCAAACCTCGTAGTGAGGTTTTCTAACACTTGCATTTTGTGAGCAACAGCTGTGTGTCTCCATGCTGAAACCCCCTCCACTTCTGTCAAAGGGCCACAGTTCGGCCTCTCTGTCCCCCTAAGCCTCCGCCAGACATAATGGGAAATTTGAGCAGGCCATGAGATTAAAGCCCAGAATCTGTGGCCAACCAGCAATTGTCATTTTAGAAAACATTCTTTTATCTTTTTAAATGCAAAGCAGGTCTTATTTTAAAACATTTTCTGATGGACAAAAATTACCTTTTTGTTGTTTGGTGGTTGACTGCTACATGGATTTTAATGCAACTATTCAGATTTGAGATTGGGTTGCCAAACCTATATCAACAATAGGATTTTTAAATGTTTCTCCTTTGTTTAATGATGAAGGTGAAATATAGGATCAACTGTAAATCACTCACACATAAAATGTGAATTATTAAAGTAAAATACTTTTTATTTATTAAGATGATACAATATATATTTAAAAATATCAGAAATAGTCTCCAATCTGTGAGCCTGTTATGATTCCTCCATCTATTAAGTGTTGTTTGATTAAAAAGGAACGTTTAACCTTTTTGTTTTGAAAGAATTCTTTGTCCTCCATTTTACCTCAACATTTGCTGGCTATAAGTTGTCCACAGAGTAATGCATCATTCAGTTTATGACATCTAATAAAGGCCTACTGCAAGCATTAGAACCAGGTGCTTCAGCAATTTTTCAGTCTGTTTGTAGCTGCTTCTGTTTGTTCTCTTGTAGCCTAGGTAGAAAAGAAAGAAAGAAAAAAAAGACCTAACAAAAACCCGCAACATTTTTCATTATTATTTTTTTTATTCCTTTCTGTTTAAGCCTTGACACATGCTGACAGCACTACGGTATCATTTGATGCCCGTGTAAACAATAGCTGCATGTATTTCTGAACACAGAGCGTATTTATTAGTATAAATAGAGATGTAATTAAAGGCTATGCTTTCAGTCGTTAGATAATGTATTAAAATAATGTTATTGTTCAAATACATTTATGAATCAGGAAGATAGGTACCAGTAAATGAAAAACAACTTCAAACCTATTTCCCAACCTATAGCTGGACTATCATACTCCTTTGTTCTTGTGCAGGTTAATAGAGATTGAGGAGATGGGCAGAGGAAAAGCAGTGCAATTTTCTGCTATTTAAGCTTGGCGAAATGGCACTCTTCAGGAAGCAGCAAAAAGTATGAAAGCGTAATAGGCATTTTAAAAGTAGAAGTCCATATAGCTGCTTGAGGGATCCTCAGATTTAGGCATGCATAGAATCACGAATGAGATAATCAGCATTGTGAAATTGAAACCTGTCTGCTGCCTGCTGCTGTTCTTCCCTCTTTCAGTGGAGTGATTTGTAACACTCATCTTCTTCAGGCAAGGCAGCCTTCAAGATTATCCAGAACTGTCAATAGTAATTGCCAAAGTATTTTATTACCTACAGAAAATCAAAGGAATTTTATAACCAACAGTTATCAAGTTTCAATACACGGTATAAAGAGAGCAATTTTAGTTGGAATACAATCGTGTTTGGCTTGCTTTTATGTTCTTGAGACAATTCCTGTGCAACCAACTACAACATTCGCTGTATTTAAGCTGGAGGCAAGAATATGCATGTGTACTTGTAGTTTAAAAAAATTACATAATGCTTACAAGCTTCTGCAAGCAAGTGGTTTTTAATTGCCAGGCAAACTATGCCTTAACTAATTACTTCTAAAAAGAATGAGGTTTCTGTAAAACTTGAGATGACATTTTGAAATTCTGACAGTAGATATAAGTTTAACTGGGGCATTCTCTGTCACGAGGTAAATAAAATGCCTGGAAATTAGCAAAATATGACACTGATTATAAAGTCTGAAAACATTAACGTTGCAAATCTTATTATAGCCTCTGAATATTACTGCTGTGTGAACCACAGTTATGATTGTCAGCCGTTCATTTAGCACAATTCTGTTTTGCTACAGGGTCACCCGTGATTCAAAGCTTTTCAGATGCTTGGCTTCTCACTAAGGCTATGCATGAGTGAGGACTGCATCTTCTCTTCAACAGTGCTTTTCTGAGCCATACATTTCACTTTCCTTCCTTTGCACCAGGGAAGAGGAAAGTGTGACTGTCTAAATGTTTGGGGAGAGAAAATTCGGCTTCTACTTTTGACATTTTGTATTTCCCCTATAATTGATAATGTCAAGGCTTCAATGACATGACTGTCTCTGTGGGTTCATTTAAAAACAAATATACAAATTCATAAGTGAAAAATAAATGAGCATGGGGAAATGGAACTCTTTTTAAGTTCCAAACCAGATAGGTGCACTTGTATTTTGAGTTGTGTGCACAGGATTTTATTCACAGCACCAAAAAGCAGGTGTCATTGCTATTGAGAGGCTGCACTGAAAGAGAAATAAGCCATGAACAAATTTTATACTACTGTAGCCATGAAGCCGTGATTATAGCATAACAGAGAGCTCTCCTTTCAACTGTGAACCTCCTTGCTCTTTCTCCATAAGCTTTTGTTTTTAAAAAAAGACCTGTTAATTGAATTATTAATTGTTGTTGAAAGGGTAAAGTACTTTACCAAGAACCTCCTTTCATAGCACTGCAATATATGAAAAATTTAACAAAATGGTAATTAGGGGAGAGGTTATTTATATACTATTAAAATGCTGATGTAATTATCAGAGAGTTATTCAATTACACCGGATAATAGACGTTTTTAATGTAAGGAAGATAGCTAGCCTGCTGGAATTTTGCTAATATGAGAAACCTACGCTGGGTCCTGTATTTTTTTCACTCTTATAATTTATACTAATTTGTTTATATTGTACAGTGTGTGAAACATGCATTGCTACATTATTCCATCTAATATTTCTGTATGGATTACAAAAGTGATTATATATATCAACCAAAATTCTGCAGCTATTTAAGCGCATCAGAAGGAACAGTACTAATTTGTCCCTTTTGAAGAGAACTTCATTACCTCACCTACACATCCTGAAAGGAGGAACATTTAGGGCTGAAACAGAGTTAACACAACAATCACATTTCTTGTTTACTTAGAGCTGTGGGTTTGAGCTGAATAATGGCAGGAGAAGCTGATGTTTGTATTTTTAAGGGCCTGGAACTTTGTCTTTGAACTAGATTCCCTTTAGTCCCTGGTTGTCTTAGTAGGATATTGTCCCATTGATAAATCTGGAATTGTCAAAAGTCAACATGGGCATGTTGCCCCTGTAACATACATATTTAAAGTATTGGGGCTTTTTGTTTGATTCATTTTAGTTTACACTTTGCCACTCTGGTTGTATGTTCAAGCATTATCAAAGTCTTATAGTCTTATAGTTTGTTTATTAAAAGGAAGGAATCTAAATAGTACAGAGGAAGCATATACTCCATTATTCCAGATACTGAATAGTTTGAGAAATGACTAGTGATCTTTTTTCTAATCAGACGTATGATCATGGAGACTGTCATGATGTAATGGTGATATAGACGTGTAAGACCATTTTCTCAGAAGAGGAATGAATTGTCTCTGATTCTAAGCTGATTGAAGTATTGGCATTCAAAGAATCAGAGCATAGGAACAAAAGAATCTTTCTGTGCAAAGCTGTACTACAACTCATATTAATCTAAAATGTCTGGCAATAAAATTGAGTCCTTTTTAAATGTTCTTTTTTTTTTTTTTTTTTTTAAAA
>VZTB01008488.1:0-37640 GCA_013397245.1 Thryothorus ludovicianus
AGGAGCAGGAGCAGCAGCAGCAGGGGGAGGCAGCCCCCGGCCGGCAGGTGCGGCAGCCGCCGCGCTGCCCCGGCACCCAGCGCCATGTTCCGCCCCCGCCGGCGGCACCTGCCGCACCGCCACGCTGAGCCGGCCCGCGCCCGGCCAATCGCAGCGCCCCGCGGCGCGGCGCCGCCTGGGAAATGTAGTTCTGCGGGGGAATGTAGTTCTGCGGGGCTGCGGGAGCGGCGCGCTCCGCTCTGCGCGGGTGCCGTGGGCAGCGCTGGCCCTCGGCCGGCCCGGGGGGTTCTGCCCGGCCCGCGGGGTTCTGCCCGCCCGGGCTCGCAGCTGCGCTGCTGCTCCCAGCTGCAGCACACGGAGCAATCCTGACCCGAGACTGTAAAACAAGACAAAACAAAACACCAAAAACCCCCACCAAAAACCGACCCAAACTATAAAGACTTCTTTCTTACGCGTTTATGTGCACGCACTTTTCAGATTTCGTTATGCACACACTAAGCCGTCTTTGCAGAAAGTAATATTAACGCAATATGCTGATACAATTAATTCGAATTTAATTCCCATGGCATTAACTGTGCAGCTCTAAAATTCTTATTCATGATACAGTCCTCAAATCAGTGATTGTGTATTTCTTGAAAGTGCATACTGCAGTGCACAGGATAGGTAATGTTAAATTAATGAGCACATACTTCTTTTTCCCCCTACAATTCCAGGTACGCACTTTATGCTACATTAGTTACTTACGCACAGCTGTGCTGAAGACTCAAAAAACAGAACTATTCATTTCTTTGGAGATCTTGCTGTATCACTAGAAAATTCTATGCATTTTATGATAAAATACCACAATGAAATAGAAAGCTGAGGCCCCAAGAGTATATTTAAAATATCTCCTTTTTTTGGGCAGAGAATTTTTAGGTGATGTTATCATAATATCAGATGCTACTCTGATGACACAGCTGAAATCTGAGCATGAGAAGTTAAACCATTAAATACGCAGTTTTTTTCTCTTCAGTTATATTTGCAATGTGTCTTTCAGAAGTTACATCTATCCCTAGGAATAGTAGAACATATTCAAATAGTCTACCAAACACTTAAATTTCAAGAGAGTTCAGACCATTTGTTGTCCACATCCATCAGATTCTGACTATTCTTGGGCAATAATAACAACCATAAAATGGTATGCAACCATGACATTGGATTACAGAGATTTCTAGGACCTCTACTCTAAAGAGACAGGATATATGTATTGATGAGAACTGTGTGTTTTTCAAAACACTTTTTTTCCTTGTGTTTATTTAGGTAGGAAATAAAAATTCAATGGAAACTTTGCACTGGAACAAGAGAGGCATATGTTAGCTAAAAAATAACATTTCATTTGAAAATCTCAGGCCACTCTTGCTAAATCCAGAAGGTGATTTCACTGGAACCTTGTTTGAAAAACTCTTGGTTTCCTCCTGAGCCTGATAAATTGTGCACCTTTCACGCTGGCACTGTATGAGTAAAGCATTACAACTACTGAGAACATGCAAATGACTGAGAGCTCTTCATTCCTTGAAAAGACTACAAAATTCATTTGACACAGCTCAACTCTAACTGCCAAATTTCTTACATTTATTTTTAATCAATAATCTCAATTTTCAATCACTTAAAGTCCATACCTTAAGCAGGAAACAGCAAGATGGACAGTTTTGTTTTATTTCTTTTCTGTTCAGAGTTTCATGTAGACCCTAACTTTCATAACCTGCCTGTTTTTACAGAGCACATTGGATAAAGAAGACTTCACACAATTGATGCAGTAACCAGGATGAACTTGCATACAAAAGGTGACCCAGGAAATCTGCAAGTGCTGAGTGTTTTCCCACACATATCATACTCTGAGGCTCTCCAGAGTCTGTGCGGATAGAACGAATATCACAGATTCTACGTGCAGCCTCAGCTGCTGCACCATGGCATGTATGAACATGGACCTGGTAAGGAAGGCCTGGAGTGAAAGGAAGACATCTCTTTATGCTTTCCTCCAGGAATGACAGAGGAATGTATAAGCCTGGAAAGAAGGGCAGTGCTAGAGAAGGTGAGATTAATGTGAAGGATTACATGAAATCTGACTGTTTTGCATGTACTGTGTTATTGGTCTTAAGCGTTAGCTGTGTTAACAGAGTAATGAGAGGAGTGGGCATTCTTACCTTAGAAAACAGAACATTTTTGGGTGCTGAAATGCAAATGTAATGCAAATGACCTTGGGACAAGAAGGGAAGTACATTTTGGGTAAGAGTCTTCTAAAGAAATAAAGAAAAAATGTGACCTATGCATTTCCTGTGAACTTAAATTTTCCTGTGAGATGTGTTTAATAAAAGTGTTTAAAAGCCTCCTGTGAAGTGGAAGACTGCCTTTCTTAGTATCACAGGAGACCTCCTAAGACGTGATAGAATAACCAGAGAAGTGCTGTGGGAATTGCCTAGAGGGGTTATCAGAGCAAAAACAAAAGCAGTGAAGGAGCTCAACAGAGATGGGATGGGTGCAGGAGCAGGCAATGGAGTGAGGCTACCTGAAACAGCAGCAAATGAAAGGAAGGTGCAGTGGTAAACAGGTGCCTGATATGTGGCTCTGGCAGCAAGGAGTGTTGTGAAGCTTGGCTAGGGAGAATGAAATGAGAAGCAGCTAACATGAACATGACAAGTCAACAGATCACTAACTCAAATCAGACCTTGCAATCCAGAAACATTTAAAAAATTTTAAAGACTGAAAATAGCTGCATGAAGGGGAAACATTACCCTAACACTTCCCTAAGAGGAAAAACTAAAAAACATGAGCTGTTTGAACAAATTTTAGTAATGCTTTGAAAATCAGTTGTTCCTATCTTGTGTGCATACTTTTTTGTCTTTTTTTTTTTTTAATAAGAATATTTAGTTATTGATTCATGAGTGAAGAGAATCAGCTCTCACAGAACTGGAAAGTTTAATATAAAGATCCAAAAATTTATAGGTGGAACTCAACCCAGCATTTTTTTTTTTCTTTTAAAGTATTCTCCCTTAATTTAAATCTGACCTTTGTTATAGCCAAAAAAATCCTGACAGAAGACTTAAAGGAATTAGGGTTAGCTATATTCAGACATATATAAAAAAATGCTTTGATTGTCAGGTATTTTTTAAATTTTCTAAATGTAATTGGAAAAAATTTTCACAGCCCTACAAATATTTTCTGCAGCAGTACAGCATTACAAGCTCCAAAACTACAAACTTATTCAGGCATTTTGATTTTTATGAAGCCCATCTATGGAATATTTACTTACAGTAGCAGCTGGGCCCAATGAGAAAAATGTCACATGAAGCTTATGTGCTACAGCTTCATAGAAAGAGGAATTGTATTTGTCAAGTACAAGTTAACATTTAACTGACATGAAATAATACAGTTTAATCATTTTATTGAGCTATGATGAATCATATTAGCTCTGGGAGTGCTTATGTGTTTCCTTAAAACTAATGATGCTAAAATATTTTTATTTAAAAATATATTTTCATTAAAACTGCAAGGATATGGAAAAAAAAATAGATTAATTTAATCGTGGCCTGTGATCAAGATAAATAATGTGTCAGAACTTTCTGCAAGAAATTCAGACTTCTGTTCTAATTCCTGCATCTGAAATTTGTAGAGATAGTAGGCTTGCAAAGTGATTCAAGTTAGAAGAATCCTGCTCTTAAGGAGGTAGGTGTGGTGTGTAGATGATACAGGCAAGTGTCAAAGGTGGTAGTAAGGGCTTCTTCAAGAGAATATATTGCAAACTTCTGGACAAATATAGTTTCTTAAGGAAAACCTTTTACTACTTTTATATGGTCATTTAACAGTCACAAGTCAGAAGCTGCAAACTTTAATGTTGAAAAATGGATTTACTCTTACAATAAAATTTAAAGATATCCTCTTTGGCTTTCAGCCGTCAACCTTCAGAGAGCCCTTTTTCATTCAAGCCCCATTGATCTCTCCCTACCCAATGAGCCACATCACATCCAAGTCAGGTCTGAAGGGTGCCGTACTGAGTTATATATTCTCTTTCTGCTGTTGAAGATGAAGCGTGCAAAACAAAACTTAAGAGTTGCTGAGAGAAGCTGCCTCCCAGAGAGGCAAGTTGCCATTAATCAATTGCTGTCGTTAATAGGACTATTACTCCTCACAGATGTGCTTTTCAAGATACTGAGGCCCTAGGGTTTTGGCATTGCACAGACCTTGATGCCTGCCATTGGAAAAAAACCTGCTCATGCATATGGTTGGCAGTAGTGTAGCAATGGCTGATTTCTGTTCTGAACTTTGTTTACTCTCAATAAATAAGATAAAACTGCCTAGCTGTGTGTCAGCCATCCCAGCTTATCAGTTTATGGAGTCTATTTCAGCTCTCCTTTTTTATTNAAAAAAAAAAAGGAACAGTTACCCAAGCTGGTAATACTGAAAAATACCATCCTAAACTGAAATCAGACTAACAATATTTTTCCTAAAAGTTTGTTCCTGAACAAGACACACCAATGTGTTCCTTGGGAATACGGCTATAGTACTTGCAAAAAGGCACATTGTGTTTGTTTTTGCAAATAAATTTAATAGCATGCTTTATACCCCCCTGTAAAAGATAAGTACTATGAAGCCAAATTGACTAGAAAAGCTCATACCAACTTCCCTTTGTATTTTTCATTACATTTAGTTTTAGTAAACTTCTTATTTGTGCATACAATTCTACTGATGTAATTATTTCCATCATGCCATTTCACTAACTTTAACAAAGATTCCAAGAAATAGTATATAAAGAATTAATAGTTGAAACTTAACATTCAACATGAAATAATTTACACCACCAACACACCATACATTTGAAATCTTTTTTTTTTGGTTTGTAAACTTTCCTTTTGCTTTGTTCATAAATGAATTTCATAATATTATGATGAATGCGTTGCGTGTTATCTTGGATAAACAGACATACAGAATAGAATAATCCATATATTCAGGGAAACTAAAAAAAGCAATGCAAGTATAGCCAAGAATTTTCTTAGGATATATATTTATAGATTTAAACTTCTACATGGATGTATACTTAAGGTACCTATCCTATCTTGCTTGTTTTTCAATTATCACAGGAAATGAAAAAATCTACACTCTTTATTAAGTGCTTTAATGAAAATATTAGATTGAGTCATCTCTCCCAGTTAGGGGGTATTCAAAAATATGAAATGCAAATGTTCTTTACCTTTGTATTAATATAATGGCTTAATCACAATTTAGGGTTTATAAGCATGAAAAGGATAGACTATCTTGAAAAATTAATGCCAGCAGTCTAATTAATTTAATAATCACAAATTATATTCTCTGTCAGTACTGTATTTTCTAGTACACATAGAAATTTAAGAAGTGTAATTTATAGCTAATCCAGTAAACAATCTGCTTTCTATGTTACTGTACTCCTACTGCCTCAAGTATCATGAGGTGTGTTAGTGTCTGTTGACCTTTTTGGACAATTTTTTTTTAAAGATGCTTATGAGAGCCAAATCAGCATTGTAGTGTAAGAACTTCTCCAGGCTGAAAATGTAAAATATTTTAAACTTTTGTTGGGTTGACCTTGGCTGGGTGCCACTGTCATTGCCCTCCACAGCTATAGCAAGTGGCTCATGGGTCAAAATAAGAGCAGGAGGAGATCATTCACCACTTCTCATCATAGGCAAAGCAGACTAGACTTAGGGAAATTAGTTCAATTTATTACCAATCAAATCAGAGTATGGTAATGAGAAATAAAACCAACTCTTAAAAATACTTCCCTGCCTACCCTCCCTTCTTCCTGGGCTCAACCACTCCTGAATTCTCTGCCTCTTCCCTCCAGTGTCACAGGGGACAGGGAATGGGGGCTGCAGTCAGATCATCCCATGTTGTCTCTGCCACTCCTTCCTCCGCAGGGGGAGGACCTCTCACACTATTCCCCTGCTTCACCAGGGAGACCCTCCCATAGGAGGTCATCTTCCACCAACTTCTCCAACCTGAATCCTTTCCACAGGCTGCGGTTATTCACAAACTGCTCCAGTGTGAGTCCCTCCCATGTGGTCACGAGTTCCTGCCAGCAAACATGCTCAACTACAGACTCCTCTCCCCTTGGATACACAGATCCTGCCATGATCTTGCTTCTTTGGGCATCCACCTGCTCTGGCAGGGGTCCTCCAGGGGCTGCAGGTGGATCTCTGCTCCACCATGGACTTCCATCAGCTACAGGGGCACAGCTGCTTCACCAAGTTTTGTCTGTTACCAGATGAAAAGATAAATTAGAATAAAAAGTCATACTTGGTTTGAAAGCCATTTAAACATCAGCTTACATAAAATGTCTTCAATCTGTGTTAGGTTCTGTGGGGACAATCGTTCAGCTAATTATTTAATACATATCCATATAAATGTAAGTACCCAGAGCAAAGAGATTCAGCTCTGGATTAGGAAATGCAAATCAACTTCAGGAATACCAGCAGCAAAGCTAACAAGAGATTAGCATAGAAGCTGCAAAGCTAACAGGGGATTACCTTTCAGAAGAGCTTACTAGTTTATCGTCATGAACAAAAAATATAACAAAAAAGATGAGAAAAAGAATAACTATGAAGAAAAACATGCAGGGTAAAATTTCTAAACAGTTCCTGCAGTGAATACATGGTACTATATTTCTAAGCACAGACCTGAACATACACTTCACACTGGACCTTCTACGTCCAACCACGTGCAAGTCAAGGGTGCTTTTTAAAGCAAGGTACTTTAAATTAATTTCAAAGCCTCACCTATGTTATTCAGCAGCTGAGTTTCAAGCATGTTTCTCTCCAGAGTTAGTTAGACTCCCATTGTAAACAGGTAAAGTGGGTTTGCCTTTGAAAATATAAGGGCAGTAGGGCAGAGACCTTGGCTGCTTGGCTGATACCCCTTCTGTTTCCAACACATACAAAAACACACACACACACAAATATGAGTACAAACCTAAAGGACACATCAGTCAAATGAAAGGTGCACTGTTGAGAGGCACTAAGTACAAGAAGTTAAAAGGTTTGTAGAAATAACAGACCATATAAATAAAATGTTAAAGCAGTGATGTCCTAGGGAATACTGGAAATCGTATTAATGCAACTCAAGGTTGTCTGAAATGTGGAAAATGACATCCAAAGTTTATTTTGTCCACAGAACAGCAGAACTGCATTGGTTATTTCACAATATTCAGTTCTATTTTAATATGTTTATACTAGAATTATATCTCACTTAAAAAAAAAAAACCAAGCTCAACATGCTGAACTGTACTATCTATCTGCATGGCAAGTTTGAAAAGACTGAAAAAGCTAAATTCAGTTCAGATGGGATCTCACCTGAAATCATTATCAAGGTTTTTCTTGTAAGTTGAATGCTTCAACTCTGTGTTCTGCTTCAATGGAAGCAAGCATTTGCTTTTCACTACCTCTGTTCCATAGACTGGGCAACAGACACTTGCCTGAAAAGAAGTTTGGAATTCATTTATTTTGAGAATATCAGATATAGCCAACTGAACTCTCATATTCTTACCTCCTCTGGGTTTCTATTAAGCTATTAGTTTGATCTTCTTTTTAAAATTTTAACTGTCAATAATTACATGGTTTCTGTTCTGGAAATAACAGGAAAGTTATAACACATAAGGAATCTGAAAAATAATTAGTGTGAACTTCAGGTCCTTTCCAAATGAACGACAAAACTACAGTCTCTTAGAAAGTTAAAGATTCAAGAAATTCCTCCATACATTAGCAAATTAATTAGGAATAGGAATATCCTAATTTNATGAAGAAAAACATGCAGGGTAAAATTTCTAAACAGTTCCTGCAGTGAATACATGGTACTATATTTCTAAGCACAGACCTGAACATACACTTCACACTGGACCTTCTACGTCCAACCACGTGCAAGTCAAGGGTGCTTTTTAAAGCAAGGTACTTTAAATTAATTTCAAAGCCTCACCTATGTTATTCAGCAGCTGAGTTTCAAGCATGTTTCTCTCCAGAGTTAGTTAGACTCCCATTGTAAACAGGTAAAGTGGGTTTGCCTTTGAAAATATAAGGGCAGTAGGGCAGAGACCTTGGCTGCTTGGCTGATACCCCTTCTGTTTCCAACACATACAAAAACACACACACACACAAATATGAGTACAAACCTAAAGGACACATCAGTCAAATGAAAGGTGCACTGTTGAGAGGCACTAAGTACAAGAAGTTAAAAGGTTTGTAGAAATAACAGACCATATAAATAAAATGTTAAAGCAGTGATGTCCTAGGGAATACTGGAAATCGTATTAATGCAACTCAAGGTTGTCTGAAATGTGGAAAATGACATCCAAAGTTTATTTTGTCCACAGAACAGCAGAACTGCATTGGTTATTTCACAATATTCAGTTCTATTTTAATATGTTTATACTAGAATTATATCTCACTTAAAAAAAAAAAACCAAGCTCAACATGCTGAACTGTACTATCTATCTGCATGGCAAGTTTGAAAAGACTGAAAAAGCTAAATTCAGTTCAGATGGGATCTCACCTGAAATCATTATCAAGGTTTTTCTTGTAAGTTGAATGCTTCAACTCTGTGTTCTGCTTCAATGGAAGCAAGCATTTGCTTTTCACTACCTCTGTTCCATAGACTGGGCAACAGACACTTGCCTGAAAAGAAGTTTGGAATTCATTTATTTTGAGAATATCAGATATAGCCAACTGAACTCTCATATTCTTACCTCCTCTGGGTTTCTATTAAGCTATTAGTTTGATCTTCTTTTTAAAATTTTAACTGTCAATAATTACATGGTTTCTGTTCTGGAAATAACAGGAAAGTTATAACACATAAGGAATCTGAAAAATAATTAGTGTGAACTTCAGGTCCTTTCCAAATGAACGACAAAACTACAGTCTCTTAGAAAGTTAAAGATTCAAGAAATTCCTCCATACATTAGCAAATTAATTAGGAATAGGAATATCCTAATTTGTTACCTGTCCCTACAATAGTGGATACATATGAAACATTGTGCATATTCATTTCTATATAAACCAGCTATTTTGTTCTTAGCTGTATGAAGAGTTAACTTACTTGATATGTGTAATGAAAGGCACATAAATTTTTAAACACTTTAAGTATTTAAATTTCAAGGTCTTGATCTCAGTCCTGTCTTTAGACTGCAGACAAAGCAAGTAGGGCACCACGCTGTAGTCCTTTCAGTAAAGTTCATGTATACATCTCTGATTGTCTGGATTAAATGCAGATTGAAGAATTTGTTCTTCACAAATATTTCATACCTGTTACAGATGAGTCAGCAGCAACATGAAAGGATATTGAAGTAAATCTATGAGTAATCTGTCCAAAGACCTTTAAACCAATGAGAAAGGCAAATCATTTACTATCCCTATTGGATGGACGTAAATTAAAATTATCAACACAAATTTACTTGGGATGCTACATTGATTAAATTTTCCAATTTAATTATGCTGACTTAATATTTGTGACATGCATATTGCACATTATTTCACTTTTGGGTAAGTCAGTCTCAAACCATTCATTCTAGAAACCCTATCATTATTATGCCTGCTTTAACTGAAGAGTATATTTGTGATGGTGTCACACCTGACTGGTGCAGATTAAGGAGAAGATGGATCTGTTTGTAAACCTATCTTCCCTATGCTGCTATAGCCTTCAAGACAAGCCTGACCACATATTTTACCTAGAATTCTATGCTTATTGCTATTAAAACATAAAATAATACCTGCAACCTTTGAACTGAAGCACTACTTTTAACAAATAAAAAGATAATTTTTAAGTTAAAAAAAATTACATTGAATTTCTTGTGGAACACACAAAGTTGCTGCTACTGTCCTTATGGCGGTTCTGTGAGATGTAAACATCTTAATATTGTAGGCTTTACTGAGAGTCTCCTAAGACTCTGGCAAAACAATTCCAGGATGATGGCAATTAAGCCTCCAATACCAAAACCACCTGTTTCTATTTAACTATGATGTACCTGTCACAGTTGCAACCCTCTACCACAATAGTTACAGAATATGGTATCAGCAATACCAGAAAACAGCAATTATTTTAGAGAAAGCTGAAGATCTGGCTTTTTAATTCCCTTAACATATGGTTGGTGAACATTTCAGAGTCTATTTTCAGAGTTTGAAATCTCCTATATGCTACTAAATAGTCTTGACTTAAATGAAGCTGTGAGTACTTTACATGTTATGCTCTGAGTGTTTAAATTCATCTTCCTCCCACCTTTTTGCCCTCCCCCATGACACTCCTGAAAGATAGTGTCAATAATGCCACTGATTGTATGTTCTGGAAAATTCTTCCGCCTACACAATATACTTGTAACAGACTCACAATTTTTCTTTCATTATTAAAAATACAATAAGCACTTGTGTTGGAAAGACTGTAATTTCTGCCTGAACCTTCAGATTCAGCTGGGTTGTTTAGACTCCTTCTTGGGAAAAAACAGAGGCATCTATGATCTTACTACTTCTGACAAGTAACTTTGACATTCTACTTACTAAGTCTTAGTAACTTACTGCAATACAATATGGCCAGATTCAGAAAGAGCCTTCAGAAAAGTCATTTTCATGCTTGCTGATTTGTGGAGCAAGATAAAATACTGATCCTAAAGACTTTACCGGATTTGAATGCTGTATTTTTGTTTTTCTTTAGACAGAGTAATATTCTCTTAAGATACTCTCAAATTAGTTTGAAGTAAAAATTCTGACCCTTAATAAGTCCAGATGTATATGCAAGAAAACAGGAACATGTACAAGTGCTTCTCTCTAGTAGCAACTTGAACAATACTTATTACTGTCTTCAAGAAAGGCAGCACTTTTAGATATTAACAATTCTGGATACAAATCCCCCACATACACATGATCTCAGTTGATCATAGCTACACATAATGGACTTAGGAAGTGTTTCTACTGTGCTCATTATTTTTTTTTTTCTTGCAGGTGATTAAAGTTAAGTGATTTTTTGTTTGTTTATTGTATGTTTTGTTTGTTGGGTTTCAGTTTGTTTGTTTTACCATACATGACAATGGACTTTAAATCATTTGGGTTAGATTGTAATCTGTACATGATACTAAGTTTTTCACAACAAATCTAGCACTATTTCCTTTTTGATCTATTGACCCCTGAGATCAAACTCTCTGTGTAAAACTTCAGCTCTGGGAGGTTTTCTTCCCACTTACATTTGTTTAGTTTTCAACTCCTAATTTCTATGTTAAGATTTGCTCCCTGGTTGTTAATTTCTTGTTTTCAGTGCAAAGCCCACTTAGTTGGCTTAGGACGTTATAAGGGATCAGGAAAATAGCACACTTCTGTGCCCTTGTCAAATATCTTCTTCACCTGTGGGTTATGTTGCTAATAATGGAGCTATTTTTATTTTCCCAGTTTCTTTGTTTTTGTTTTTCTTCCTGTGATTCATGTTGTGCATCAGCTAATGACTGCTGTCACTTAGCCCCTAAGGTTAGTGTCCTGGTTGGACCACCACTACCAGGCAGCTGCATGGATGCTTTGCCCACTTGGTTAGTAAAACTTAAAGTGAGGAAGAATTGCTATTCCAGCTTTCTGTGATACCTTGAACTGCAAATGCTACTATGCCAGCCAAGTGTTAGCATTACTAACAGTAACCATGCAATAACATTTGGGTTCACACCATCTGCGTCACCTACATGCAGAGCTGCAGCTGAGAGTCTCACCTAGTGTCTAGGGTAGTCTGCTTTCTAGTTGTGCTGCACCTTGGGTCCTCATCCTTCTCCTTGGTAATGCCAAGACTATTTCCACTGCTTCAGCACCACCGCCCTATCATTTCAGTCACTCACAGATGTTCTGCAGAACTAATCTCTTCTGCCAAATCAAGGACTTTGGTAGAACTGCCTTGGGCAGTTCATCCACTCCTACTTGTTATTGGATTCATGGTAGAAGTATCTTGTTCAATTTTATGATCTATCTATTTATCTTTTTATCATTTCTTCCAAGAGAGGTAGCACATTGTTATGAGATCAGCTTTTCATCAATTCCTTTGTGTCGATTTTATTTATCCAGATGATTCCAGGGTTTTCCAATACTATGGGATTTACAGTGACTCCCACTAATTCTTCTTGTCGTGCAAATATTTCTAGGATTATCCACCAGAATTGGTACAGCCTGAGTTCACCAGATCAAATGCATGGTACAGTTCCAGGTACACAGAGCAGTGCAGGCACTTTAGTTCATTGTGCTCACTGACAGTTTTTCCAGAGACCACTGCCACCTCTGCTTTGAGGAAGTCAGAGGTACCTCATTACTCAAAAATAACACATTGGTAGCACAACATATTTAAGCTGTGTACCTATTATCATCCACATAGACACTTATCTTAATCTACTCTTGCATCATAGTATGGGTTTGGTTCCAAACTGTGTGATAATTGAACAGAATTTGGGCAAGACTAAGAGGCTGATGGTGAAAGATGTCTTTTACAGACTTTTTATACAATATCCTGCTATGCAATCTAAATCTCAGTGTGTCAGAATTCTGCAAACAATGCTATGCATAAGGCTTTTCTGTTGGTATTTCCCAATTTGTATGCTTGTTTCAATTTGCAATCCCAGTGATCTCTTGATATGTTTTTATTTGAATTTTTCACAATAAAAATGCAAAAAATATGAATGTACAACCAGCTGCTTTCTAAATCTATTTAGTTACTTCTTGAACACATTTGACTAAAAGTTGTCATGCAGGCACACACGTTACATTTGCACATCGATTTTGATAAGATTTTTCTTTTTTTTCTTCCTGATTTTTGAAATCCTCTGTTAAATATTGCAATACAGAGCATAATACAAGAGACAAAAGTAGCACTGTATGTTTTTCTATGTTCAGAAACCATTGATAAGAAGGTATAAAGAATGAAAAGTAGGCAATTTTCATCCCAAAGATGCACATTAAAAGATCTGGGATGACAACCATAAAATTATAAATGTCCTAATGACATCAAGGCAAGTGACAATGACAGTGGTTCCAAAATTCATCAAAACATTTGTAGTTTTTAATTATTGGGGATATTATGTATCTCAATGGATTATATTCAATTATATTAAATTGTTTTAAGTGAATAAAGGCAACTGAAAGTCTAATAAATTTGGTCTTTTGACAGGTTTTTCATACAACAACATGTTTAACAATTTAAGTAGTTTTAACAAAGTAGATCTAGAACTGCTACATCTCATGGATCAGAATAATAAATGGTCATCAAATCAGAGTGCTTCTGGTGGTGCTCTGCTGAGAGCAGTTAAGTGCTACTATTGGGCGTTTTTATTACTGTTCTAGCACAAAAAAATTCCTTAGACATACTGCTGACAACACTTGGAGACTGTTTTGTTACTACGTGTTATCATCACCAATCTTGTTGAATCACTTCGATCACACAGCAGGTGTAAGATATTCTAGAACACCATGTTTTATACATCTATAAAAAATAATTTCAGCCCTTGGTCATGTACAGGGGAATCCTGAGAAGGATGTACAAAAGAAAAACTGTTCACAGTAACCTCAGTGTAACCTGATCCTTGGCTGTAAACAAAGAAGTGGGGACTTAATCTCTCAGGGTGATGTGGCTGACTGCATTGTTGTAATACTGCATATTCTACTGCTGTTCATGTTCAACAAATTGGGGAAGGCAGAGAAAAGAATCAAAAATCACTGAGTGCTGAGAAAATGCCTTGGAGGAAGAGACTTAAAAACTTAATCTGTTTAGCATGTCGAAAAGAAGATTGAAGGGTGGCTTGACACAATGCATAAGTATTTCCTTGAGGAGCAGATACCTGGCATTAAGGATCTTTCTATTTTAGCAAAGAAAAGCTTTAATAAACCATAATAACTAGAATCCAGACACAGTCAAGGTAGAAAGAGGACATGAATTTTTTAAAAGAAGAATGTTTGTGCACTGACTCAAACTGATGGAAAGAGACAGAATCTAACTCTTGATTTTTGGTACAAGACCAAATGTCCCTTTAAAAAATAAACAGTTGGCATCAACTGGCTGAAATTCAGTGGCAGATATCATACATAAGGTCACAGTAGGTGATATAATGCTCCTTTCTGGCCTTAAACAGAAGTAAAAAATACCTTTATGAATGTTAAGTATCAGAACTACAAAGCAGAATCACATTTGCATTCACCAGTGTGTTTCAGGGTAGACACTAATAATTAGTTTCATTAGTAGATGCTAATGATATGCATCTACCTCTTTAAGAGTGGAACTCTACAATCAATTGTCTGAGTAGAGCATTATTGCAAACAAAGCTACTTAATTCATATAGCATAATCAACTCAAACAATGGTATACTCATTAAGTTGGAGTCTTGATGTTTGGACAAAATCTGAGCAGCAATAGCCTAATGCAGGGAAATGCAGTTCTGCTTCTGTCCCAACAAGAGCAACTCACTTGAATCCTTCATCAAGCGACCAGGCAGATAAACAGCAGATGAGCTTTTAGCACGCATATTCTGTCTAGCAACATGGTTGCTCCTATTCCTTATGCACATCCCACCTGCTAGAGCCCTTTTTTCAGCAGAAGAATCTTGTCTATGTAAAGGGCCAGGTTCTTTGAAAAGGAACAGTTCTTTGAGAGCCCAGAAATACTTAACAAGTTATAAATGGCCATACATGATCTGTGTGGACAGATCTGCATCAGGAGGCTGGCATAAGTAATGCCTGCCTCCCACCTAACCCATCATATTATGTACCCTTCACCACAAGAGCATGCCAAACTAATCAATGGTAATCAGTCTAAACTGTCCAAAACCTTAGTTTAAGGGCTGCATATTAATTTCTTTCA
This sequence comes from Thryothorus ludovicianus, assembly GCA_013397245.1. Lineage (NCBI taxonomy): Eukaryota > Metazoa > Chordata > Aves > Passeriformes > Certhiidae > Thryothorus > Thryothorus ludovicianus. The sequence goes on from VZTB01008488.1 coordinate 14,854, forward strand.
TTCTTCTTACTTAGATAAAGCAACTCTGTGCTGTTCTTTTGCCTCTAATTTTCATTTATGTGTTGGAATGTAAGAATTGGTCCAACTACTTGTGTGATTTTGCCAAATAAAATATAAGAAAATCAAAATCCTTAGCAAAAACTTTTTTTTTGTAGTAGACAATAAAACTTTGACTGGATATCTTACCTTATACTATCCTATATTACTAGTACATATAAACTAGGAAAGAATATCTGGAAATATTTGTAAACTGTAAGAAAATTGAGGTGGATTTGATTCCAATTGTAATTAATGGAAAACTATCTTGAACTTATTTACTTATTTTCTTAAGGAATAAATGTTAATTCTGTTAATAGAATGCACTATACTTTGCAGAGAAAAGAATTAGTGCAATGAATTAGCAAAGTCAAAATTCATATGGTAATATTTTTCTCTATGGCCAAACCTAAAACCTCTGGTGGTCTTAAGTTCTAATACCTAGAAAAAGTTTTTTCATTAATATAGTTGTCTGATTTAAAGTTGAAGCTTCCAGGCATGCCAAAATATCTTGCTAGTAGTTATAATAGATTTTAAACCCTGTGAAATAAACAGGAATATTTTTTGGTGACTACTGCTACATCACAGTAATCCAGAATGAACTGGTACAGAAAAAGAAAATCCAAAAAAATTGCAGTGTCAGTATCTCCAAAACAAAACACAAAGGCAAGAACTTAGTATTCCTTATTAGGAATGTATATTACATAATGACTTAATAGAAATTGAGTTTATTTGAATGACTTTTAAAACATTTAGTTGAAGTATTTAAAGCACTAGCTGACAATTTTTTAGAGGAATTATTTGAAAGTACACATAATAAATGGGTATTCTTATGTCTGTATGGTGAGGTCCAGAACATTTTGATATCAGAATGAAGTGCAAGAGTTCATAAGTAGATTTTGATGAGACACTTCATGACCAGAATTAAAGGGCTCATAATCAATATCTAAATTACATGTTAATGACTATGCTTAAAGACTTCACAGTTCAGAAGCTGATGGAAGGAATTTGCCCTTGGAAATAAGTTGAGACATTGCTTAGTTTGTTTCTAGAGGTAATTACTATTATCTTGGGGTTTTTCTCAGCAATGCCTCAAGGGCAGATGAGTAAATCAAGTCTGTTTTGATAATTTGCATACAAGGTACTTCCTTAATTGCGTTTAACCATAAAGTCAAGGCACTTGAATGCTGCTTGGGTAATTGATCTCCAAAGTGCATCATCTATGTTCTCTCCTCTACATATTTCAAGCTGACGTAGGTGGCTTACAAGACACATTCTTCTCTCACTTCACTTTTGGGGCAGTCTCACAGTTCTTGAAATGTAGAAAAATAGAAATACCTGTGATCCACAAAGTCCAAAGGCTACAATTAGACAATGTCCTTATTCAATCCTCACAGGCTCTGGATGAAGAGAAAAAGTTGATTCCCCTTTCTCTCTGCATACATCTGCATAATTTCTGTCTACAGTATAGCCCCTTGTGAGATAATATACATCTTTTTTGCAAGAAAGCCATCCTTCCTGGCTTAGCAGAATCTTTGAAGGTACTTGCCAATGGCAAAAGCAATTGCAGCTCTTAAAGAATGATCACAATGATCACTGTAATTACTGCTGAGCATGTTGGGGCCCTAACAAGACCGATTCTGGATTGTCAAGCCTTCACTGTAAAGTTGTATAATCCCTATTTCTACATTAATAAGGATACTTCTGACTCAGGACTTTAAAACATTGATTGTGAAATGAAGCACACACAATGTGATGGTTCAATTGTTGGCATGTTACAGAGGTTCACATGGAAATAATTTGTTTTCTCCTCTAAAACCAATGTATTTATCTCTCTGAATTCACACTACAAAAGGCACATGTCAAGTGCAACTGAATAAGACAAAAATAATCTTGAAAGACATCTAAAAGATGCAGCTTTTGCTTTGCAGCTGTTTAATACAGTCCTCTAACTGCTCAAGCTGTAGTACCATATTGAATTTTCCCTTTCTGTAGGCACAATAGAAATAATAATAATTTTGACATAATTCTATCATAACAAAAATGTAATAGTGTCTATGTAATGAAATAAGACTTTGTATAGCTCCTTTCTTTTATAGTTACTATGGTAGATACTATAACTGGTTAATGATAAAATGAAAAATTTTTATCTTTCTTACAAGGATCAGTTATGGGGAAAGCAGTGCTTTTAATGGCTTACTGGTCATACAAATACTTCACTAATTTTCTAAAACAATTCCTACTAAAGAGAAAAGATTTGTTTAGCTTCCGTCTCCAAATATGTCAAGGTAATCTTTTTAAGATTAATATGAAGTTAATTTAAATTAGTTAGGTTGTGACTTTATAGTTACTGTAGCAAAATCATTTTTATATGTTCCTAGGCTGCATACCCAGAATGTATACTGAAGGCAAACAAATACCATAGCATAAATTAGAGAAGTGATCTGAGCAAGGGACACCTAGGGTACTAAGGCCATGGGGATTAGCTCATGTCTAGATGAAGTGTAGTTTACTAATCTGTTGCATTAAGTAGAAAAACAAAACCAAACCTGACCACTACACCCAGAGATGATCCTTTCAACTAGAGAGTCTCTCTTGCCTTGCTCTTCTGCTTTCAGACATCACAGGAAGAGCTGTCAGCCTTCACCTGCTGGCTTATACACCCCAGGCAGGGAAACTTTAAACCTATGCAAGCTTGTAAGTATCTGATGGTCATTATGAGTGCCTATGTGTGGAAGTAGTATCAAGTAGCTAGTGCTGTAAGTCACAGCCCTGAATGCTGTATACTGACACCTACGTGCAGGCAAGCTTTGGTAAGTCTTTTATATGACTGCTAGGTCGAAAATATGTTCAGCTGCCACCTTGTTTAAAGTGTCTTCAGACAGGACTTTGCACAGACCGGAGTTGTCAGTGGCAGAACACAAAACACAAATATCTCCACCTTTGAGATACATGAGGACATGGATGCACATTGAGCAACACCTTTGATAACTCAAGTGAAGCCAAGTGGGGAAAACTCTTTCTTTACAACGATAGGTTGCCAGTCTGCTAAGCATCTTCTTCTGTTACATGCTGTTGCCCAATAAATCCTTTATATTCTTGAAACAACATAAGAGCTTCCCTGAAGGTGACAAAGTTTCAGTCTCAAGTAGGCTTTTATCTACTTCACCTGACTTTTATGGCAAGTTTCAAAACTTTTCCAGTGACAAGCAAAACCTCCTAGAGTTAAGCTCTATCTTTTTTTGGTTTGTTTGTTTTCTCTCTTCCATTTTTGTCCTTAGTCTTTGCATTTCTAGATAAGACAATCAGAATTTTCTCTGCACTCCAAGGTTTTATTTTCTCTCAGCCTTTTGACAGCATAGTGTTATCGAGGAAAGGTTTCTTCAACATTTACAAAAATACAAATTGACTGTTTCATCTAAACAACCATACTAACACAGATATCTAATAATGTCAATTATATAATTTTTGCTGGATATATAATACAACTTATTTACTACTTAAAATGGATTACTATATTCTTAAAAGTAACATAATTATTTTTAAGCCATTCACAGTGCTGTTCCTACTCAATGCTGTTGTTGTCATTGTTTCTCTAACTGTGTTTTTTGGACTTAGCCCCCATAGGCAACTCAGTACCAAAAAGGTGGTTGCTCAGCTTCCCCATCCCAGTGAGATGGGAGAAACAGAAGTGTAAAAGTGAGAAAAGGTGGGGGTTGAGATAGAGACAGTTTAATAAGAAAAGCAAAAGTTGTGTGTTGAGAAAATTAAAATAAGGAATTAATTCACTTCGGCAGGCAGATATTTTTTCATTTCAAGGAAAGCAGCACTTTATTACATGTAACAGTCACTTGACAGTACAAATACTATAACTCCAAATTACATCTTTCCTTCCTCCATCTTCCCCTACTTTTTTTTTTGCTGAACATGGCATCCTGGAGTACAGGATATCCCTTTCATCATCTGGGATCTTGGACATTCCCAACCTTCTGCCTGGCAGAGCAGTGTGAGAAGCAGAAAGGCCTTGATGCTGTTCATCCCCATTCAGCAACCAATAAAATGTCCCTGTGTTACCAAAACTCTTTTGATCACAAATCCAAAACACAGCGCTATACCAGCAACTTTGAAGAAAATTAACTCTATCTCAGCCCAAATCTGCATAACCTCTACTCCTTGTTCCACACTGTTGAGGTCATTCACAAGCCCCACTCTTATCCTTTTCATGAACCATTGTCCTGGGTTGATGCTAAATTGTATTCATCGGTTGAGCTCAGAAATAAGTTTTGTGCCTTTAAAACTGGATCTGAGAGTGAAGGAGACATGGTGGAATGTCTGAGGTGGTTATTTTCTAAAGATCAGAGTTTTCAGCTTTCCTTCACACACGGCCTATGTGTTGTGGGCAGTTTGTGGACAGCAGAAGAGAGCTCTCCTTTGCTTTTTGTTAGTTTTTGGCTAGCTAAGGCAGAGAAGTTCTTCAGACTGTGGTTTTTGTTTTCCTTTTTCTTGGAACTGTTGAACCTGCTCTGGACTAAACACCCAAAGGGCCCCAGGAGCTCCCACCTGTGTCCCACCGGGCCTGGCCTGGGCCCGGCCTTTCCCAGCCCTGAGGGACCGACAGCAACTGAGCTGAGCTACAGCCACGGGAGAGACTTTCTGAATTTGGCATCTCTGTGGAGCAGAGAGAGGTTTTTGTTGTTCAGTGTTTTTCATTTGTGGTGCTGGGGAGTGCTTTGACTGTTAAATAAACAACTTTTTTCCACTTTCCTCCAAGGAAATTTTTTCTGTCCCGAACCAGCTGGGGGGAGGGGCGGTTCAGATTAATTTTCTAGAGGGACTCCATCTGGAAGTTTTTTCCCAAATTTGCCCTAAACCAGGACAACCATCAATCCCCTTGCCATCCTTTGATTTCTGTAGATATCAATCACTTAGTCTATGGGCCACTCCTGAAACATGCACACTGAATTCCTTTAGCCTGGTCTCCATCTGTTCTGGTGGTCACTTGGGACAGGAGAGGTGATGTGCTGTGTCATGTTCCTGGGCACCAAAGCCAGCTCTGTCCAGGTCACTGCAGCACTTCGACTGCTTCTCATCTTTTCCTCCTACCGTACTACTTAGCATCTGTTAGCCTGCTGGAAGCTAGGGCTTAGGCATACCTTGAGCTGTTCACAAAACCTGTGTCAGTGATCTGGCTGACATTTCTAAGCAAGTTTTGAAGACTGCAAATTTCTCATGGGTAATGAGAAAATGCCAAGCTTAGTTTCCACCATTTCTACAAAACTGGAAGCAGCCCTTTAGAGAGCATTTGAAGAAGATGATTGTTCACATGAAGAATTTTTGACTAATCTTAAATACTCCCAACAAACCAGACCAAATATAATCATGTGCTGTGATTGCAAGTGAAATGAGAATTATTTAAAAAATAGTTTCATTTTATGAAGAAACACGAAAAACTATAGAATGTCCTCATCACTAATAGTGAGAATTTCTAACAAGACTTAAGAAGTCCACATGGATCCTCTACACCAGGCATTACAGGAATTAAGAACTAAGTGCATGGGAAAAAAAATGTACCAAATGTTACATCACGATATTTTCTTGAAAACAAGAGGTTTTATTTATTTTTACTTGGTAATACTATAGAAAGTGCCAATGAGGCTGCTAATTTAGATGCCAACACTCAAGTTTTGATGGAAGAGAATTTGAAACTGTTAGTTGTCTTTGTTAATTATTTAATTACAGAAAATCTCTGATCAAGCATTCCTCTTCCCTAGTCGTTTATCCTTCTTCCAAAAAAAACCAAAACCTAGTAGAAAGTAGATGTTCCTCACTGTCACTGTGACCACATCTACATTTCTTAAGTACAATGCTTATAAATAATTTACAACACCTTTTTAAAAGGGCAATTAAGCTCTATGTTTTATGATCTGTATTGATATTATTTTCAGCCCTTTAATGTTCACTTTAATATAACCAGCGGTAAAATTTCTGATATACCAAGTAACCATGATATTAAACCAGAAATATTTTTCATAGTTTAACAATTTCTTAAAATGTATTCTACTATAGATTAATCAATCAAATAATGACTGAATTCTTCCTAAAAATATCTTTGTCTTTATGTATTATGAAAAAGATGACTTGTAGTGCTGAAATTTGAGCCCCAAACCATGTTATAAATGTTTCCTTTTTGTTAATTAATTGAATTTATTCCCCCTCAAAAAAAGTTTTGCCAGATTATTAGTCATTTCACGTACAGCTAACCCTGGCATTATAGTTTACAGGGGAAAATGACACTAATTACATGTTGCTTCTATAGTCCATATCAATCTTTTTTCATATATATGCTAGCTAATTGCCAAGGAAAAGCTTCATTATTTCTGTCTGGGACCCCTCTGAGTAGGAATATGTACACAGGTGCAGTCAGACTCATGCATCCTGTTAGAATCAGACCAGCTAGGCATTAACTGCAAATGTATGGAGAATTTATAACTCGTGCTCCCACCCTGAGCAAGTAATTGTGCAATACCTGCACAGCTGCTGCAACATCAGCCTTGCTGTAGCTGCACTGTGTGGCTAAGCTGGTTGTATTCCACAGATATGATCAGGAGTCTGCAAACTCAACAGCAGAAACACCCATGCATCAGTGCTTCACATTGCCTCCTTGTCCCATACTAAAACTGAAACTTCAGGTGTCAAGTTTGAGCAGTAAAATCTAAGAAATCTGATTTCCAGATTCCAGGTCAAGTTCATTTCCCTACTGACTGACTCTCACCTCTAGTAATGCAGCTTCAGCCAAAAAAAGGTCATAAACCAAAATTAAATTGCTGGAAAAATATAAAATGCTCTTAGTTGAAAAAAAAAAAAAATCACCCTTAATGCCATCTATTTTACGTGGGCACGGCTGCTATAAACTCAACATATTTGAAGCCACAGTTTGATGAGGAACCCTTGCTCTATGCAGTTATAAACCCAAGATGATTTCTGAGCATGATCTACAGCTTCTATAGGTTATATTTAAGTGCTTACAACTTTGATGGAAAAACATAATTCAGCAACAGATCAGGATAAGCTGCACTGGAATTGAGGCAGAAATAGTATATCCTGTGTATAAATAATGGCCTGAAAACTGCCTGAGATCTCAGAGAGAAAAAGCCAACACCTGAACAAAGAGCAGATCTAGAGGAACTAAGCTGCTAGTAAAGTTGTTTTATTTGTTCTCCTTAGAACAGAAGGCTTCAACTGTTGTTCAACCTTCATAAGATGGAAAGCTTTTCTAGCACCAGGTCTCTGCTGCTTCATCTGCAAAGACTTAAGAGCAGCTCTAAGAATGTGGAGTAAAACACAAAGCTCATGAATGTCTGAGTGGATAAATATATGTAAATTAGACCTTGTTGTCAGACAAATATCTACTGCATCACTTAATACAATCTGGGTTCTTGACTGCTCTACATAAAACTAGGAAATGACTACACATAACCAACTTCCCTGACTAATTTAAAATGAAAATTGCTCACTACACTTGAAAGGCTTTAATAAATAAAAATGTGATTTGCACATGATGTGAACTAGGAAGCTGCTGAGTTATACAAGGCAAAACTATCAGTTTATACCTTCTCAAATGAGATGAAACAATATTTACAGCTTACTAAAGTGCAACATGTAAGAGCTGCACCTGTATTAGCAAAAGAGAAATAAGGGCTGCTGAGCCTTTCCTTGAACAGGGACATATCACAATGCCTGTCAGATCATTATATATAAGCAATGAAACTTTTTTCCTGACTCTCTGGAAAAATCCAATCTTGTAAATAGCTTCTCTAACAGACAGAAGCCTTAACCTGAAGATGAAGGGTTTGTGGAAACAGTATAGCTTAAGAAGTTTCTGCCTTGGCAAGCTGTCACAGCTCACTGTCCTCTGTTCAGCTATTTGCTGGATTCCCCTGTGGACTGAGGGCAGCTTGAAATATAAGAGTACAGAGACAAAAGAAAGGAGGGAGGGAGGGAGGAAGAGGCATAAGTGTTTAAAGAGAATATTTTGGTCCAGGTTGAACCATGCAGTCATTTGGTTTGAAACAGCTGACAACCTACCAAGTTGCAGGAAAATAACAAGAGCAGGCACAGTGAGGGTTTGGAAGGTGACAGGAGCTTTTGAGATCAGAATTGCCACTAGAGCCATTCGTCCAAAACGAAAAGAATTATTTTCATATCACAAGATGTGAATGACAAAGTGAGAACCAAATGTTATGGCTCAAGAGAAAAAATTCCAACCACTTCAAGATACACATAAGGAAATGAAAGAAAGATAAATATAATTTAATTAACAACATCTGATTTTAAAATTAACTAAAATTAAAATAGCCCCATCTTTTAATCCCAAATCAGCCATGCTCCAGTTACAAGACAGACAATTAAAAGTTAGTAAAGGATATGATTTATTTACCTGAAAGTGTAATCAATTCATTGTAGAATCTACATTTTTTTATAATTGATATATGGATTTTACAGGCAACTCCAGAATTCACTATAAAATCTTCTGCAGTTACTTTAGAGAAAATTAAAATAATCCATTGATATTTTCATGCTTCAGGACATGTGCAGGGACTGACTGAGGGGAATTATAAAAAAGCTCCTAAAATTAGGTTACCACATTGTTCTGGCATTTTCTTAAATTTATACTGATTGTTGGTCAGGCAGAATATATTAGGTTAGAATGATCAGCATTCTCATCTACTGTAAACCAACCCATAAATGTCATACAATGATTTTGTTTGTGGCTTCTTATATGACTTATTTTGCTTATAACATATATGGATCTTACCTCTAGATATAAAGAGACTATTTAAAGAAGCATGAAAATCTGTGCAAGTCAGACTTGTTGCCCATCTGGGACCATAATTAAGTCAACAAAAACAGGTGCTGTAATGGTTGGGGAGCAAAAGTTTGCACAATGGCAGTTTCCTGTAGATTCTCCTAAGAACACTGCCATGATTTCTACCACCAATGTTGTAGGCTGCTTGTCTTGAAGGAATCTTAGCAACCCTGAGTTACTTCTTTTCAGAAATGTGTTTAAAACCTGGCATAACCTTAAAACAGCCAGGTGATAAATAGCTGCCTTTGGTAAGTAACAAGTTTTTTGAAAAGTGCTCTAACTAAATTAAGGACATAAAATAAATGTGTGAACAAAAATCCAAATTTGGGGGAAAATATATTGAATAATATAGGGGACATACAAAGTAAAATATTCCAAACAATCAACAAGTAATGAAATCTAAGTTTCAGTGCAAAATATATTGAATGTACTGCCAGGCAATATCACTTGGTTAAAGATTCAAGCACAATGTATGCTATCTTTAATGAATTGCACTGATCTCATCTGACTGATGAAGGACCTTATTCAAGCCAAAAGAAAACTTACTGGCTTAGGAATGATTTAAGAAATGTTTCATCTGGTAGTTTGTAGTGACGTATAGTTATATGTCAGCACATGGATTCAAAACCCCATGTGTGTGCACAGATATTTCTCAGCAAATTAATTGTATTCTTCCTCCCTTCTACTGAAATTTCCTAACAAGTCTAACAAAGATAGGTAAAAACAAAACCCAAAATGTTCTCTATGCAGATAGCTTGGAGTCAGAAAAGCTTTACTTTTATACAGTACCTGAGATTTGAAACTTAAATAACTGAAATACTTTGAAAGAGATTTTATAGGATTTCTTTAGCTCTTTTCTCTCCCCTATGTGCACTGAAATAGAATTTCAGGACTGCTGAGTGATGTCATTCTACTTAATAAAAATAGCTGGAGGGTCTTTGAAATTTTATGGCTTCTGCAGCATAAAAAAAATCAAAACCATGCAATATTCCCAGTCCTTGGTAGGAGGTCCCAGAGGAAGGAATTAGTTTTCGCTTAACCACAAGAGTGCTTAGGTTGTGGGCAGAAAGACACAGGGAGCATCAAACTGAAGTTTGTTTCTGAAAATGCTGAGACTCGTTTGATGTTTCATACTTTGAAGAGAAGCTTAGCTTTGCTGAGGACGGAAGCTGCAGTGAAGGATGACAACTTGTTCAGAGGTGCTTTGAACAGAACTTTAGCACTAATTACAGCAAAGGCCAGGCAGAGACCAAGGCACTAACATTTTTGCTAAAGATGAGCAGCAGGAACTAAGGATGTTTTGAAACAAAACTGATTGCTAGAGCAAAGAATTTATCTTCATGTTATGTAGCTTATTTTCTTCTTTTTGTTAGGATTTTTGCTTTGTTTTTGCTGTACTGATGGCTTGAATGGCTTTAAATGTTTCTGCAATAATTTCAAGTAATATATCCTGAAAATTAAGGGAAAAAATGAATAAAGTCTGTAACTTCAATTTTAATACATTTAAGATATATATTAAATTCAGATTAATTTTTCTGTTTCCAGTTTCTGTTGTTTTTTTGCTTTGAGTGTTTGAATAATCTGTGTAATTTCACAAGAAAAATTATGTCCAAGATAAAATATTTAAGCCAAAATTAGAGAAGCCCATTGCATAATTCATTTTGCCATCTAAAACTCTGAAATATCATGGAGTAGGGAAGAATTCTGTAAGAAAAAAAGGATTGAAAAATTTAAAAGTAGTTACTGCAATAATCAGGAATTAGAAGTGGCCTCTGCAGTCCAGTCCTGAGATATGACAGCTCAGTATAGATCTTAGACTGACTTGCACAGTTTTCATAGCTCTTTATACTCCATTTGGTAGCCTCATTCTTTCAGACCACCACTCCTGCAGTACTTAGACATCCTAATTTTAGATGAATTTTGTTGTGTTCTGTCCAAAACCGTTGTTATGCGCTAGCATCATCATTTAGTTCAAACAGTTCTCCCTCCCTGAACATGCTGACCTACTAAAAATCCTCCTTACTACCAAATCTGACATGTAATTTGTTTATTATTGTTGTGGGGGTTTTTTCATTGAATTTCCTAGTAAGGGTTAGTTGGTCCTCAAAATCTTGGAAGACTATTTTGACTTGAATTAGCAATGGAAATATCTCTATCCTCATTTCTAATGGTCTGGTACTCTTGTTTATTCACCATTTTCCCCCTGTTAGAATAAAATAAAATTAAAGTTTCATTTAATCTCTTGGACTGTATCAGTATTGTCTGAACTGCCAATAACCACTTTTTCCCTATTCTGCTTTTATTTGTGTAGCTTTTTTTTGTATGTAGTGTGTTTAATGTTTACTCTTGGTTTTAATATTGTAAAGTCAGTCCTGCTTTAGACCATATTTATCTCTGCAGTTCTTGATCTGTAACATTATACTTTTTTTTTTTTAAATGAAGCTTTTAATCCACCTTTTTCTAAATTCATTCTTTAATTCTATGATGCCCTGAAGAAGGATCTGGAATTTATTTAAATTTCTGATAGCATTTTTACCTTGCTAAGAAATCAGATTTCTTTGATTTTAAGAAATTCAGAATCTCTTCTAAATTCAAGCTCTTAAGTTCTTAGTTCCTATACTTTTACCAACCAGCTCTCTTCACTGATGAAATGTGAGCATGTGAAATTAAAAAATTTATCACAGAACTCTATCATATTCCCATAGTTAACAGAAATAAAGTTTTGATAGTTGATACCCCTTCCCTCCCAGCCCTCTTTCATGCCCATGAGCACCATTTTGATTACATTTTAGGATCTAAGTGAAATTACCTCTGGCATTATTTTTCAGTATTGATTAGCTGATGAAAAACTTTGTTAACTATGAGATTCCAGAATATAGAGACCTGTAAATGAATTTTCAAGTCTATCATTAGGAGATTAAGGTCTTCAGTACTGATATAATCTTCTGTATGTATTCTCCTGCTTTATTTCTGCATGTTTTTTCCTATCCAAATCCAATCTAGGGACTGTATTACAGCAGTATACAAACACAACCTGGTTTATAAAACTTTTCTAAAATTACTTTTTTCTTGAAGCAGTTTTTAGTTTATTCTTGGCTATCCTTTTATTCTTTGCATCTGATACAGAACTGCTTGCAGTGGCATTCATCATTTTTACTTTTATATCTGCCTTTCCAGAATGATTTGTGTCAGGCAGTAGCTGTGCTTTGTCATGATTACCACATTAATAACTGCATTCAATAATTCTAGTGACACTATTTTGATATCTGAAGCCCTGAACAGGGCACAAACCATTCAAGTACTGCTTGCTCTTTTGGTGTCCCATCCAAGCTTTCAGTATTTACATTACTTACCTGCAGTTCTCACCTGTAACTCTACATCTTTCTGATGTCTAGTTCTGCTGTATTTGCTGCCATAGCTTCATTTATCAGCTCTTCTCTGCATATTTTATGGTCATGTGTAAAATTACCTCTCAAAATTCTTAAATTTCTAAGCTTTTTTGCCAGTATAGATCAAGCTCAACCCAAATAATATTATTTCTTTAGGCTGTAAGGTAAGCAATACCTTCTCTAATCATACTTCCAAGTTTTCAAGCTTTCTTCTAACTCCCTTGAAGATTTATTATTGTTTGAACCATTTGTTCATCTTCCTTGTTGTGTTTCCCTTTGCTCTCACAAGTGAAAAAAATTTCACTGAAGATGAAAAGTTTCCTGCTTTGACTATCTTTTCGCTACCTTACCCAATGGATATTTTCCATCTGATCAGGCAAGTAAGTGTTATTTTCTGAAATCTGCTGGATGATATTTTATAACAAAAATTCTGGTGCTATATCTTGTATCTAATCTTGGCATTCAAGCAGATGACAAACAGATCTGTGTTTTGGTAGGAATCTAGAAACCTCTCTTCCTTCACTGCTGTATTCAAAGAGAGGGAGTTTCTCTCCAGCTCTCAGCTGGGAAAATGCAAAGCCTTACATTGGCAGTAATACGACAAAAATAATCCCTGGTGGAACAAGGTGTGCTCTTCCCTTACTAGGCACAAGTCTCCTTCATATTCCCACTTTCAGTTTCCAAATTCATATCACAAGAGACTAGAACTCATTATAGCCAATGAGAAATCTTGTCATATTTTCTGTAAGGGATCATGCCCATGCCATCTGTAGTGCTTAGCCTCCTCCTGCAAATATACTTCATTAACAGAGTATTGTCTTCTAGATTCTTTTAATGTTTTCTTTATAAGTGACTGTCTGACTATAGAATTTATATCTCCATTTTCTTTTTTATTCAGCATACTTATTACATGCCCTTTGGTTCACTTCTTGTCTAAAGTAACTCATCCTATGAAATAAATTCTAAAACAAAATTTAAAAGACCGTTCATTTCTTTTCATCTATCACAGAATAATAGGATGAAAGCAAAGCTGATGAAAGCATCTAACAGACATTTTTAACAGCTGTTATGACTGGCAGAGACATACATATTGTTCACTGCATCCTTAATCTTTTTATTCCTCCAGATTTGTCTAGCTTGATTACCAATTTGCAGTAACTAATGTAATCCTAAAATAGGCAGTTCCTGAACAGATCAAATATTTCAATCATACATAGGAGTGACACAGATTTCTCACCTGGCTGTAATAAGTTTACTGGCTGCAACCAATTTTCCATTTTGGCTTGCTGCTACAAAACCAACAGCAGCGGCTGCAAAAAAACCAAAAAAACAAAACCAATAACAAAAAAAACAAAATACCCTAAAACCCAACAAAAAAATTAAATTTTTATTTCACAATCTAAGACTTGCAAAATATCAAGAAATATAATATAAAACCCACTAAGACTAATGGTTAAGCAGTAATTCATCAACACACAGTATATCAAACAAAGATTTGGTAGTATTTACACTACATTAGAAGTATCAGTGAGCTCTGTAACCAAAGTCAACACAGGGTACAGAGCTCAGTAGCATTCAACAAATATAAATTTCTCTCCTCTTTCATCCAAACTGATTTATCTGAAAGAGATTATATTAAGGAACTATCCTACCACCAAACATTCAAGTAGAATGTTCTTTCTATGAAGTCACAGAACTATTATTGAAGACAATGTGATACACATTCTGTGATAGGATAAAAGTCTTATTTTCCAAAACAAACAGATTCATAGGATCTAAGAACTAGCCCCTGAGATTGCACATTTATCCTACTTAAGATCAGATTCTGTCCTGATCACTGTCCTTTGTGTCATTTCTTTTGGCCAGGTATTTTTGGTCTAAAGGGACAGGTAACATTTTTGTGCCAACCTTGCTCCGAATTGGAAGGTAAAGGAACTTAATATAAGTCAAAATGTTCAGCTGTTCTCATCATTAAATAAATGACATGTCACTTCACCAATTAAAGCAAAGCCAAAACAGATTTTTAAATAATCCAAACAAATAAAAGCCAAAACAAAAACAAAGAAAAAATCCCAAAAGAAAAACAACAAAAAAAACCCAAAAACACTCCAAATTTACCTTAGGCAATGTCTCTAAATTTTAGTAAGGGATCAAGAAAAATAAAAGGTCTTCTCTCAATGAAACAGTTGCAAGTGATTCTTATTAACCCCAGCACCTGTTTTAGAGAGCTTAAATTTCCACACAGAGCCTGAGGCGAGTCAGTGCCCTGGGGTGGGATATAGCAACCCAGCAAGCTGAGTAGGAATGCACTGAGTTAATAAGAAACACCAGGCACAAGAACTGTTCTTCAATTTCCCTCGGGCAACACTCTATCCATCACCTCAATCCCTAAAAAAATCCCTTACCCTTCCTCTTCCTCCACTGATTTGACCGGAGTGGTGTTTTTCACCTCCATTTCTCCAGTGCCTGTGTCACTAGAGAGGCTTCTACTCCCTCTCCTAACAGTCCCTGGGAAGAAAAAGATTGAGTCTCAGCTTTCATCCACTGCAGGGACCAGAACCACTTTCCCAGGAGTGCTTTGGATGCCAGATGAAAGTCTCTTTTAGGATGCAGAAGGAAAAAAAGTGTTAGCTTATTACAAGTCCTCACCACCTTTCCCGAGCTCTTTTTCAACTGGGGACAATGTGCTGGTTTTGCACCCCTTAGGAGCTGTCAGTGGCTGCAATCTTTTGTCTGCAGCCTTAAATGAATGAGTCACTGGGTATTTCTGCTAGAGGTCCTTGTACTCACTGGCTTTTGTCTCTTGATCTTGGTGTCTAATGGCTCCAACTTGTTCTGTTTTCTTGCCAGGATCTCTTACTGGCTTCAATCTATTGTTTGGATCCCTCTGTCCCTCACTTTCTTCTGCGCATCTCCTTTGTTTTTTGTTTTAGGCAGCCTTTCTTTTCTGATCTAGGTATCTTAGAAGCTGAATGTAGAAGTATGGTAATATTCAAAAACATGCTATTAACCCTTGCCAATTTTATTTTTCTACCTTTCCTTCACTGCCTTCACACCCACACTATCCCATCCATATCTCAACCTTTTGATTTTTCTGTGTCTTGTGTAGAGGGAGCAGACATTTAAAATTTGTCATTATGTCACTTAAAATGTTAATTATTTAAAAACAGCACATTTTAAAAAGGTACTAAATTAAAAAAAAAATAGTTCTAGCTTATTTAATAAAATTTGGGACCATACTTATGCATCAAAAGCTTATACTAAACATTTAGTCTAGAAAATTTGATTCTCAGCATATTTCTGTGAATAGAACACCATTTCATCCCCCAAGGGCTGAAGGATGAATCTGATATCCTTTAGGTTTTTAATGAAACTCAGATGTTAATTTTGGAATTTTGCTAACTTTCTTTCTGTGTATGTTGATTCAGCAGAGCCCAATTCACAATGTGGAACCTTAACAAAGATCAGCTGTAAGTATGAAATAAAGACAATGTCAGATGGCTTAGGCAAAATTCCCCCTGCCTATTCTTTCTCTATGTATCATTCACCTTTTTTTGACTTTCTTTTGAGCTCAAAATCTAAATTCTAAACTTTCCCTAGCTCCTAACTTACATTATCACAGTTCTTCTCATTTACGAAGAGAGAAGTTCCAAGACTGACAAATTCTTTGCAGCATGAACACCAGACAGGTCACATTCTTTTGTGTCTCTGAACTTACCCCACATCTAATCAGTACCACCACCTAATATCAAGAAAGAACAGTAATAAAAGCAACAAACAAGGGAAAAAGGTAGAGAGATATCTTCATACACTTTCTCATTTTCTTCAGTTTTTCATGTTAAGAAGGTTGAGCTGTTTTACCAAATTCCACTCTTTGACTAGACAGGTGTCTATATTAACTATGTATTAAAATTTTAGCAAACAAGCTTTAAAGATATAGAATTATATGTAATATATATTCACAGAAGTATGCTGAGAATCAAGTTCAATTCAATATATACTGATAAGTTTTCTTTGTGTATGCCATATGAACCCCAAAATTATTATTATATAAATGGCCATAAAATAATGCAATTCTGCAGAAATAATATAAGCAGAGGCATTATTATCACTTTGAGAATGTTTCAAAACTGATCTTGAGTGATTTAATATTTGATTCACTGGCTTTTGAATGTCCATAATAACATTGTATTTGCCATGTAACCCTCCATTATAAGTGGTTTATCCAGGAGCAATTTTCACTTTAAACCTCATGTTTTTGAAGCTGAGGAATTTCGAAACACTTAAAGACTTTGATTCCATGTCCAACCATTCAATTCAGCTCTTTGCAAATGACTGCCTCTCATGTTAAAACTGCAATTAAAGACAGCTTGGAAAGCACCATCTATTAGTATTGCAATTCAGTTTTAGATTTCTTTCCTTCTATGAATAAATGTTTAGGGAAATCAGTTTGATACATTTCCTAAACAGGACTAACTGTTTCAGTACAGTAAATAACTAATATTGTTATGGACCTGATCCTAGAAACTCATTAAAATATTGCTTTACAGTAAGATATTTAATCTTTTTGTATGAATTTTTTTTGGTAAGATATAGGAATGAAACTTACTATGTCCATGTGCTTTACAGGTTTAACTAAGGTGATTCTTTTCCTTTATGAGTGCATGGGATGAGATTCTGTGGTAGTTTTCGAGAAAATGGCT
Organism: Thryothorus ludovicianus; assembly: GCA_013397245.1. Classification (NCBI taxonomy): domain Eukaryota; kingdom Metazoa; phylum Chordata; class Aves; order Passeriformes; family Certhiidae; genus Thryothorus; species Thryothorus ludovicianus. The sequence continues at coordinate 31,848 of VZTB01008488.1, forward strand.
ACACCTTAACACTTGCAGCATGTTAGGCATCTTCAACATACACTGTTCTCAGGAGAATCAGTCATTATTTAAATTCAACAGGAGATGCTAGATGAATAAAGAAAACATTTTTGTGATTAGTGTTTCTATCAGACTTTTTGCCCATTGACTCTGGACAGACATTTGTATAAATGGGTGTAACTGTTACATTTCTGTTTCAGTAAGTAAAATGCTTCCAGGAAACATCAGGCATATTGAGATTGTTTTGCACAGATGGTCTGTTCATGCTCTGTAATTGGAAACCTTTGGGATATGTCAGACTTATTGTGCATACAATCATAAGAAAATAAAACTAGAAGGAACCTGGGGAGATCATCTAACCTAGTGTCCTTTGTAAAGCAGGATCTATTTCCTGACAGGTGCCTGTTTAACTTGTCATCAAGTATTGCCAGTAATGAAGATTCTGCTCTCACCAGGACATGCTTTTCAGTGCTTGGCAGAACTGATACATAAGAAAACATAACCAGTGTCTGACTGAAAACCTTCTGCTGCCACTTAAGGCCATTCCTTTGCACCCTGTTTACCACAGACATAGAGAACAGTTCATTCTGTCCTCTGTGGTAGCCTTTATATGCCAAAAATGGTTTAACCCCTTCTCAGTTTTGCCAGTCCATATCACCACAGTTTATTCATAGTGCAGTCAGATCAGACTGTAGTCTCACTGCACATGTGCAGCACATCTGTATTTCTTTCCACTTTTCTGACCCTTGCTGTGTTTGCTTAACTGGGTCAGCTACTCTTCTGCAATGTCACAGGCAGGGTCAGTGCCCCCGAGGACATCCCCTGTGTGGTGTATGTGCCCTCAGACTGAGGCATACATGGTGAATGTGTGCAGGGCTTCATGAATTCACAGGGGATGCTGGAGGACATTGAGCTGTAGTACACCTGGAAATCCCAAGCACATTTCATGCTGATCCAAAGGAATCCTGCACAGGAAAAACTGCATGGGAGGCCCAGGTGTGTGGCAGTTCTGTCAATGGGCCAGCAAGCTAACACTGGGGTCTTTTAAGTTCTAGTTCTTTAAACATGCAGACATATATCTACAAAACACAAAAATAAACTTTATGGTGGTAATCAGCTCCCTGTTTGTGTGCTCCAATCTCAGTACCAAGCCAAAGTTAAGGGAAAATATGTCCATGTACATTATGCTGTAGAGAGATGTCAGTTCAAATATATAGTCTTAGAATTCATTTGCAGCTTTGCCAGTAAAATTTAATTAATGCACTCATTAAGGACCTATATTAAGCCCCTGGAAATTCCAGGATTTTCAGCTATATGGGTTTTATCTCTTTGATCTCAGGACTGAAACTTCTCCTTCCTTTAGTGCTTCTTGCCCAGGAAGCTGAAATTTAAAATGAAACTCTTTTGCACTTGTAAGATATAGGAATGAAACTTGCTATGTCCTTGTGCTAACAAGCACTGTGGTAGTTTTCAGTAATTTGGTTTCTTACAACTCCACTGCCATTTCCCAGTATCTCAAACTGAAGAAGAATAAGTAGGAACTTTTAGTTCAGGAAAGAGGTATAGGTAATTAACTGAAATAACTTCTCTTTGAAATCAACTTCTTACAGGGGGGATTCACAACCAAATGAAGGGTTTAAAATGTTTTTAAAAAAATAGGGTAGAAGGTTTTTTCAGTCTTCAGAATTTTTCTTCAGAGTAATCATGTTTATGTGTGAAACTTTTGAGATGAAATGATTTTTCATTTCAGCAGGGAAAGTATATTTGGAATCCTAGAATTTGGAGCATATGGAAATGAAGCTTCCCAAGTAGACGGCTGGAAATGGCACATTCAGAGAGCAGCAGAGATCTATAGGAGATGGTTAGCTGCCAGACTCTTGGGAATGTTTCAAGATAATCACTGGAGACCCGAAAGTACCCATCAGCATTTGCTGAAAGTATGGGATATGAAAGAAAAAAAATATTATGAAACAGCATCCTATACAACTTATTTCATCAAAGTAAAATTTCTCCACATAGGATTCATTGTTCTATATTAAAGATATCCTTTCTCCAAAAAAGTTACTGAAGTCCTAGTTTTATGAGACAGAAATAAAATAGCAGAAATGTGATGTGTTCTCTGCAATCAATAAGCTATATCACCACTAAACATGTGTCTAGCACTGAAATTGTGCAACAAGATATAAAACAGTTACTCAAGGTTCCTGGCTAAGTACCACACAAATCAGTGAAGGAAGATCTATATATAGAAATTCATTTGATGCTTAGTAAAAGTATGCTGGCAGGAAAAAACACTGAAATAGCAAGTGAGACTTTAGAATTTCTTGGTTGAAGTTCATCTTCTTACTTTTTATCCACCCCCTTTACTGTTCTTCTCAAACATTTCCTCCTCCAGTCCTTCCTTATATCACTGTTAAAGCCTTCAGTTTTACAAGGTTTTTAATAACCATTTTATACAAATCTACTTGGAACTCACTTTGGTATAACATTTAGTATTTGCTTAATACTTTTTCACTCCTCTCAAATTAATAAAACTCATGAAACTCATCAAATATTCAGTGATGTGATGTGAGAGAATCTTTCTGTCTTTATCTGTATTTGGACCATTCCAGGTCGTGCTTTGTTCCTCACTGAACCAAGCCTTATTTTGATTTCTCCCATAGAAATAAAGGCAGTGAGTGTCGTCTCCAGTTTTATTTGGTTCTGAGCTAAAGCTGGGTTCACCAGGCTGTTGGGTAGAGTTGGAAGATACGGCTGCCAACAGCTGGTGTCACAGTTTGGCCAAGGTCTGTGATCAGAGGGAGTTTGAAGAGTCCTGTAGCTGAGTTTAGTGTCAGTGGAGTACAGGCTACCCCACCTTTTGCAGGGGAGGTGACCATCATTTTCTCACACACAATGGCAACAGTGTCTTCTAACTCAGCTGGAGAAGGTTCCAGCCATATAGAGCCGCTTGGGTGCCTAAAATAAGTGATATCTTGGCACAGTTCTTTCTCAAAGAAAAAACAAGAAATACTCTGAAAATAGAAGAGCAGAAATCCAAAGGCTGGGCTACCTTGCTTCACACCACACAAACTGTGGTATTGGAGATCTTCAGAATTGTGGTGGGTGCTAATTCCATCTTTTATCTGCCATTTTCCAAAACAGGCAGCTACAAAAGCTTCTTCAGTCTATTGAGTGGCTCCAGTAAAGAGGGGGAAGTGGGGAAAAAAAAGCCAGATTCTGGGAACAGCAGGGAAATGAGCTTTTATAAAGGAGTCTGGTGAGAGAATTGGTGCTTGGCACTGAAAGACAGTCTGATAATTGTTCCTACACAGCAAAGGGACTTTCAGGAAGTGAATTGATGTTCATGGATTTCATAGCACAGTAGTCCTGTATGGTTCTTCCTACAAATAGATGGAAGTCCTTGAAAGAAAGAATTGTAAAACACTTTTTCTGCCGCCTTTGTGGATTTACATTACAAAAAAACCCTCAAAATTTTAATTCCCATTCACTATTAAACACTACTACCGCTCACCTAGTTCTTATCACAACACAATATTTCTCTAGGTACCTCACTTGCTAGTCACAAAGAATTAGAATACAGATTTTCACTTCAAGGGCTGAGTTTTTAAAACATTTTCCTTAAACCCAAAGCTAATTATTTCTAGTGAGAACAGAATTGTGAACATGGACTGAAATTCTACCCTTTGTAAAGTCATTCACATCAGTGGGAATTTGCATAAATGTGTATCCAGCACATCTGTGTCATCACCCTGAGTTAGAGATTAACAGAGTACAATGGAGATCAAATACTAAACTTTCAGAACAGCTCATGGAAATTTGGATGTTCAAGTGGTATTATGGGGATAGACTTTCAGCACATAATTTCTCCACATCTTTGGAGTCCTTGTTTTTCATTACAGTCATTTAAGCACGGCTGTGAAGTGACTATTGCTACCACTACTGTAACACTACATTCTGTACTACACCAAAATATGTGTTTTGTAGACCTGTACACAAATTTTTTTGAGGTTCCAATCAACAACATCTGATCTTAATTGGTGGTGATGAAATTTTAGAAGTCCTGCCTATCCATAGGAAAGAAACTGGAATAAGTATTTAACTGAAAAGAAAACCTTTAACTTATTTGGAGTTCATATAACTTCATATTTGGAGCTGAAAAACAAATATGAATAAAAATACACATATAAATATAAAAAAGCAATTCAGACCAGGCTGTGCTAACAGAAATAGTAACTATTTTCCCTGAGGTCTTCAAAACTGAGAAATTAATAGCCGGAAATTAATTCAGTTTGTCAGATTAAGGTGTAGAATAAGTAAGCAAAATACTTTTAAAAATGTGTTATTTGACAGATTAAATAAAGCTGTTTCAGAATATGAGATTTTTTATTTCGAATAAATTTTAATATCCATATTTATAGAAAAAAGTCTAGTATTTGTTACCCAGCAACTTACTTCAGAATTGTACAATGTCTTAGTTTCCTCTCCTATGAAAAACACACTGCAAAGAGAAAAATATCCAAGTCTTGAAATCAGCGTGTAAGTGGATTTTAAACCTTGCATCTTCCACTTTAGCAAGGGTTACTAAGGGGAAAAATGTAGCAAGTGAGACAGGAATTATTTGTGTAATTAACACAATAAATAGATTAAGCTTCAGCACTTATTGCTCTTCTAATTTTAAATAAGAAATTGAACAACTTTGTGCTGTAAAACAATGACAGTTGGATAAAAAACACTGCAGTGCTTTATATATCATCCACTCTTCCTTCCCTCATATCATAACACCTGTTTGATAAGTCCTGTTTTGCTAGAGTGTTATAACTGTTAGAAGTATTTTTGAAATGTGCAGGACAGTCTCAGCACAATATATGCATTTTAAAATATTTTTTTTGCTGAGAATATGAGTAATTGTGTTGAAATAATTGACAAATAGTTTTATATATGTATCTTAATTTAAATGAAAAATCAAAGAAAATTTATGCAATAAGTTAAACCTTCAATAAGACAGATCTAAGTTCAAGTTTTCCTGCTCAAAGCTATGTTCATTCCAACATTTCACTGAACATAACTGACAGGGAAATGTCTCTGATCCTTTAGAGACAAGATATAAAGCTCGTGTTTGCACAAGTTGTCTATACTACGTTTTACCAGACAAAACACATCAAACACATTGTAACTGATCATATTGATTGGCTCAATGACTTATTTCTTTAGACTATCATCAAACAGCAGGATTATGCAAATTTAGAGCAGGATCATGCCTTTGTTTCAGTTTTCTCTTTATGTCTGCTCATCAGGTTGCAGCACTTTTAGCTAGAAATATGTCTCAGCAGTTTAAAGTCTGGAAGGATTGCAGGCTCGCAGAGCAGGTGTAAACAAGTCTTTCATCCTAAAATTTCCTGAAAGCCTCTTGTCTTCTGAAGGCTGGGCTTCTTTCATGCTTCCTTCATCTGCTCTTAGGCTCTACTCCCTGATTTTGCCTTGATGTATCAGAGAATACTCCAAAACTCCTTGTTAGTTTTCACATTTTCAAAATCCCCAATCCTATAATATTTTCCCTAAACCTGAGCTCTCTTTTCCATCCATCTCCTCCCAGTCCTAAAGACTGCCTTACATTACTTTAGTCTTACTAGATTATTATTTTCCTTTCCAAGACTCTGATCCTAACAAACCCTTCACCTATTCCCCTTCCTCTTCTGTGCTTTTCTTTGGGAATGGCTATTATTTCTGAGTTGTCTCCTAGCATTATCAGTAAGTCTCTCTGTCTAGAACAGTAAGTAAAAAATCAACAAA
>VZTB01008488.1:43954-64474 GCA_013397245.1 Thryothorus ludovicianus
AGGTGGCTGTTGCATGAAAGCTGGCTGAACATCAGCACTCTTGTATAAGACAGTGAATGAATGTCTTTGTATCACCTTTTTTGGGTGTTTTTTTCTTCCCTCTCTTGCAAGACAGAGAGTGAGCAAGTGGCTGTCTGGTGCATAGTCACTGGACAGAGTCAACCCATCACAGACGGATGAAGGAAGAGCTTCTGCAGGGTGCCCTGTTCTTACTAGTAAGCAAAATATTTTTTTCTTTTGTATTTATCTGAATATTGACAAGTTACAGATGTTTTTTTGTCTTGGTATATTTGTTCTAGAACAATGCATTCTGTGAGGTGTAGTCAGCAACTCGTGTGAGTGCAGTAGGTGAGGAAACATGAATCTTGTAGTACCTTCTTTTGTCTCTGAAGACTTTTATTGGTCCCTCAGAGCTAAAGGTATTCAGATCCATTCCTTGATCCTTCTCTTCCATGGGAGAGCCATTACACCGTGACAGGCATTGACTGTCAGCTAACACAGAGGACAATTGAGACCTTAAATGCCACCTGCTTGAAGTCCGGTAAGTGACTGAAATTTACCCATTAAGTTACTATAAGATTATCCATAAGAAAAATCCCTTACTGCCTGTGTGATACCCTAGCAGAGAGACATTGATTAAATGTCACATTATCAAAACCACAAAACCAAAGCCCTCTTAACATCCTGTGGTTGCAGATAAGTTCCTGGATGTGCATATTACTTCTATACAGCAGTCATGTTAGAAAATGCAAATCAGAGCCAGTTACAATGTGTGACACAGAAAAGCAGCATGTGGAATTCACCAGCTCAGGACCAGATGTAGTTTACATGTGTGAATACACAGTAAAATGGAAAATTCAGTTCATGCAACCTTTTAAACAAAACAGCAGATGTATAACTGCATTACTGGAGGGCCAAGCCACAGCCAGTGTTGCTTTTATAAACCCAAAAAATGTTGTTCCATTTGATTCGAGCATCTCTGAGATGACATAGATTCTTCTTCCAAGTCTCTGCCAGACTTTGCAATGAATATTGAGTCTCCATCAAACCTTTGAACATAGTCAATTTTTTCAGGGTTGAATTGGCTCTACACTGCACCTAAGAAATCCCTTTCCTTTTTAATTTTTTCTATTTGTGGTTTCATTAACAGAGACTGTCGATCTCTCATGGATTTTTTTAAAAAAGAGGTTTTAGAACAACTCAGAACTAAACAGGTGACAAAATATGTCTGTTGAGTTCTGCTATGGTCAATCTCTTGGGACCACATATAAATTACAATAAGCTGGAGTATATGATGGAAAGAAGGTGTACACAGCAGAACAGAAAATAGTATAGTGGGAATCAGCTTTCAAAGTGGACCTCAGCCACTCTGCTACATTCCTTGTCTTAGCTGAAAGCAGTTCTATTTAATATAGATTACCAAAACACAGTAATAGTAAAGAACAGGCACTGCAATCCTCTTCCTTGTGTGCTGTGCAGGAGCTTGTTAATGGGACTGTAGCCCCATGTATGTAACCTAACAAATACCTTTATTTTCTTAATTTATGTGTATAAAATCTGGGACAGATCCTGTTCCCTATCACTGCTTTTGCTACTGGACCAATGTTTAGACATTAAAGAAGGTAAGTTTGACTGGCTTACATGTGGCCATGAGAGCTTAAATGAGCTCCAAGAAGCTTGGCACCATATAGTTCCTGAATGATGAAAAGTCAGAGAAAAGGAATGGAGCTCTCCCGACTGGAGAGACAATAGAGGGACGATGAATGACCTGACTATGGATCTATCGCAAACTTGTAGAAAGAAAACAGTTAATGGCTACTCTGTCCACAAGTTACTTAGAGAAATATGTATTTCTTCCTTCCTCCTTGAAAAATAACTGCACCTTTTGCATTAACTCAGGTATGAACGAGATCTGGTTATTACTGCAACCTTACCGTTAAGGTTTCATAGAATTTTTCTGTAAGAATAAAAAAATTCTTTTGAGTTGGGAGTTCCAGTGAGATGCTCCTTTTTTTTCCCTGTCCAAAATTTTCCTATTCCTTTTTTTGTGAATTCTATTCACTCAATCATGATAATGAAATGCACCATTTAGTCATTAGCTATGTGTCCTTGAGCACACTTAGTGCTTTTTTTGGTAAAAAAACACGTCTGTTTTAAGTCCAAAGTTAATAGAAATGAAGACATTTTGAAAAGTCTTTGGTCAGATGCTTAACGGTTGCACATATGGTAGTCTTAATAGCTTACATTCAATGTGACTGTGAGAAGTAAATAAACTCCAAGCAATTTCACATAATTTAATTCCTGAAAGAAACTTTGACCTTGATATTCCTTGGTATGTATATAAATAAAAATAAATTAAGGTGTTTTGTGCTGAGCCAACTAAGGGTTCTAGAATAGCAATGAAGCTCTACATTGAATCAAGGTGTTCCATAAACCTTTAATTTCCTTGAAAAAACAGTAATTTATTTCATGGTAATCTCCTTTTTGCTGAACAAGTGGTTGCGTTTTCTCAGTGGGAAAGTAAACCAGCTGGAGATTTAATGTAAGGAGTAACTCAGCACTGCAAAATACTCTGTATATAAAAAGATTTGCAGTTTAATTCAGAGGTCAAAAGACATGTTGCTTCCTAATGATATTGGAGAAATAGCTTGGAATGATGCCCCTTCCTTAATTCTTAGCAGTAAAGAACAGACAAATTAAAATGTCAGTATACTGAATTGAAAACTGTTTTATGATAAGACACTTGAGCCAGCAATCAACTTTCTAAATACCACATGTGATAGTAGATTTACAGTTCTTGATGGGAAGACTAGTGCTAATTTCAGCATTCAACATATCAGTGAAGCCGTGCTAGAATTCAGTGCTCACTTTTATATTAGATGGGTACTTAAAAACCAAACAAAATTCGTAATTTGGGTAGATACGGCACCCTGATTCAGACAGCATAAGCTATTTCAGCTGGAAAGAATTGGGTTTACTTGTTACAGGCACTGATAGCTGTAGTGTTACTTAGTAAAATGCTGTAAATAACTTAATAACAGCTTAAACAACTAACGAAATATTTTATTTGAGACTGAAGGAAATAGATAACTATGAATTGAAAAAGAATAACTTTTTCCATGGCATAAGATGATGATGAAAAAAATAATGTTTTACTAATCCTGCTGTGAGCCTACAAAATCTGAAGATATGTATGCTGAGCAGATTTCTTTGTTTAGCTCTGAGTTCAATAAGCTTTTTACTTAATAGGAGTTGATTTTAAATGCAAGTATATTTGGAGTATAAAATCCAAGAGTGATGGCTCAGTCAATATTTTCATTGGCTAAAAAAATTAGCAGCTGATTCATAGCTTTATCTTCTACTTCTCAGAATAAACTTGTACTCCGAGGATGCCTGGCTATGCAGATAGTGGGATAAAAATACTGTTGTTAGTTGATGCATTTTTGTATTTCCATGCTTTCTTGAGTCCTCTATTTTACTAAACTCAAGTAGTTGAAGTTCCTATACTCTTTAACCATTACAACCACTCATCTTGAGAGTGGTTTTATCAATTCAAATGCAAATAATGAAAGATCACAGTGCATTTTTCTTCTGCAAATTTGATTGTTCCTTAAGAACTTTATCTCAGTTCTCTCAGCAGATTATAGGTATCTAAGTGCCCATAATCTTGTGTCAAAAGGTTCTAGTCTTACTAGTATCTATCTTCAAACTCTATTTACTTTAAAAAGCTAAAGTTTTCTTGTCACACTGGATTATTTTGGGCTCATGAACTTCAGCATTGATGCTTCCACACTTCTGCACCAAAAGAAAGCTAAACTTTGAAGGCCAGCTTTTAGGAACTCCCACTTCATCACCTGTGGCTGTGGGACATGCAAGGACACACACGGACACTTTTTGATGAGAAGGCTAAAAACTATTTATTAAAACATCTAACTCCATATTTATAGTATTTCCACATAGACCAGGGACTGGAGAAGAAGGCTGACACCTCTCACATCCCGTTGATCAAGACAACTGTCCATCAGCTGTTTTCCACACCAAGAGAAAGTATGTAAACAACCTCGTCATAACAAAAACATACTTCTAATTATAACACCTGTGTATGAGAAAGAACTACGAACCATGAAAACCACCAAGTTAGAAAGTGCATCAGAAAAGCTTGAAAAATCAGGGCGACAATCACCTTTCATTCAATATATTTTCAAGTGTTTTCCCTAAGCAGCCTAATGTTTGAAAAAGTCTCACAGCTTTCAGTACTAATGAGTGCTCGTAATGTCAGTACACAGAGGTAACCTGGTGCATTCCCCTGTATCGGGATTCACAGGGCAAATATGTGGATAGCAAAGAGGAGCAGCTACAGAAACAGCTACAGCATAAGGTGAAAAACATGGAAGTAAGAAATGGAAAAACATTTTATCACTGATATTCCAACCATAGCCTGCCAATTCTTCTTTGCTTAGGATAAGGGGCAGCTTCCTAGTAGACTCACCATCCTATTATCAAAACACCATTCATTCCATCTCAGTCCCACAACTGAAATGTCTAGGATAAAAATGTGTCCATCACAAGCACTGTGTGCTTAAACTGTTTAGGATTAGCTAATACAAGAAGGAATGTTTGACATTCATTCGAAGAAAAGATTATATTCTACAACCTGGAGTTTTTGTAGGAATATTCTAATCTCTGAACCTCCATGTATCATTTCTGTTATTTTTCTCTTATTTTTGCAAATGGTATTAGACATGTTTTTCCAAAGGATAGACTTTCTAAAGGATAGAATCACAAATCAGTTATTTATTAGCAAGTCTATTTAACAGAAGTATTCCTTTCCAAGACAGAGGAATACTGGGGTATGAAGAGCTTGGAAGAGGGTCTGACTGTTTACTGTCTGTTTATATTACAAATGAATAAATCCACCTAAGATATAGCCAAGAACCAACCTAACATTATACAAATCAAGACCAGAAATAAGACATACATTTTAAGAGTAAGAATAGTCTCTGATTTTTTTTTTCTGTAGAGTATGTGTACCCTCAGCTCTATGCAGAACTTAAGTCAAGATAATTTGTTATTTTTCTAAACTATGTTAACTGATCCAGACAATGGGTTTGAGATAAAAATTCCCCAATATTCTATGGTATTCACTAATGCAGAATGAAAGTTCTTGGTGACCCCCTCTAGCCATAAAATCTATAGTGAATGTAGAAAATTACATTTCTTGAGAAAGTACATTCATTTCTCCTATTTGATATGGAACTGATTTTCATAAAAGCATGATGCTCCTCACCTGAGACTTTCAGTACTTTTTTCAGTACTTTCAGTTCATGTACTTTGGAAGAACATGACAAAGACGGAAAGAGTTGGAGAGTCACATATCTTCTGTTGTGACTGGATATTGCAGGCTTTTTGCTATCATATGATACCAGCTGAGAGGCAGCTCCTATTTTTTATTTCCTTCCACATGTGAATATTTCTGTTGGGAAATTAGTCAATTTGCTGGCAGAGTAAAAGAGAATAGCATGCTCCTATCATTAGTAAAGGGAACGTAAATAATTTCTGCTGATGACAACGTTTCAATCCACTACCACAATTAGGAATTTACAAAATTCCTTAGGTACTACTCTCTGGAATCTGCTGGCAATTGCTGACTTTAACAGGGATCCCAGCACCTGCAATTAGGTCAGCTATTTGCAGTGTGCCCCCAGGGAACTTGGTCAGTCAGGTGTTCCAGTGCCTATCTATCACTGCTACCTACTCCAAAAAAACCCACAAGTATGTCTGTGCTATATACTGCTGTATCATTTTTTTCTCTACCTCTGTCATCTATTCTGCTTTTTATCAGGTTACTTTTCTGTCTGGCTGGATGCTAACGTAGCCTTTGGCCTCAGCTGATCACTATTTGTGTGGAGCAACCATGATGTCAAAGGAAGAAAGCATCTCAGTCACGTTTATGCGTGGTAAACTTCAGATATGTTCTAGTGCTAGAGGTGTGAATGTCACCCCAAATCTGCGGGGTACCCACTGGATTTCTTTAATATGTATGTTTGCAGAGAATACATTTGTAAAAATGAGGTGTTCCTGTGAGGAAATATTAATCTGTAGTAAACATAATTACTAAAGTGTATTTTCTATTAATTAATATTCTTTTTCATTGGATGTCTATTTCCTATGGAAATATAATTTCCTAGGGAAAATGTTGGCTCAGTTTAACAGGTGACTGCCATCCTCTGACATTTAAATGAAGGGACACACTTCTAGGATTGTGTTTCAAATCTATACCTAGCAAGACAGACATCATTTTAGGACCTTCTAATTCTCCATTTTCAAAGCTTTGGGCTTTGGTCTTTATCAGACTCCTAATCTCTTATTATAAATCTGTTAGATGCCCACCTTGGTTTTTAAATGTTTGTAAAAGGATGATTTTCTGCTCAAGAAATATAAAACTTTTAGAGGACAAAACAAAGCATTTCTTTAGTACAAATCACTTTATGCTTTACTTCATAATATTTTATCTGCATTTTCTGTTACTTAATTTTTTACATTTTCTCCTTTTTTTCTGTCTTTAATATAATGTAATCTCATTTATCAGTTTACTTTCTTCATGTTTTTGTTTTGTATGATGAGTTAAACACTTTTCAACGTTGCCATGATGGAATAGAGATGCAAAGATAGGAGTCAGAGATTAATTCTATTAAAATTCAGGAATCTTCCAGTCTAGTACTTTATTTCAGAGTCTTCTCTATTTTGCTATTCAATAGCCAAATAAATTTTTCTTTTCAAAGATGGCCTTATTGAGGCATTCCTGAAAAGCAAGAAGGGTAGTGATTAGTCTCTCATTATTAGACCATGGTAGATTTGACAGAACACTGAAAGGAACAAATACAAATAATCAAACAACATGTTGAAAATGGGCTTTTGAGCCTTCAAGAGATACATTCACATTCTCTTAAATATTCTCAAGATGTGTCTTCATTTTTGGGAAAGCATCTTGGAAAGATTCAGCTGGAAGTATTAAAAATGCTGGAAAGATTAAAATTGTGGATGGACAATGGTTAAACTAGTTGCCTCCTTTACTCATCACCTAACTACAATAAAGAAGTGCTTTGGGTGAGAGAGACACACCATTAAGCGAGCTAAAAGATGTGAAAAGAAATATCTATTAAATTTCTGAGTAGATTTTCTACAGACTGGAACTGAAGGCCATTTTACTTGCTCACAGACTAACACACAATCAATATTAATTATCAGAAAAAAGAGTTAATAACATTCTTGTGATAAGATCAGTACAGAGTAATGAACTGAAGCAATATAAAAGCACTTTTCCATATCATGAACTCGTACATGACATCAGAATTTTAAAAAATAGATTAAAAAAATCTCTATGATCAGAAAGCTAGAGACTAAGCTTCATTTTGTTTTGCCTCTCTGCAAAGTTAGGTACAGCATACTGTGTGGTTATCCCAGAGAATAAATAATAATGGCACTCTGATGTTTTTTCAATAAGACTATGTTCAGAAAGAAGTCCAGTCCAGTTCAGTTTTTAGTGCTAATTCCACATAAAGTGCCAAGTGTTTTACAACATGGCATTATCAGTTCAATCAACATGATCTGCCAGAACATGCTGTCATAAAAGGCATTCTAAAATAAGATAAAATGAAACATCCTTCACTATGGATTGTTAAACTCTATAATCTGATCAGTTTCATCAGTTGTTGAGCACTGCATAGCAATGATAATCCACTTTCCTAGGTAACAGCCTGGATTTGGTGGGAGGTGGAAAAGAGGAAGACTTTCATTTCTAAAATTATTTTACTTCATTTAATATTAAACAAGTGCTGATTAAACAGTTTACAAATGTAAGACAACTGAAAATTTATCACTTTTGATTCATCCCATTGAGAGGAGTGTCCTTTTTATAGGATTTTAGGAGACTGTTTTTGTCACACACAAGTGTTGAGAATGTGGTGGAGATATATCAGTGTTTATATTGATCTGGACTACAAAGTTGTGGAATGAATTGAGTTGCCTTTGTGTGTAGACTATGCCCACTCAGCACAACTGTGATCTGTCTAGGTAGCATGCAGCAGTGATTCAAGAGGTCTGGGCTGTTCACACATCCTACAAGAAGTACTCAATGCAGCTGCCAGAAATACTACCTTGGACTTAGAGTGCTTTATCTCAGACTCTAAATTGCTCAGAACATTCAGACACACCATTCTAAATCAGATTTTTATGTCAGTACTTTTATAGATTACTTCCATATTGCACTCACAGCAAAACTGACACAGTGCTGCAGATCTGAAATCTTTAGGTGGAATGAAATGTGAATTGCTGAATACGAGTGCTAGAAAATGGCTTATAATCTGACTAAACAAGGATACTCATGAAATAAGAGTCTACCAAATCACAACATAATGATACAGATTTTAGTTTTATAGAAGTCATTATTTAAAAGCCAGCACATGTCATAGTGTTAGAGATGATATTGTGTTTATCTATCACTCCAGAAAACAACTACTTGCTTCGTTCATAGAATGTCTTGAAAGCATTTGAAAAATAAAAGGGAAGAATTGTATTGAAATATTTTCAAAGATGGCACCTTCTCCTCATCATCAGTGATTTTTATTTATTTGCTTTCTTAAGGTGTTAATTCCAGTTTCATTTTTCAGATGCATATAACTGGATCTTACTTTTTTTTTTTAATTTAATGAAAGCAACGAAAAAATGTGACTAATACTACTCAGCAGGAAATATTTTGTATGCAGTTTTCACTTTTCTTTCAAGATAGCTCTTTTATTTTTCCATAGCATTTAAGAGAAACTTCCAAGACTGTAGTTTAGTTCTTGCACAATCTGTCTGACTGGTAAAATTGTGGATTCCTGTACCTCTCTATTTTATCAGACTAAGGGATGTTGACCCCTCAAGCCATAAATGCAATAGTGCAGGACTGACTGTTCTTCTGGATCGTGAGTTCATGAGACAGTGTCCATCTTGTGTCCTTGCTTTGACAGAGCCTCTTCACTCATTTCTGTCAGTCCAGAGACTAATTCAGCACTGGAATTTTATTCTGTACATATTACAGAGGGATACATAGCTCCTTTAGGATCTAACCCTGCAAGATATTCCACTCACATTAAAATCTTTGGAGAACATTGCTGCTTAGCATGTGGAAAGTTCAGACTCCTCAGCTGCCCAAGTCTGTATTTATAATAGAGTTGGTCAGAAATTGGAATACTTCCATAGAGGCATCGTGGTCTTGGAAAACTACAACTTTTGACAGCAAAATGGGCAATAGTTTCCTATAGTTCTAATGTGTATCTTCCATCCAAAATCGTGTCATTTTTCTTTTCAGAAAGAATGTACCTTTAACAGGGACAGCAGTTAAAGGTGTATTATTCCTTTTTTACACAAAAAAAATTCACTTTGTTGTTTCACTTTGCAATTACTCTTACCTATTTATTGTTGTGATATTGATCATATTGATTAATGTTCTTAGACTCCCTTTCTCTTTCTACAGATTTTGCCTCATGGTACAAAGAGGAAAAAAATAGGTTCTGTTTTCTGTTACATATACTCTTTTTTAGTATTTTTTTTCTAAATAAATATATCCTACCAGCACATTTCTTGCTACTGAAAATTTTTTGTCCAAGAAAACAAAGACTATTAGTGCAGCCTGGGTATTCTGAGGTGTGTTGCCTGCTGTAGTTCTTCATCAAACAAGATGGGAATTATACCAAATTTACAGGATGACTAATATAAATCAAACTAATACACCATGAAGAAGGTGTAAAGACTATAAATAGTAAGATAATTCCATTAGACATTACAGAACATTACAGTTATTGTACAAGTTCCTGCTGAAGCTCCATCTGGAATACCATATATAAAGCTGGTCACTTATATTCAAGAAAGATAAATTGGTACCAGAGAAACTTCTGAAAACAACTGAAATACTGAAGGGAAAACTAAGATTGTTTAGTCTAGCAAAATCTAGAGCTTGAAAAGGCAATGTATTGTTTTCAGGAAGTACATACAAAATACAAATACAGGGAGAGAAAATTCACATATAAAATCCTGATAAAATTGAAAGAAAAAATATATTTTAACAAGAGAAGAAAAACTATAGAAAAGAATTCTAACCATGTGACTGATAAAATTGCAAAATTCTCTGTGCAGGAGCCCTCAACGTATTCATAAAGAAACTCAGAACTGTAGTAGCTGCTATGCTGGCTATACTATTGCAGTTTTCAGTTTTACCTCACAAACAAAACAACACTCAAATTTGGGTAGCGTAAAATCAAAATCCTGTACTTCAGATGTAACATCTTTTGTTTCCTCATGTGTGTCAGAATGGAAACCATTAAACAGAACCAGAATACTGTTAGTTTCTTGATGTGGACTTGATCAAGTGATATAATCCTCTTGCAGGATATTCTATAAAATGTGTAACAAAAACAAAGGCAGATTACTGTTTCTCTCTTCCCGGGACTCATGGAAGAGGGGATGTGGAAGGGACTGAATCTAGGACTGGCCACTCAGTTCCTCGTGCAACCCAAGCCATTTGGTAAAAGTTGCTCCTGTCCCTGGGCTGCTGCAGTTTGGCCAGAGCAGGGAGCGAGGCTGCCATGGCAGAGATTCTGCCAATTCCACTCCTGTCTTCAGAGGAGACATAACTACTGTGCTCCTACTTACCCCAGTCAATACATTTGACTGGGTGCCGAGTCAAAACTGAAACATACTTCAGTAGTTCACTCTTTCCTAAAGTAGCAAAGCTGTAATAATTATGGATATCACTGATGGAGAATTTCATTCACTCACACTTAAGCTGTAGAGTTCATACAGCATTCATTACAATAATCTTGTCATTCTGTCCTTATAAATAGTATTCATTACATCTCCCTGGATTTCATATAAGGACTGCCTGAAAAACACATGACCAATATAATTTAATTACAGAAACATAAAAGGTATTAAGGATGAAAAATGTTTTTTATTACCTTTAAAATTAAGCCAGACAACATTCATATCATTTCTGCTTTTTCAGGCCTTAGTGAATGTCTTGAGTTTCAGGAAAAAAACCCACTTTTTTCATGGAAAGTGGTTCTTATTCTACATTTGTGAGGTTTTGCATTGCTGGTGCTGTGAATGATATATCAGTTTTACAGCCACCACACAATGTGCTAAGATCAACTTTCTCTGGGTCCTGTCATACAAAATTATATTAGAACAGACAGAAATTATTAATTTAATGACATATTCAGCATAACTCCAGAGAGTATTTAAATTAGTAAGTATGTTTGAAACCAAAATGAATTAAAACTATAAAATGCTATCTGCAGGTGATAGTCTAATAACTATGGAACATATTGTATATAGCAATATTGAATTCTTATTTACAGTAAATTACAATTTCATCATCAATAGAAATCTTTACAAAAATAATTTCTACCAAACATTAGAATTTCAAAAATTACAAGAGTGGCTGACTAGGATTGTAAAATAAATGTCATATTAATGCTTTCTTACATTCCAGAAGTTGATATCTTTTTTGTCTTCCTGTTTCTGTTGTTTTTTTTCTCCTAAAGAATGCAATGCATTGATTTGTTAACAAAATTGGAACTGCAGTAGAGAGGACTAAATAGTATGGACTGACTCTATTATAACTGGCTTAGAAAAAGTGTAGATTTATCCCAGAAAAGACAATTTGCTGCAGAAATATTTCCATTTTTAGATGGTAGTGATAATGTTAACATATCAGTGATAAGTACTGTAACATCATCATTTATATAAAAATGGTTTCTCATATATTTAAACTACTACTTTATAAGCATTATTTTAATTTCAGAGATACTGGCAACCAGAGTTTTAAAATACATTTCATAGGTTACTTTTTTTTTCCCCACAGCAAGACCTCTTCTTTTTGATGACCTGATTACCTTAGTTTGGGTATCGTATATCACAGTACATGCAAGGGTGAGCAAAAATCTCTCATGATAGCCTACAAGCTTAATTTTGCTCTTGGAACATTCTTCTGATCTACTGAAATTTAAAAAAATACATCTTGGTAAATATATCTTTTTACAGATGTTAAAATTGTAACAATGTGTTAATTTTTAGCGTGAATGTTAAGGATAGCAAGTATGTTCCACGAAACAAACAATACTAGATTTTCTTTCTTTTTTTTCCCCAATTCCTTTTTCAGGCCTAGGGCAAAAGTGTTGGTCCAGCACTGAAAGAAGATTGAGTAGCTCAACTATTATTGCTTAGCAGTTTTTGTCTGGTTGGATGAAAAAAAACAGGAGAGAAATGTCGTGGTGGGGACTCTGGGGACTCCTAGCATGCTCAGGGATTATATAATCTGTAATTAATTTCTTTTTCCTTTCTTAGTTGGAAGTCACCTTGAGGCCATCAGTCATCAAGTGAACATAACAATTTTTACTGTTTGGAAAAGGAGATATCTGAATGACTTGCGTAAGACACTGAATAACTGCTGGCATCCAACTGTAATTTTGGTTGTTATTTCTATTTCATTTTCTAAATAAAAATCGTTTTTCTCTTTTGCAGATATTGTGCCTGAGTCAATCCAGACTTTCTTTGGCTTTACGGTGCAAGTCTATATTTTCAGCAGACAGAAACCCATGTGTTGATCACTTACTTTTATTATCTCATTTTTGTTATGGTGTAAGTGTATTACCTTTTCTCTCTGTGGATAAGCACTTCTCTCACAAGCTTTCTGAAGCTGTGCTGGAACAGCTTAATTCTGCTTATAACCTAGTTTGAGGCTTTAAAATCTACTTGTAAATTGATTTTCATGCTGTCAGCTAAAGATCTTTCCCTGATACCTTCTTCTCCAAAGTCATGGCAAGCATTTTTTTGTTTCATAGTCACTGCTTGTGATAACAGTTGCCATCTCTCTGCAGAAAGGAAAATTTCACTTACCTTGTTCATGGGATCTGGATACACATCAATCTTACTTAGCTGTTTATTTACTGAGCAAAATATTTTATCACCTCTTCAAAATGAAGAGGTATTCAGTTGGAATAAATATCAATATATCCTAAGGTCTGGAATACCACTTCACATGAATGCACATTTGAATATTTGATTACATGGTGAATATACTGATCACTAAGAACAGTGTGAAAAAGATGATTTTCACTCTGCAATTAATCCTGTGTAAATGTACACTTTAAGGGAATTAATTACCAATAGAAAAAATATTCTTATTTCTAGAGTTACAAAGAAGAGTATGATTTTTTCTTCATAAAATCTAACTTTATAATACCTAATATATGTTGTAACTATCAAAACACTCTATATGTAGCATTAGAGACAGGGAGTTCTGCATTAACTCTTAGTAATCTTTGATTAATTTATATCCATTTAGGTTTATTCACTTTTCCAAGCCAGGTTAAAGATCCTTCTACAGTGTCAGGTCTGAGTAGTTGGGTGTCTCTTCCTTGCCTCCACCCTGGAACTTGGATGTCTTTCCCTTTGCTGTATAAAAGTTAAAATGATAAACAATTTCACCTATGCAAAACACATTTGTTAGTGTCTGCATCTTCCTTTCTCATGACTCAACCTTCTTGTGGGACTTTTGTGTCAAAGAGTGGAAGGGAGCCTTCCATCAGCCTTTAGCACTGTACTGTAACTGCAGCTGGGAATGTGGCCACAGCTAGAAAGACTTGGTCAGACACTGCTCTTGTCTGCACTGCAAATGCTCTGGAATCACAGCTGTGAAACAAATTGAATTATGTTGATCTCTCCTTTTCTGCTGTGTCCAGGATAATGATGAAGTTAGTCCCCTTCCTAGATTCTTTGAAAATTCTTGAAAGCCTGTTCATGATCAGCTTGAACAAATATTTCCCGGCACTTGATAAACAAGGTTCATACATTTTTGGAAGAAATAGGCCCAAACTAACATAAAATATGTCTAAGAGTAATAAAGAGGAAGTAGAGGAATATCACTTTGGGCTAAAACTAATAAGGTTGAGGGAAATCTTTATAATCCAAGTTTTTAAAAAAATAGCTTTCAATTCCAAATGGAACAGAATAGTGAAGAAAGTAACAAGGAAATGCAAACATGCATTAATTAAGAACAGCAGCAGTTCAAAATGGAAATTAACAAGATAGCAGACTATCTTTCCAATTCACAGGATATACATGTCACAGAAATACATGTCATGAGCAGGATTTAGACATCTATTTAGATGTGTGATCATTGTGGTTGTCCCAGTTTCCTTATTTTGAAGACATCAGGGTTCCTTCCCTTCAAGTGTGTTGGAATACTGTGAATTTGTTGGGGCTTCTTTTCCTCTACCATTAGCTGTTGTTTGGATTCATTAATATCTTTGGTGTTGGCACATTATTTTCTTCTCATCTTAACAACATTTTGTTGTTGTTTATACAAAAATGTACTTACTTTGAATATGTATGAATGTATGGTACCTACTACAATGGCCACTTAACTGGGACACTTGGGGACTAGTAGTATAAAAATAGAGGAGGAAATAGATTTATCCACAGACAAAGTAATCCCTGAAGTGTAGATTGATCAAACTGCTGAATTTTACCCCTAAAGTCTCCCTTAGCTATAAGTTTCAGTTTCACGTGTCAGTTTTCAAAATGGATAAGTCATTTGTAGGTAGGAGCTTTAGTTTTATTAATTTTTTAAAAGTATTAAATTAAACACAGAACTCAGGTTTAGAGTAGATTTTTCTCCTGGGGTACAGTAGCTATATGGAGATAGGCACATAAAATTTTGGTTTTAGTCTGTATTTACTTATTGCAGTTATTCCAAAGCATTTAAAAAACCCTACTTTTATTTTTAATAAATAGTTCCAGTCAATTCCTAATGTTGTTAGCACAGCTCATTAATATCAGCTGTCTCCTGCACTCTCTTCTACTTTCAAAATTAATTAAGCTAGTGGCGCATTAACTAGAAGGAAGAGGCCATAGCTTTTTTATGCAGAAAACAATAAGAGCATATATCAAGAGGAGAAATCCAAATGTTTTGAAATTGACCTTATGAAGGGGTACTTTGCCAAGTGACAACAACATCCGTTTAAATGGAAAAAAAAAACATAAGAAGTGAAAGGAACACATCCACTTCTCTCTCAAATATTGTGGAAATATTTCTCATTTCATGCAATCACCTGCCACACCAAGAACCCTCTTTGGTACCCATTATCCCACCCATCGTACCATTAACAGTTTCCTTTTGCTTTGTGGCATTTCACCCAACAAATTGGAATTTTTATTTTAATGTAGAGATCCATAATATTATTGATAACTGATATGGTATTTCCCATTTTGTCTGCTAATATTCTTTAAAGTGAAGTTTGCCTCCTGGCCCATATAATCTTTTATAAATATACATATATTTATACATGAACACTACCACTAAGTTAGCTTAAAACAGCTACAGAAGATTGATACACTCGATAGTTGCAGAAGCTTGGAAAAGGACTTGGTTTTTTCCTGCAGCTGTTAAAACATTTTGCAGCATTTATCAGAAAGAAATGTGTGTGAAAACTGACATTTCATTGAATTTTTATTTACATATCACTGATTGAAAAGTGTCACATGTTGCTGTGTGAGTGAGCCCCTGGCAGATCCTAGGTGTTATGCAGAGGAAGATTCCTTGGGCACACAACTGGAAAAGGTTTTCCCTTGCATGCTGTAAGCTGCTGCTGGACTGCAGCTCTTTGCTCATCCTGCACAGCTACCAGGCTGTGAACCTCAGCCCTGCTGAAGCAGCATCTCCCAGGAGGGAAGGAATAGGGGAGCCTTGCAGTCTAAGCACAACCTGAAGGGTCTTGGGACCTGAGTTTTCATCAGCCTTTCCTCCTGAAGCCAAGGACCAGGATTCCATTACCCATCTCCAAGGGTCTCTGATGATATTTCAGATTTATTTACACATGCAACCTGCATCTAGTCTCCTCCATTATCCCTCAGGAGGAACAAGATTTCTGATCTGTAATTAAAACACTTTGGATGATGTGTCAGGCAGATGCTTACCAACCCTTGGCGACTGACTTTGATCACAGGTTCTAAATATACTGCAGATTGATATTTGAAGTAATAATAAAAGAGATCCCTTTCCCCAGAAGCTTACATGCCTTTGTAGATCTGTGAGAACTGATTATGTTCAATTTGTATCCTTGTGACATGTCTTTTTTGATTTAGTTTAAGTGAGGATTTAGATAACCTTTCTCCTCTTTCCCATGGCACAGACATCTCTTTCCTTTTCTCTTGGCCCCATGTCCCATGTAAAAGACCTGGATTTCTGCTCAGGACTAGGCTTTGCTTCAGTTTCTCCATTTCTGAAAGCACTGGTGATATCCACAGAATACACTGGAAAAAAATACCAAGCAGATGTGACAATTTAGACCTTCATTAGCAGAAAGTATTTGGGAAATTTATTGTTCTGGTTACCAAGCTCTAAGACATCTTTCAGGATGCCTTCTTTGCTGGGTATCACTGAAAGCATCCACTCCAGTGTGTGACCTTCAACAGAGTATCCTGCAATAATACTGCTCAGATAAACGCCTGAGTTACACTTGGGTACAAATTTGAGTTAATGTAGGAGGTTTAAGGTTTCCTTCCCTTAAAGGGCTTTCTTCTGGAAGACCGTTGCAGAAGTTGACTGAAGCAACTAACAGAGCTTTTGCCAAACACAGCATGTTCTGTCGATTCCTCAAAGGTATCAAACACTCAGGATAGAGGGCAGGTTGCTGATGCACCTGTATTATTCAATTCTTTTAATGTTGCTTAGCCAGCTTCCACTCTGACAGAGTCATCCCAAAGCGCTTATCACTTCACTCTTCTAGCAGCCTTTCAGCCCATGAACCTTCTCTTTAGAAAAGGTAAAGGTGTTTGGATTGTGCATGGTTCCTTGTGTGTTCTTTAATATAGCCTTGAGACTAATAAAACTGGGATGCAGCAGATAATAAGCACTTTCTTGTTCCCTTATGAAGACACATTATCTTGCCAACGCTTTTAATGGATCTAATGGAGCAGCCTGCCACCTCCAAAAAGCTACCAGGACTTTAAAGATCAGAATCCTGCTTTTACTTGAGCAGAAACAAACAGTGTGAAAAACAACTTTTAAAGCAGAACAGCTTTTGAGTAGTTAAGAGGCATGGAATGAAAGGCATCCCAACTAAACATGTACCCTAAAGGGCAGCCTCTTCTAGGTTTTCTCTCAGCCTGGAGGCCCTTCAGGGACTTCCTGTGCTGTGGCCATCCAATCCACATGCAGCTCCATTTCATGTTATCTGCTTCCAGGAACATAACCTTTCCTCCCCCATCATGTCCCGGATTTGCCTTTGTGGCACCCTTTACTCTCATCATTTCTCAGTGTTTACAATGCCCACTCTCCCCTGTGAGACACATCCTGCCCTGGGGAAGCTTCCCTTCCCAGCAAATTCAGCCAGCACCAGCAGCGTGCCAGGCAGGGCATGGGACAAATATCTAAAAAAATTCCCTGTTTGTTCAGGGACTTGGCCCTAATCCAAGCATTTCTTACTTAAAGGTATCAGGCACAGTAAACAGAAAAAGCAAATGCCCTGTATCATAGCCCTAAAAATGAAAAAAAAAATAATCTGAGTTTATACATATAGATATTCATGTAAATATATACCTGTATGTACATATATTTTGCACACATGCAAAATGAGGTCTATTGATATACATACAACTTCTAAAGCAAAATTAAAGAACTGTAGACAGAATTAAATATTTTTGTGATAGGAAACAATAACTTTATGTTGAAAATATTAGAGGGGAAAAGAAATTACAAAGGGCTTGATTAAATACCATTCAAAGAACTGAAGGATGCATAAGGTGATGCTGATGACAGCCATTCTCTCCTGTATTCCAGACCCTGTGTTCTGTATATCCCTTTGTGCCTAGGTCCCATGGTGCCTGAGCCAAATTCAGTTATCCTCTGATTTACCAGATTTTCTGTACCTCCAGAGTATGCTAAGTATCTTATAATACAAACCTCTGGGGTAAGCCAGTTTCAGTTTCACCTGGTGATGTTTTTCTATTTAAATATTCAATGGCTGAGAGAGACAACATCATATCAACTTAATTGTGAGGCATATTTAATGGAAATTCTTGTTCTGCATAAGATTTTCATGTCTCAAATCCAAAAATTTATCTGAAAGATATTTAAAAGGCAGCATTTGTTCAGTATCTGCAGTTAATACAGGCCACTGGGATCAGAAGGCAAGGTCTGTCATACTTGGGGGAATGAGTGAAATACCATTAAAGTCATCAGCTTCTAGTTAGTCTTCTTGATGCATGTCCAGTACTTACAGGGTCACAGTCAAGGGGACATACTGAGTGTAACCACCTCAATACACATCATAGTGTTGTAAGAAGGAGTCCTTGTTACAATATGGGATTAATACCTTTCAAGCAGGGGAGGAATTGATTTTGTGCCTCCATCAACCAAGATAAATGCCCTAACCAGGCAGGAAGAAAAAGAAACAGGATCTGCATCACTTTCTTCCAAGCTTTATTAATCTACTCTTTCCTAGTTTGTTTTTTTTTTTTGGTTTTTTTTTTGGTTTTGTTTTTGGTTTTGGTTTGTTTTGTTTTTTTTTAAATAGAAGAATCTATCAAATGATTTTAAGTGAACAGGACTATTTTTAAATAATTATTTTATCAGAAAGGAAAGCATTTCCTGTGTTACACCAAAGCTCCTACACTGAATATAGTTAGTTAACTGGCTTCTGCCTGAAAAGTTTTTCCACCTGTTCTGAAATTTTATGAAGTAGGACACTTAAGGCTCACTTGTGTCAGCTTGTCACCCTGTCTTTCAGTCTTAATGGTCTTCATAAACTCCTTTTAACTATTCAGGCAGCCTATAGCAATACACCATTGTAACGCAGTAAATCACACAGGACTCAGAAAGTTAACACAGTCTGCCAGATAATCTCAGCCATAAAATAATAATGTTACTTCATTAAGAAATAATCCCTTCATTTAACAGTTAGGTACTAATGCACTAAATGGTTTTGCATAGAAATCATATTACAATGAAGCCTTTGATTTTCTTGTTCTCTTATATAAAGTAATAATGAAATGAGAACAAAGTATCATTTTAAAACTTCCAGTTTGATTTTATGCTTTAGTTGCAATGAGACCTCTAGCAAACTTCTCAAAAGTTTAATTTAATTACTTAAGTCATGAAAAAAATGACTTAAGTTTCAAGTGACATCCATCACAATTACACATATGCACTGACTCCCACTCACCACTAAGATCAGCACATTGTGGATGATAACTCCTTACTGAGACACACCAGTAGGAGACATTTGAGGGCAAATATTTATGAACAGGCAAAGCTTCATTTTAATGAATGAAACAAAATATTTACAGCAGCAAAACTTCTGACCTTCATATTTCAACTTCTTCCATTTTTTTTGTGCTCTAATGAAAATGAGTGTTCTAAAATACATCCTGTTTTGTAAATAGATGTTGTTTTGTTTGTATACAGATTCTTGTAAAATATGTTTTTCGCACTAAAAAAAAGCTGAACCAGCTTCAGTTGACCAAAATTTTTTAGCTAAACCTAAGCATAAGATCTTTGGGCCCAAACAGAAGCTTGGAACATTATAATATTGGACAGGGAGCTTTCAACGCTGCAATTCAGTTGTTGCTAACAATAGCTTTTTACTGTGGAAAAAACAGCAATAACAGTAAATTTCATTTATGAAGAGCTGCTCTCAGAGTTCCAGGAAGTTTTGCTTCCCAAGCAAGTAAAAGCATCATAGGAAATAGTTATTTTAAATTCTGCTTTTAAAAGCCTCCCCAACAGCTTTCCAAGTATAAATAGGAATTCCATTTAATTGTAAAACATACAATAAAAGCTCAGACATTCACATTCTTCAAAATATTTTTTAGGACAAAATCATGAATTGGGATATTCTGACCTAAAAATTATACCAATAGGAAAGGGAAAAACAGAAAAATTGAAGAACTAAGACCCAATGTTGACAGAGTCCTTATAAAAATACAAAAACAAATACAAAGCTTTAAAATTGAGAACATGATCAAAAGAAAGAAACTACTACAGTATTTTTGATTTTTTCATGCATTTTTCTTATATCTATAATTCTGAAGAAAAATCTTTATCTCTGCAAAGTAATAGACCAGACCATATAAATATATTATACATATATAATATGTATATTTATGTGTCACTAGTGAGTTCTGCAGGGCTCCATCTTAGGCCTGTGCTCTTCAACATCTTCATAAATGACTTGATGCAGGAATGGAAGGGATACGGATCAAGTTTGCAGACAACATAAAACTGGGAGGAGCTTGACTCCCTTAAGGGCAAAGGCCCTGCAGAGAGATTTTGATAGATAAGAGGACTGGGCAGTCACCAACCATATGAAGTTCAATAGGGCAAAGTGCCAGATTCTGCACCTGGGATGGTTAATCCTGGATGTACAGACAGACTGGAGAATGAGAGGCTGGAGAGCAGTGCCATGGAAAGAGACC
>VZTB01008488.1:66195-84980 GCA_013397245.1 Thryothorus ludovicianus
GTGTCACTAGTGAGTTCTGCAGGGCTCCATCTTAGGCCTGTGCTCTTCAACATCTTCATAAATGACTTGATGCAGGACTGGAAGGGATCCGGATCAAGTTTGCAGACAACATAAAACTGGGAGGAGCTTGACTCCCTTAAGGGCAGAGGCCCTGCAGAGAGATTTTGATAGATAAGAGGACTGGGCAGTCACCAACCATATGAAGTTCAATAGGGCAAAGTGCCAGATTCTGCACCTGGGATGGTTAATCCTGGATGTACAGACAGACTGGAGAATGAGAGGCTGGAGAGCAGTGCCATGGAAAGAGACCTGGGGGTTCTGGTTGATGGAAGTTAAATGTGAGCCAGCAGTGTCCTGGCAGCCAGGAGGGTGAACCTGTCCTGGGGGGATCAGGTAATGTATCACCAGCTGGGCAAGGGAGGGAGGGGATTGTCCTGCTCTGCTCTGCACTGGGGTGGCCTCATCTCGACTGCTGGGGGCAGTTCTGGGTGCCACAATATGAAGACATTAATTAAGCTCTCAGAGAGTGTCAAAGGAGGACCACGATGACAGTGAAGGGCCTTGAGGCAAAGCTGCATGAGGAGCAGCTGAGGGTGCTTGGTCTGCTCAGCCTGGACGAGAGGAGACTGAGGGGAGACCTCATTGTGGTCTGCAAGTTCCTTGTGAGGGGAAGAGGAGCAGCCAACTCTGATCTCTTCTCTCTTGTGACCAGTGAAAGGTCCCAAGGGAATGGCCTGAACTTCTATCAGGGGAGGTTTATGTTGGATAACAGAAAAATTTTCTTCACCCAGAGAGTGTTTGGACACTGGGACAGGTTCTCCAGGGAAATGGTCAAGGAATCAATTCTGACGGAGTTCAAGTGTTTGGACAACATTTTCAGGAACATGTTATGATGCTTGGGGATGGTCCTGTGCAGGGTCAGGAGCTGGACTCAATGATCCCTTCCTACTCAGCATATTCTTTGCTTTTTAATTTCTTATATCTCAAGGGAAAATGAAATTTTAAAAAAAAGTTTGACTTGTGATTCAAAAGGTATATTGCTTTGGCCAACAATATATTAAGAAAAAAAAGTGTATTCTTTCCTGCAATGTGAACACAATATGAACTTCTTCTGCTCCACTTGTATTCAGATTTCTACCCTGAAAGAACCAGATTTGTTGTGCCATGACCAAATCCTAATCATTAACCAGGTGGTGTGCCTTAATCTGGAATGTTTTAGCTCTATGTGTAAAAAGAAGCTATAATCACAAGGATTTTACATCATGTCATCACTTTGTCTTAATCATTTTATCTGGAAAAATCGATACTTATTTCTAAGTGACAAGAAAATCACTATTTTTTAATCACTTAAAAAAACTATAATGCTGATATGTGGCAGATGAAGAGCTCCAGAACTCTATTTATTTGGTCTGCACAAAAGTTAAGAAATAAACAAATATCTTTTCAAGCAATAACAGAGTATTCTATTTTTTATTCTTTTGCTTTATGAGAATGTATATTACACAGGTAAACAAGGCAGCAGAGAATGCATCATGCCATCAAAGAGAAGACACATCAGTGGAAGCAAGTTTTACTTACTATGACACTTTAGATTAATTATATGTATTCACAAAGACATATATATAATTATAGTGGAAGGATCTTGAGATTGGATTGGAAATTGTCATACTCAAATATAGCAATGACATAAATAATTTGTTATGTTAATGAAGCAGATTTGTAATTGCACTGATCAAATGGGCAGTGTCCAAAAGTGTCCAAAAAAGCCCAAAACCAAAACTCAGGTATTCTTCTTCAAGGTGTTCAATCAATTACTAATGATAATTACAATGAAGGAGAAACTTCATCATTAATGAAACAAGGGAAAGAAACAGAGCACTAAAACCAAATGCCAAAAGTAAGGGAAACATCAATTCACAAAAGTGCATATACATTAAACTATGTCATGTCTACAGTGCTTTAGAGAAGGCTACAGCATTTGGTAATAAACAAGGCAAAATTTCAGTCACAATTAGTCCAGGTTTCCAAACCTTCACTGTAACACCATATCCAGTTGCCAGTTTATTCTACTACAATACTTTCTTTACCTATCCCCATATTTATATCCTTCCAAAATGCATCCAGTGTTCAAACATTATTACTCAAAAATCTGTATATGTCTTTCATTTTTCTTAATTTAAAGCTTCTGTAGACAGTCCCAGCATTTCTTGTCAGTGTTCTAACCTAAACTACCTTTTTCTACAATCATCCTCTACTTCTAAATGAGAAACAGTTATACATGCTCAGTGCTGAAAGCCATTGCTCATGACATTTGAAACATAAGGTTTGTGGTGTTCTTATAGCTGAGCTCAAGCAAAGAAGAGTGTAAGCAGTTGACAGTGAAGCTGCAGAGTGGCACCAGCTGGGTAACAAATGTAAAAGTGCCTGTTGTCCTTTTAAGTCTGCACTTTAATAAGGTATGATGAGAAAAGGCCTATCCATTTTTTTTTACTAAGATCCTGCTTGACAGACAGTAATCCATGTGTTCTGTGAAGTTGAGTCTTACCAGGTGTTGCCATGTAGCCTCCATGATGACACACAAGGAATTCTTCCTGATCTTACAGCCCCCCAGCTGGGATTCTGTCCAGACATCTTTAGCCAGGAGCACAGAGACTCTGCAAATGGTATATACACAACTTTAAAGTATAAAGAAGTTTTAGGGAGCTATTTGGCCAAGCACTATCATGCTCATCTTTCCTGATACAGCACACCAAAACCATACACCACAGCACACAGGTGCCAGAAAGGTGACCCCCGGGACAGCAGTGTTAGCCTCTACATGTGGCTGGTCCTGGATGCTGCTGAGCTGCTGTCTCCCATCAACTGACAGCTCTGAACACTCAACCAATGACCCTCAGTAAAACTAACTAGCTTCCCTGTTTCTCTTTTGGCCTTTAAACCGTTCCTTGCTGTTGCTTTTCCTCTTGCTTTGTTAATGATCCTGTCTCAGCAATCCTATTTCTGTAACTTTTACTTTTCTCTGGCTCTGCAGGCTGTCTCGTGGCTCTTTCTCCGTAGCATGAGTGAAGGTAACACACCTAAAACACGTGGGCTATACCCTGAATGCTTCATATGCACACAAGTAAACCTCTGGAGCAGGAGGAGCACGTGGCAAGGATTTAACGAAGAGGGTTTCATCGGAGATCCTCGAGAAGATGTGCAGGCACAAAGCTGGAGTTTCATAAACCTCAGCAACAATGACCTGTACACCTCACTGCTATACACATTTGCTGGTTTAGTACCTACTTGTTCATGTATACGCAGGCAATTTTTTTATTAGCAGACGTCATAATAACTCAGTTTCTCACACATATAGAAAAGAACCAGTATCTGGAACTGAGATCATGAATGTAGATAGAATAGATTTCTATTGGCACACTTTATGCTTAAAGTTATTTCCTTTTTTTTTAAGAATTCTATTCCTAAAATCTGCCTTCTATGAAGTATTGCAAGACAGTAGTACGAGATTAAAGCTAAATATATTTTCCAAATAATAATTAAAAAGAAATACCAACTTTCAAAACATTGCATATTAAAAAAGAATAGAGCCATGTCTCTTTATAAAAAAAGTCAATTAGATTGCTTTTTAAAGCAACATGTTTCACAAATTGTGCCTAAAGACAGTAAGAAATACTTGTCCCCGAAGATGAAATCAGAAATGCAGAAGTAGCAGAACCTCTGCTGTGTTGTACTGTATTAACAGTGATTTTCATTTGCAAACCAACACAGGAGATGTTCATTTCTTCATCTGAATAATGAGCAAAATGTCCACTGACCATTTTCTGTAGTTCTCTGCCTATAATCATGGAGCAAATATTGCATTGTGTTGCACTGTGGTTCACAGGGTGGTCAAATGTGACTGCCAATGTGGAAATTCCAAACCGTTTAAAAAGCATCTCTTTCAAAATATAAGAAATAATGTTTTATATAAGATTAAGCTTTCTGAACCACTAGCACCAGGCTCATGAGGTGAATAACAGGTGGCTTTATGTGAGTAATGGCACCACTCCGTGAACTGCTGAACTCATGTACAAAATGTTCTCCATATGCCTCATTGATATAGATCATTTAATTGCAAATGTGCTCTCTGGTATTAATCAGTAGATTGTTAATCTTAATACTTTCTTGTGTTGTCACTAGACATTTAAATAAATAAGCAATATAACAGGGAACTTTTTCCATGGATTCGCCAGCAAATGTGCATTAGCTGTTGCTGCATGCAGTGAAAGACTGTAATAAATATAGATAGCACAGAAAAACTCACCTGGCAACATCACAAAAAACATAGTAGTAGTTTTGTATATAGCCTCCAAAGTTTTTCTACATCACTTTAAGACAGAATCCAAAGAAGTCTAATTAGGCCTTGTGCTTTCTCTTATCCTCAGGTTTTATGGTAGAAGTCAGAAGAGTATGTTGTAGCTCCAGTAGCTCTAGAGTAGCTCTAGAGTTTGTTACATTTTTATTTTAATGAGTTTATTTTGAACAACTTCATTGAATAGCGAATTTGCAGTTTAAAACGACAAGAAGTATATCACAGAAATAAAGACATAAGGCTAGGTTTTGATCCATATTTTAAATAAAAGGTAAATATTTTGGGCATGGTATA
This sequence comes from Thryothorus ludovicianus, assembly GCA_013397245.1. Classification (NCBI taxonomy): domain Eukaryota; kingdom Metazoa; phylum Chordata; class Aves; order Passeriformes; family Certhiidae; genus Thryothorus; species Thryothorus ludovicianus. Next base: position 70,841 of record VZTB01008488.1, read on the forward strand.
AATTAAGTTAATTATCTACTTTCAAAAAATAAGTTTATAAGAAAAATAATATAAAATTATTCTGGAACACAGAAACACAGCATAAGAGTAAAATGAACTTCCTGAATTATGTTGTTATTATTGTAAGATATAACCTTATTTTACTCCAACCTCGTTGAGTTGCTTGTCTCCACTCCACTCCCTGCTTCAGAAGGTGTGAGAGACTGGAGAAGTTGCTGGCCTGAAACTTTTCAGGTGTGTGTGGGGAAAGGGAAGGTCAGGTCTTGCTCTGGTGAGATGATGCTCTGGTCTGCACTTCCCACCACCCCAGGCCTGTGTCCCAGCCCTTGCAGGGGCTGCCAATCCCTTCCTCAGCTTTTGTGATAAACCTTGATGCCTTTCTCTTGAATCTTTCTGTCCTCTATAGCCTCTTTAGATTATCAGGTTTTTATTAATAAGAGACCAGGAAATACTTTACATTAGCTACATCCAATAGATGCCTATAGATCTTGCAATGTAGAATCTGAATTATATATACCTTGCTTGTTCTTCTTTACCATCTTTGAAACTCACCAATATCTGCAGTTGACTCCTTAGTCAATGGATCAACTCTTCCATAACACTAATCACATGATATTTCCAATATAATCTAATTGCCTTTTACTCCTTTTCATCAAATAATCATTTTGCTTTCTTTTAGCTCTTTTAAATTTGTTTTTGGTCTTTTTTTCCCCTCATCCTTTTTGTTGAATTCTTTCCTCGTGATCTTTTACTTCTCCAGTCTTCCTTCTCTTTGTCTTGAGAAAGAAATTTAGTGACTCATTCACAGACTACTGAGTTCAAAAACATATGCAATCTTTTCTCTCTCTTTTGTCTTATCCAAGGGAAATAAAGCTTTTAGCCAGCATCTCAGGGATGCAGCTGAAGGCTAGGCCACCATGAAAACTGCTGAGACACCCACTGACACTCACTATACCATTCATTCCTAGGTCAAATAAGATGTCTTTTCTATCTCAGCAATGCAATTATAGTAGTGAAACTTGCAATATATCAAACTGCCACTTTTGTACCCATCTTCAAACTGGAAAAAAGTTCTGACATTATCTTGACTATAGAGTTCTATACCTAATGTCCCAATTTAACAGTTAACTCTTTGTCCTGAATATTTCTCCCTATGTCAAACTAAGCAATGGGAAGCCAAGGAAAAGAATAATTAAAAGATCATTGTATGCCTCAGTTATGTAAGAATTATTAAGCCAAGTACCAAAAGTTAATAGATTTGAAGAGTAGATTTGTGAGAAAGACTAACATGTTTTGTCACGTTTAAAGTAAGGATCATATCTTTTAGTTCACCTCTTTAGAAGGTGTAGAAACTTGTTATGTAATGTCAAGTTTTAATTTTCTATGATCCTAGAAGCTAAATCTCTTTGAGAGGCTCTAAGATGGTTGGAAGCAGTGACACTAAGGTATTATTATCAAACATCCCTTGGCTTTTTTTTCCTGGAAAAGTGAGGCATCTCACAACAATCTACTATGTCTTCTTATAAGACTAAACTCCAGAAAGGTAAAAAAAACCCAGAAAATAAAGAACTCCTTTCCCCCCAGCAAAGAGATTTTTGGCTAATTAATTTTTTCATTTCTGTGAAGTCTCTATGCCTTCATGGAAGTTAGGAGAGCTGAAATAAGATTTTGAGCACAAAAAGGAAAGGGTATCATAGTTCTTAAATGTCATTCCTAAATGATAAGGTTATTAGTGCAAGAGCAGGAAAACCTTTTCAATTTTATACTGAGGTAATAATTTGTTTCCATTCCATCCTATCAACTTAGGTTACTCTGCATTTTCAAAGTTATGTTTTGCATGAGAAAGAACTGCAAGCTGACACTTCAAAATGTGAACAGTTATTTATCGGGTTCAAAAGGATCAATCTCTTAATTCTGTGAGCATTTCTTTGTGTAGGCCAGAGAGGACTTGAGCAATTACTATGCATTCCTTCACAAATCATCCTTAAAAAGGTATTTTTGTTTAACTGTTGACATTATTTCCACTAAGCAAAACATCAGGAAAACATTTTTTTTTTCTACTTTCTAATTAAAAAAAGTTTTTTCAGGATTTCTGAAATGGCGTATACCAGATTTATATCGTTAAATATCAAAGCTCAAATATTCTCATTTAATATCATTGTAATGGGTGTTCTTATTTGAGTTTTAATTGGACTATAAAAGTCTTCAGTTCTATAGCTGATGTGTTTACTTTTTACAGCACACAGAGACTCACTCATTTTCCTTGTCTTCCAGTAAAGGTTTCTGTTTTCCTTTAGCAGATGTCAACAAATAACATTTTAAAAAATCCTGATATTGAATAAATTATTTTGTTGAAACTTATTCTCTATAGTGTAAAAATGCAACAGCTATCACCTTGTTCTCCACATCACCTGGATGTGTAGTCATATTTGCCGTCTTTATTAAATTTCCCCATTTTTACTAGCGGAGAATCCATATAAAAAGCAACTCCATATGCCATACACAAGATTGGTATATAAATTAAAAAAAAATAGTGTGCATGCCTTCAAAATCTCTTTGGTATAATTAGATATTATTTAGAAATTATTTTAATATTTCTCTAAAAATCACAATTCTTTTATACGTACTCCAAGTCCTGCTTTAAATTTATTAACACCAAGCATTTGTAATACAGTAATTTTCATTTTCTTCTTTAAAAAGAAGTGAAAGTTAATTTATTATGCATCAGGAAAAAAAAAAATTTGCTGCAGCCAGGGCTCAGGGAAAGCATGCAGGATGAACAATTTTTCCATCAAAAGACTTGTGAGAGAGTTTTGTCCCTGTGATAGTTAGAATTTAACTATTATTAAATTTTAATAGAGTTATGCTTTAAATTAAGAGTGATCTCCAAGCAACTACTCTAGTAAAATTGAAATCATGAGTATCTAGATATACTTCATATAATAAAATAAATGCTTGGCATCAAGACTAAGGGAAAGCAATACATGCAATTATTTTAAACTGATTATTTTAAACTAGAAGTAATTAAAAAAATGCATTTAGGTGCACTTAAACCAAATGGCAATTTAAGCCCTGTAGACCCAATCTGCTATAGATATTCATTATTTCTGTTCTTGCAACAAAAATACAAAACAATTTTCCTATTTGTCACTGCAAAGTTAAAAGGCAATGGCACATCCCATACACAGATATCATGGCAAAATGGAAGGGGGTTACTGCATAAGTTTGTATTTCTTTGCGTGAAATTATTGTCAGAAGACCCAGTGGAGGGTTCAGTTGCTGCCTGTTTGGTTTGGATCCTCTGATGTGGGTGAGGCGAAGTTGAGGCCAGTGGGGAGTTATGATCATTTTTTCCAGCACAATTGTTCTAAAGCATTTCAGCCTGATGTTAACCAATGTTGCCATCCCAGTGCATTTTACAGCTTACTCAAACCTTCCTTTGGTATAAGTTTGTGTTGTTGTGCACAAACAAATCCCTGAGGCAGGGAGGTTTCTGTGGCTACTTAATTTGTTAGTTTTGCTTGAAAATAAAAGCCAAGGAAAATACAGACACTTTCATGTGTTTCTCCTTTGTAGAGTTGTTTTGAAAAATCTATTTGCAGAAGGAGAAAATTTCCCACCTATTAATGAGATAGATCTTATTTAGATTTAACCAACCAAAAATTATAAAAGCCATAAGTTAGCCTTATGCTTCATGCTCCAGCTGTGGTGTAGTTCATTAACAAGTCTGCTAAAGAGAATGATAAGAATTTACTGCTAGGAAACTTCTTTTCTAAGGTGATTTTCCCAGCTTTCTCTCAGCACTATTATTAGGAGCTACCATCCATCTTACCTTAACATTTAAGTCATTGACCTACTCTTATTCTCTGTCAGAACTTCTTAATAATTTTAGTTCAAATGGAAAATGAAATGAAAAGCAGGAGGAAATGAAATATCAATATTCTTTTTTCTCATAATGAATAATGAGATAAAATCTAAAGATAAATTAATAGACATTGTACCTAACTTATTGCAGTATCTAAATAAAAATTCTAAACATGACACTGTCTTCTTTCAAAAATGCTGAAGTAACCCAAGTCTGCTAAAGCCTGACTTCAAGAATGAACCACTGGGGCACATGTCTTTCAAGGAAGTAAAAATCACTCATTTTGCATGCAGATCAACTCAAGAAATCCAAGAACCCATGCATGGATTTTGCTACTGACCTAATGTTACTGTAGAAAAAGATGACATTTTGTATGATGTGCCAGTCAAAGAGATAAAAATTAGTGTCAGTGTAAAAGTCAAAAGTGCATGTGCCATGCGTTTCTGTAACTAAGTGGAAGATGTCAGAATATCTGAGTTTAATGATAAAATAGAAAAATCGACACCGGTATTTGTAGTATTCATGAAAGCACTTGAACCAGGATAATATTTGAAATAAAATCTCTGATATCAAACAATTATTGCTGAGTATTATTTACCAGGGATTGTAAATAAAAACAGATAGTAAGATATAAAAAGATAGTAAAAAAACCCTTCTGAAAGGGTTTAAACTCAAGTTCTGTTCATAATTAAATAGAAGTAAAAAATTTATCCATAGTTTTAAGTAGCTTTTATCTACCACAAAAGCCACAAACCAACAACCAGTTTGTACGTCTGGAAGGAAATGAAAAGGAACTGGTGTTTTTAAAGTGTGGAGAAATGGGCAGAGTAGATGAACATCCACCAAATTTTTTTAAAATCAAAATATTTCAAAGAAGATATGAAAGCTATGAAAACAAGACGTAGTCTCAGTGAGAAGCTTCAAAGGAGAACATATTTATGTGAGAGCAAACAGCAATGCTAGCTCAGCAGCAACAGCAATTTTAACAACAAACAGCTCAGGCAGGTACAGACCAAATGTTTATAGAGATTACAAGAGGGAAAAGCATCAGTGGGCTGAGTTTAAATTAGAGAGCGATGTCTACTTCAGTGTAATATCCATAGGGGCACGTGAACAATTGCTGTTCTGGAAACTGTTCACATCTGGCACAAGAAGATTGCCTGGTCACAAAGGGAAGACCCTGCACTGAGGGCAAGGGGTAGGAATAATGATCACAGATCACACAGAGAGTCTATTTTGCATGGAAAATTCAGAAATATCCCCAAGGCCTGATCCTAAAATGTGCTTGGCTCTTTCATTAATTAAAGTAATAGCAACATAGTAAGCATTCCAAGTATACCAACACACAGAAGGTGATTTACTCAAGGGCAATGCAGATGTACTTTATGGTAAAGGCACTGTTCTGTTGAATATAAATCTCAGACATGAACAACCACAAATCTTTCAGTAAGTCATCCCTCTCTCCTCCTTATGCGTAATTTTCACATGGGAAAAAAATAGGAATAACAGTGAAACAAACTACAAAGTAGGAAAATATTCTAAGGGAAAGCTTATGCGGTAAGAGATCAGCAATGTCAAGAAATGTACAGAGAAATCAGACTTTTACAGACAGTGCAACTAGTTACACCAGATCATAGTTTTGTTTTTTTTTTACTGTATACAACTTTAACACTAGGTATGAAAATCAGAGATTTGGTGTAAAGAACTTTAAAAAAATAGAGAGAGAGACCTGGGAGACAGGGATCTCCAGTACTGTAAATAAATATTTCTGTGTCTATATGAAAAAATATGATGCTAGGGACCATATTACATTGGGAAGATAATGGGGGAGAGAAGATGCATTAAGTTTAGTCAGATGCAATACCACAGCTATAAGTTTTAATTTCTTATTGATGTTTTACTAGAAAATATCAAATTACTTTTCTGGAGATGGGAAAGGGCTAATCAGGAATGAAGTTATATTGCCTCCAGAACAGGACCTGTAGCCAGGTTCTGCATTTATGCACCCAGGAGTAGTGCGTTTATGTTGTTTTATTCTATAATTGTATGCATGATGTCATATGAAGAAGAGGTTCATCCACTTAGGTTTCTGAAATGATTAAATTTTATCTCCCGTATTATCTTTTTAGCATACTTGTAGCACAAAGACTCAGCAACCTTATGAGAATTTTAGATGTCACGGATGTTGTGAATTTTTTTCTAGTTATACAGGGCATAGACTCTTTTTAAATTTAATTTGATTAATTTGTCATGACCAAATTTTAGAAAGGGCAGTCAGGGAATTATTGGATCCTTATCTTTTTAATTTGCTATCTTTTGATCTTCTTACTCCATGTTCTGTAACCTGTGCATATATATATATATAGTTGCTTTTGTAAAGATTTTTTTTTTTTTAATTCAAACCATGTTGATTAGTAATATTCAATTAAAGCAAGCATCTTTCCAGTTGGTCCTTTGTCCTAAACCTGGTGATGTCAGAAAATGATTGTGTAAATTGTCCTTGCTGAAAACTCTTGAAAGATCATGAGAAAAAAATTCAATTCCATCATTTACATGCTCACATTCAGAAAAATATTACAATTTCCTCTTTTTTAAATATGGGTTCATGCTTTTGCAAATAATTTACCTTAATTTTCACCAGTCTATATGATGAACAATATTTGGGAAAAACAGCTTAATACAAAATATTAATAAATAACATTTTTCATACATTATGTTTGATCAACTTATTCTCTTCTACAATAATGTTATGATATAATACTAATTGTATTGGTTGAAGAGAGAAGATAGGTAAAAATTATTATCATTCCCTTTCTACTCTTAACTAAAGAGGGACATACAGATATAAGTAAATTTTGGTTTGCTTTTCAGTCTCTCTTTATGTTTATACAATAACAAAAAACAAAAATACTCTCCTCCAACTGCATCCACAAAAAACCATAAACTACTTCTTATGAAAAAAGATTGATTCCATTAATATAGAATTCTGCTTTAAATGATGAACTTTTCATACAGATTCACAAATGTTACAGTAAATCTTCCCTACATATCAAAAAAATCCCTCAAAATACATGCAAACTAATCCTTAAAATATTTCTATACTTACATCACCAGAATAAAAACTACATACATATATACATCTATATATATACACATATATACATATATAAATTTATATGAACACACACACACACACACACACACATATACACATATGTATATAATGTATATATTAAAAAATCCTTCTGATAGCTATTCTTCTGCTCAGGAACTTGAAAATGCTTTCTGGGAAGGCATGATGCCAATTCAATAAGGGCATTGCCAAACAGGTGAAATGTTAACTGATGAAATTTACCAAGAGCAAACCCAAAATGTTTCCTCATTTTTTTTCTCGCTCTTTTTTTTTTTTTTTTTTTTAAGGATCACTTCTAGGCATACTTTAGGTACTTTATGTCCTGAATCTGCTCCAGCAGTAAGGTAGAAAGCTGAAGTGATAAGATTAGCACATGCTTCTTCCCCCTGGCTTGCAAACATTGTGCCATTTGGTATCTGACCTCTGAAATGAAACGTGGAAAATTTCTCATAAAACCCTAGGGATTCAATTTCTCAGAAAGGTCATTTTTTTCTTTAAGAGATAGAAGAGATAAGTATAACAGTACATCTAGACAATTTTAAAAGACCTGAATAGAAAAGCCAACTGCCCAGTAATATTAATATATGACAAATAATATATTAGAAGTCTCATACATTTTGCCATTTTTGACTTACCTTATGGGTGGATCTTATTGTCATGATTGGAGAGCTTCTTTTTATGGTGATCTAAAGTTGTGAGCTATATACCTTCTGTGTGCTGCAATGCTGCAGCTGCTTTTATTAACAGCATTGATCTATGGCCTTGCTGGCCCATAAACACACTTCTAAAAATTCAGGGTGTTTAGAGTCCCTCTCCTCAGTCAAATACAGACAATCTGCTGGGGAATGAAGGGTGGCAGCTCAGACTGCCTCCTTGGCCTGGGAGTGGGTTGCATTATACTAAAATAACATACATGAGACAAGAACATTACATGATGTCACTACTCTGACTCCTTTAAGAACAATAAGTGAGGTGTTTGCAGTTGAGAATAAAATAGAGTAATTCTGACCTGCTGAAGCCATTTTTATGATGTAATTTGTCTTTAGCAAGCTCTGGGATAGTATGACTATACATTGGCTAACCTCGTCCTAGCAGCATCATAATGGACTTTTCATTTGGATGAAGATCTAACATTTGTTTTAAATTAAATGTGCAGGAGACTAATAACAACTTCTATCTGCTCTTCCTACTTCCTTTCATATATTTTTACCTCCACACAACTACTAAATTATTGAATCATATTCTACCCATCATGACACAGATCTCCTCTCCAAGCATTTTCCACAGAAGTAATTTCCCAATTTGCATAGGACCAGATACACTTCATTGTCTCAGAATCAGGTCTTGAAATAGCTAAAGGGAACAGTGTCATAAGCTTTACCATATTCTTCTCAGCTGACAATTATTTCAGAACGCCTCCAGCTCTTTAACCGTTTCACTTATAGCTACAGCAAAAGTCAATAAAGGTAATATGAAGGGTGGAACATTTTTTTTTTTTAAAGCATTTAAAATTATAGCAAAGACCAGTGTTCACAAGAGTGCCTCATTGTAACTTTTATTCCCATAAGGTTATATTGTGGCTTCTGTGTTATACCAGGACACTCTATTGCCTGAAATTAGGTCCCACCTGTGCTGCTGAATGAGCCAAGTCAGCCAGGCCCTTCCACTAACATTTTAAAACATTGTCTTTTTTTTTTTTTGCAGTGCCAAAATTGAGAGATGCACTGAGCTAATCAACAAAGGAACAAGGAGATCATTAAATAAATTAGTCTTTTTGGAATAAATAGTCTGCCATGTGATTATATTCTTTTAGAGTATGCTTTTAATCCTATGCATCTATTGCATCCTATGGGGTCTTCCATAAGCACCTTAATGGAGCATCAGGAGAAAGCTGTTCCCTTTTAAAAAGGATTTAAAATTTGTAAGGCCTTGAAGTTATGTTTTCTTTGTTTGTTTATACTGTTAAATAACTGAGATGGAAACTTTTTATAGAAAAAGTAAAAGGTTATAAAAACAATACATGATGGAACCTTTTGGCTGGATCAAGTAGAGCGCAGACAGCAGAAGTGACTTAGGGTCATTATTTCCATTCAAAATGTGCTTTCATCTATTGAAGGTGGTATTTCATAAGGGATGTTTCTTTTCAGGAATTTCGTAAAGTGGATTGCCATGCTAGAAGAGACAAGCAACAGCTAATAGGAGACTGATACTCATGGTCCTGATTAACAATTTTTGGAATAGTGATTTAAGTCCAGATCATTTAATCAGATTGCTTAGGAGTAAAGGTGCACTTTCACATTTATCATAAAGAATAATTTAAGATATGGAACAAAAAAAAATTGTATAAGAAAATATGTTTATGTCTGAATGTATTCCAGTGAGAAGGGCAGAGATCCAAGATTTATATCTTTCCCTAAGGTATTCAGGGAACAACATGTATTCTAAACATTATCAAGCCAATAAATTGTTATTGCTCTTTTCTTTGTGGTCACTTCTACTCTCAGTCTCAGATACTCATTGCTTTCAGAAGTTTATCAGGGAAACCTATAAGTGGGATGGTCAAGATGACAGATTTCAAAATATAACTCTTGTCATCTAATAGGAAAATAATGCTTTTTCCCTCTTTGCAATGCAAGGCAAATTGTTTTAAGAGAGTTCTAAAACTAAGCACATAAAAGCAGCCCCTGCAGACAATAAAACCTACATGATGGATGTTTATTCCCAGTGCTACTAATGATAAAGGTTCTTGGCTTGAATGATAAGTGGGTTTGGTACCTCTCACTAGAATGTCAGCAACTTAGAGGGCAGATTTTAGCTCTAAGGACATGAGTTTCTGAAGACCTTCCCTCATTAGTTATTGCTTGTTCACAAGGTTAAATCCCGTTATGGACTGTCATTCCCTGTTCTGAGTTAATCAAATTAATAGTTGACATCAATAGCGGAAATAAAGCTTACATGCAACTGTGACAAGCAGTTAACAGAATGAAAAGAGCATAATGGGCCGATGGTACATTAATGGACTGATAGAACAATCACTAGGAAAATGTAAAATTCATATCCAGTGGCTGCCTCTTAAGAAATAATATGATGTGTAAAACAGTTTTAGTTTTTCTGTGGAAAAAGGATATACAAGTCACTTTAAATTTAGAAGAATTCAAGAGCAAGCTTATCTGATTGGGATTCTACAGCTGAGTCCAGAAACCATGTAAATCTTCGTTGCTGCTCCTTTGAGACAGAGAGAATTTCCATTCAAGCATTTGGTTCATCAAATCTGAGGTATTAGTAAATTGAAGGACACAATAGAGGTTAAGAAAAAATAGCAATAAGAGAAAAATGTACTGTATGATCTCACCTGCTGCACTGCAAATGGAAGTTCTGACTCATCATTTTGTAATGACTGCTGTAACACCATGGTAAATTAATTGGTTTTAAGAATCAGCCGGGGAATAATCAACAGGAGTTCAAGCAACTGACATAAGTAATGATGAGAGGTTTTATATGAAAGCAAAAAAGTATTCTAAGAAGAAAGGTCTATAATGGGTAAGAGATGACAGAAAATATTAATATCATGTTACTTAAAATTTAGGAATTTGGGTTTAGTGGCATTTAGTAGCATTTGTTATTAAGCTGGCCTATTTTGAAAAATACTGAAGACCACAGTCTAGATACTAAGTTTTCAGCCAATATAAATTAGTATAACACTAAACTTTAGTGTACTGACAAGAGTTCTTACTGGTGATGGCTCTTTCTAGCACGTAAAAATCTACCTATAAAGGCGACACTGTAATCCCACTCACAAGGGGGAAGATATCTTACCTTGACATTTTTAGGATAGAGGAGAAGAATGAGCCCCACTGCTATTTCTAGAAATATTTTCTGGTTTCGTGGATAGCAATAATACTTGAATTCTAGTTTTGTTCCATTTTCACACAGTTCATATGTATAGAAAGAGCAAAATGACCTTCACCTGTGTTTCATGGTAGGAAGGAGGGGAATGTTAAACCAAAGAATTTTATACATGGCTTTTACATCTGAAGAGACAGTTTACAAGATGGCTTTTACACCTTCTTTGTTGTGTGGCCTCTACCAAAGTAAAATCTGTAGTTTCCTTGGAAACAAAATTTCATGGCATTCAAGACTTGGAAGATAAAAAGGATTCTTACTCCTTAGTCATGCAGCATTTTGGATCTGGAGTCAAACATTCTCTCTTTGATTTGACATGAAAAATCCAAATGGAACAGAAAACTAGATAATGAAAATGAAAGCTGACATCTGTGAGAAGTCTGAATTAGGTGAAACTTCATGAAATTGCAATTTTTTTTTTGTTATATGCCACATTTAATTTCTTTTTGTTAAGTTATCTGCCACCTCTTTTCTTCCTTGAATTCAATAATCAATGGACAGAAGATATTTACTAGAGCGCAGAAATTCATGCTTCATATCTATTCATACTTATATTCATGTCCCTAATAGAAATTTCATTTGTTTCTTGAGCAAATTACCTTCTCATAGAAAAGTTTGAATCCTTTTAACCGAAAGTTTCATTTGGAGGATCTTGAAAGGTTTAAAATTTTGGAAACATCAAAATAGCTTGGGCTGGAAACCCTGAAAATATTTTGATAGCAATAAGAAAGTCTACATTATTTAATCCATTAGAACACAAACTCCATCATTTATTTAACATAAAATTTCCTAGAAATTAATAGAACCTCTCTCAATTCTGTCCTCATCCTGGAGGACTTAGAATTTTTTTTATCCTTTAAAGGTATTGCATAATATCTTGGTGTAGATTGCTTCCACTGCTTTATGCTGAAGACATTCCATTATTACCTATGCATTGAAAAAAAGAGATAATAACTTCAATAAGGACCATAAACAGCAAAGATTTATGTCTTAGATATTTAAAGTAGAATTTAAGTCAGCATGAAAAAATGAAAATAATCTCATTTTATTCCCCCTTACCAGAGGGAGGGAGTACTCTGCAGGCTATTTGGATTAGGATCTTGATTGGTAAGATGGAGTGAAGATAAAAGAGAGAATTCATTCTGGGAGGCTTCTGTAAGAAAGTGTAGAAATGAGCAAGACCTCTTCCTTAGAAAGGAGTAAGATATATGCCTTAGAAATGGATAGACATCTTAAAAATTTAGTGCTTGCTTTACATGGTTTGCCTCAAAAAAAAAATTGTGTTGAACAAAACATAATTCTCAATAAAAAATAAATATTTTTAAATTTTTGATGGAAAAAAGGTTTGTTTTCAGTTTATGTCACTTTGGGGCTGTTTTTTCTTCAATCCTTCCTTGGAAATTATTATTCACACTTTTTCTGAGTCTGTGCCTCAGCTGCTCATCTTTAATAAGTACTTAACAATATTTCTTTCTTCTGCTGTTTTCCCATCTATTCTATTTAGGTGATAACCTTCCAAGAGCAGAAGCCATTCCTCATTTAATTAGAGGCTTTTATAGCATTCTAGTCTCAGAGATGGCAATGAAACACCATTGTAGCAAACAATGAAAGTTTATCTATGAACAGTGGACTCACACAGAAATTTCACTGGAACAGCTGATAACACACAGCAGTGCATCAAAATTGCACTGAGTAAGTTGAAATTGGGAGACTGTTGGTATGCAGTGTAATTCCTGTGTGGCTCCATCAGTTTTTAGTTGCTCTTCTAAATTACTAAAATTTAGGTGAATGGAGGGATGAGTGTTGGAAGAAAATGCTGTAGCAACTATTCCAAGGTATTGTTTTGGGAGGAGATTGTTACAGCCAGGACAATAGTTTTTTGATTATGAATAACAAGCCAAGAATCTAAAACAAATTATTTATTATCTGTTTTTCTATTAAATTCATGAGAATGCTCAATCATAAGGACTCCCTTTTTTTGTAATTTTCTGTACAGTTTTAACAGATTTACTGTTGGCTGTTATTTCTGCTAATTGTTTGTTAGCTTCAATAAAGATTTACTTAATCATCATGACTATTACTCATGGTGTATTCCAGCAAATACACAATCAGCAAAACCTTAAAATATCACCTAAAAATAGTCACAGGTGTGACTCTTCTCAGAGTTCAGAAGCATTAATAAAATGTACGTAACTTTTTTGCTTGAAATTGATGCATTAAGTACATCAAAGAGGAAATGGAAATGTAACTATTCATATTTTAACCTATTCTAAATTAAACCTAGAGCATGAACTCTTACGTTTATGAATTATTTTTTAGTAGTGAATCTGAATACATATTATCACTATTGAAGAACTCAGCACATCAAGTTCTGAAGTAAAAGTTCCTGTGACATTAGTGGGTACAGTATTTAATCAAGGCAATAAGCACATGCATGCATCAGACCACAGGTGAACATGTCCATAGTACCTACAGTCTACACATATCTACAGTCCTTTATCCCTAAATGTAAATTTAAACAACTGGCCTGGTGATGACATAAATAAGCAGAAAGAACTTCTAACAGAATTCAAGAAAAAACTAAATGCAAAATTTAATGGACCTCCTTTAACAATTTAATGAGATAAACTTATTAATATTTGTCTTAAAAGGCTACGCAGAAATATATATATAATCATGACAAAATAATTACAACACAGATTGATATCTGGCTTGCTTTAATAGCCAGTTTTTAACATTACAAAGATACAGATATTCCAGCAATTCCAGAAGGAATTGTCTATACAAATAGACAAAAATGAACATTCAAGGTAAGAAACTTCAATTTCTGCTGTGAGCTATGCATGAAAGAGTAAAATAATGGAAAGAATTTACTAGCCAAACACCTAGCACATCTCTTGAAAGACTTCAAACATTAAGATTGCATTCGAGTCTGCAGTCATCCACTATCTTTATAAAAACCTTCAACCACGGAAGATGAGCTAAAAAGCATCTGGATCAAACAAGGAACTCAATCCTTCTGGGAGTCCCAAACTTAATTTCCATTATAATGAGAAAAACTGTCACAAACATACCAAACATGCTCAGCACATTTGAAATTCAGTGTCTCTACCTTAATGCCATGATGTAAGATATATAGAGCAAACATGGTTTTAGAAGGCTGTAGAAGACACACATGTCTTGAACCTTGGTAAAGAACCACCTGAGATGTTAGGAAGAGTTCACTTTTTTTTTTTTTT